>JAZEWU010000020.1:2119525-2150010 GCA_036362915.1 Geotria australis | reverse complement strand
GATCGTCCTCTACAAACGTCGTTCGTGTGAATAATCCACACTTGTTGACGACGCTACCCGCATGTGCTGGGACCTCTTGTACGAATGCACCGTGAACATAAGAATAAACACTGATCGATTCGCCTGCCAATCGAACGCACCTGCATGTATATTCTACAGGCCCCGTTGCGCCAAACCGCACCTGGTCAATCTCGAGAGAGAAATAGTCCTGCAGCATTTCTGCCCGCTGGGTCAGGAAGGCGGCTGCGTGTTCTGCAAGCTCCTCCCGCGGGCCGTCCTCCTCCGTCCAGCCGCTATCGGGATCGTCCAGCGCCAACATAATGATTTGGTACAGCGGCGCCGGAGTCTGCACTCACAAAGACAAAGATCCCCCCTGTAAATCCTCAGCAGACTGTTGCGGCGGGAGGCATTGTGTCGCGTTGAGTAGCACTGCCACCTCACGGCAAGACGGTTCGGGTGCCTTTCTGTGTGTGGAGTTTGCCTGTTCTCCGCGTGTCCGTGTGAGTTATCGCCGAGCACTCGGTCGCGGCACCCACAACCTGGAACAGCCTGCCACACCTATTGCGTCAAACACAGTCCCCCACAGCCATCAAAAAACTTTTAAAAGTCACCTCTTCACCGACTCACAACAAACCCACTGAGCAGGCCTCCGCGCCTCCGAATCAACGGGTGCATCGCGCCCGGAGAAAATGCGCGCGTTACAAAAGTAGCTTATTATTATTACCTCCCACAGTCCAAAGACATGCTGCTGCATAGGTTAATTGGCTTGTCGGCTAAGTTGCCCCCGGTGCCCTGTGATGGACTGGCGTCCAATCCTGGGTATAGCCCTACCTTGCGGCCTGTATCAGCCGGGATAGGCTCCGGTTGACCGTGACCCTGGACAGGATTAAGTGGTTTCGGACAATGGATGGATGGATAGACTGTTGGGGCAAGTGCTGTTAGCAAGCACCTGTTAAGGTCGGCATGGCACACGAGGGGGTTGGTGGCTAACACCATGCTCTGCTGCCTGTCTCCAGTGCTGATGTTTACACACTACACCAGGTACTCATTTTAGGCTGAGTCAACCTAGGGGAAGCAGAGGACTGGTTCAGAAAATCATTACTGATGTTGGCCATGAGTGCAAACCAAACTTGGTTCGCCGGGTTCGTAGCGCAGTGCACTAACCACTGAGCCACCACTCCCCACATTCTTTACATCACAAACTCAGACAAACATACAGACTCTACAACCCCAGTGCCCAAACCTAATCCTAGCATTCAGCATGCACCCACAGGCATTAAAAGTCACTCACAGAGAGACGAAGAACTCCAAGGTTTCCAAAGTCTTGTATGAGGATCTGGTAAAACAGCTCTTGGCTGTCGAAAATAATAATAGGTCAACAGTCAAATTACATCATCACACAGCCCAACAATACTTTTTAAAAGACATTCATGCAAAACGGATTGTGTTAATGCTGATGGGCATTGTCACTGGAAATCTCATCAGCTGTTATGATCAATGCTGGCTTTGGAAATACTGAATCTTGTTGTGGAGCACAACGTTTCACTGGACCTGAGCTTTGTGGTGTTGACAAGGTAGAGCTTGGTTTGGTGCTGAAGGAGAGCCCAGGTCGGGTCAACGCAGCCCACAAACGTGTGGTTCTTGATCACCTCATGCAAGCCTGAACACAACCACAGAAGCCATCCATCCATTGTCATACACTGCTTAATCCTGTACAGCGTCGCAGTGATCCGGAGCCCATCCCGGCAGACACAGGGCGCAAGGCAGGGCCATACCTAGGATGGGATGCCAGTCCAATGCAGGGCACTGGGGGCAATGAAGTCATCATCATTATCGGCAGATACCACTTAATCCTGTACGGGTTGCGGTAAGCCGGAGCCTATCCCGGTAGACACAGGCCGCGGCAAACCCGAGAGGACAGAAAGTAATACTACGAGAACAACATGAAAAAGGACAAAAACAGAAAAAAACATTCGTCATAAAAGCTGCATATGCAGTGATGGACTGGCGTCCCATCCTGGGTATAGCCCTGTCTTGCGCCATATGTCTGTCGGGATAGGCTCCGGCTCACCGCAACCTTGTACAGGATTAAGCGGTCTCTGATAATGAATGAATTGGGGATCAAGGTAGAAGCGTTCACGTCGCGAACCCCGTCCAGTAATACTTGGTATTACCTGCAAATTCTACCAAACACTTCGAAGCTGAGGAGCTGAAAGACGATGTCCAGAAGCTCAACAGATGCCAGAAGCCCCCCAGTCTGGAGGAAGAAGAGAGACCAATGCCCGCTGCCTTTAAGGCCAGCACTGACTATTATATCACTAAGTGTTGAAAGGCTGTCTGCAACTAAAAAAGAACTTGTTGCAATGGGAAACTGTCATATGACTATCACGCTTCGAAGAATCGAATCGATTCGAATGAATGAATGATGCGTATGGTGTGTATGCTGTGCAGACCGTCGTGCTTGCTGGAGGCGATTTCACTCTGCAGCTCGAGGAGGGTGACAAAGCTGAAGACACGGCGCGCGGGGAGGGTTGCTGTCGTCACTGGCTCCTCCTGCTCCACCTCCATTCTCTCCTCCGCCGCATTCACCGTTGAGCCACCTGCTGAGGCCTCCACCTCACCGCCTGAGCCCTCATCCTCACATCCCCTCACCCCGTCCGTACGCGGCCTTTTGCTGGAAGTGTACAGTTTGCAGGGCAACGAGATTACGAACAGGATTTTTTGGAAGAAAAAAAACAAGCAAGCAAACCAGTCCATCAAGTGAAGTTTTGCTCAATGATGTGAAATGTTGTGACTCTACCATGATGTGGATAATTAGTACAGGGGCCACAAATGAATTTGATATCAGCGGGAGTGAAAACCTCAATGTGTATTGTTTCTCTAAATAGCTAATAATGTTGCTTACGGAATGACCTACTCATTTTAAAAGTTCACACTATATTATTGGTAATATAAAGTAATCCGTACCATCAAAGGTTTTCGAGAATGGATGATATCAATAAGTGAAACACCTGACCTTGGCTAAAATCATTTCTATGGTAACTGATCCTGAGACAGATGAAGGTAAAATAGAAAATCCTGTGGAGGGATATTTTCTACCATTCATACAGATGAGAATTTATGATGACAATGATAATTAATAATGAAGCCGATAAAAATCATTGATGCAGCTGATGATTAATAATCTATCTTCTTCACTCATGCTATTTATTTGCCTTCATCAGTTAGACCAGTGAAGCACCTGCTTAGCTGAGTACAATTGTTTAACAGGGCGGCACGGTGGCGCAGTGGGTAGCGCTGCCGCCTCACAGCAAGAAGGTCCCGAGTTCGAATCTCGGCTCGGGGACCTTTCTGTGTGGAGTTTGCATGTTCTCCCCGTGTCCGCGTGGGTTTTCGCCGGGCACTCCGGTTTCCTCCCACCGTCCAAAGACATGCTGCCAGGTTAATTGGCGTACTGACTAAATTTCCCCAGGCGTCCTGCAATGGACTGGCGTCCCGTCCTCGGTGTTCCCCTGCCTTGCGCCCTGTGTCTGCCGGGATAGGTTCCGGCTCACCGCGACCCTGTACAGGAGTAAGTGGTTTCTGAAAATGGATGGATGGATGATGCTGACAAAACACACACCATAGAGGAGAGCCTGCAGCATCTTCATTGCGTTCCGTCTCGATCATGGCTAGTTCACTCGGCGCAACTGTCTCGTCTATCTCCTCTTGCTGAGACTTGGACAGTATGTTCTGTGAAAGTTCGGTTCGAGATATACAGTACTTATTAGTCGCAACAATGCATCAGTGGGTGTCCTGCGGAGACATTAGAACATTAAAGGCATGTATAAGGTACTGGTATGTTGTGCTTGTATGTCAACGGTTGTTCATTTAATAGCCCTCGTCAAGGAAATGCAGAATTTCCACCAATGCCTTGAGGCTTCCAGCTGCATCACTGCTCTTTTGAGCAGATAAATGCTTAGAATTGACTTTGAAGGTGTTGGAGAACTGATAAACACGTTGACATAACAGACAGAATGTGGCCAACGCAAAATCTATATATAATCTACATAATAGAGGAAGTGTTTTAAAGTATGTATATCTGCACCGATTGCACCGGGTTCGAATCCTTCATAAGTGCATATTTTATCTGCACAACAGCAAGGCTTTTATGCATTATTTCAGCTTGATTTCCCACTTATTGATGACTCTTCAGAGAGCCAGCAATACTCACAAAAAACACCGTCAACAAGAGACGTCAGAAGAACATTTTACACGTTTGGAACTAGATCGCCCGTGCGAACGAATATAACTTCCCGACAAGAGAAACCAAGACACACACAGAGACAGAAGTAGCCCAGCTGATGAGCTGGCAGGAGCCGTGCCTGTGCTTGTGGCTGTAGGAAGAAGTTAATCTTCTGGTCGCGTGCGTCCTTGCGCACTAGCTGGTGGGCGTACACACGGTCTGAGGCTGTCGAGGTCGTGGGCCTGGTGCCGTCACCCTCCTGGATGCACTCGAGCCCCACCAGTGGGGCGTTCGGCAGCAGTGCCTTCACAAACGCAACAACAATGATAATTTCATGACGGTTGCTCTCTTCAGGGCTGTTCTATCGGGATAGCCGTGTCGAGCGCTCTCCCTCTCCGCCTCGCGACTTTCGATGATGCTTCCAACGTGGGAGGCGAAACATCGCGAGGGAGAGGAGAGCGATCGACACGGCTATCCCAAAAGAACAGTTCTAAAGAGCAACCAACATGAATCGAGCCGTGAAACCTACATCAGTACAATGATAATTTCAATTTACACAGCGTCTCAATACAATCGCATCCTGCAAACCTAGTAAATGTAATGGCCTCATGCAGCATTTTAAGCACATGACATTACATCTCTGGCTGGCGTAAATTCAGGAAAACATTTCCGTCGGGATGGGTGTTATGTTCTGTGTATATGTGTGTCATGTTTTAAGCATATATGTTGCAATGCTATGTATTTTGGACTATTTTATTTGAAAAATGTGTGCAATGCTATGTGAAAATGGTTTTTTTTGGTGGTTGATTTAAATTTTAGTTATTTATGAATCTTGTATACATTTTAATTATTGTCAGCAACTCGCATGTTTGTTGTGTCGCAGGAGTTCCAGAACGAGCTTGCAAGCTCACTGGGCATTTTTCTGCTGTGATAAAAAAACATCTATCTGTCTTTGGAGACGAGCGTGTATCTCTATGTAAATATGCATGTATCTCTGTAAACGAGCATCCATCCATTTTCTAAACCGCTTGTCCTGGTGAGGGTCGCGGTGGCAGCAGCCCAAGGAGAGTGGACCAGACATCCCTTTCCTCAGCAACAGATTCCAGCTCTTCCTGGGGGATTCCCAGGCGTTCCCAGGCGTGTATCTCTATGTAAACGTGCGTGTATCTCTATGGAGGCGTGCAGGTATATCTGTGGGTAGGTGGCGCCGTGTGTCGGCATGGTTGCGCGTAGCTGCCTGTGAGAAGTAGGTGCGCGAGGAGTTGGAGCCGAGCAGCTTGCTCTCCACGTGCTGCTGCATGGCCTCCGTCACGCTGTCCTCATGCAGGAAGTGCACCTCGTGCTTGGTGGGGTGAACGTTCACATCCACATTCTGCGGAGCTAGCTCCAGGCTAAACACGTGCAAAGACAAAGATCCTCCGTATAGCCTTAATACGGTGGTCCCTCGCTTTACAATACATTAATCCATTCCAGAACACGTGGGACATAATGTGAAACCATCGTAAAGTGAGACCAATAATACGGTACATTTTTTTTGGTAATTCCTTCCAAGATTTTTGAAAGTTGAATGCGTAATCACTAAAAAGCGCCGCTATTGTCTGAGAAGCAGTTGATAAATTCGCGACCTAATTACAGTCATGTAATCTACCTGTTGCCCTGCAGCCATATACCTTTAACCTTCACATCAGTTTTTGGAAAAGCCTCGTGAATGAATAAAAACACAGAGCACGCAACATATTCATGGTGCATAAACAACATTGGGGCTAGGGTGTCGTCGCACCTGATGTAGAGGAACGGGTGTGAGTTTTTGGGCAGGTAAGCCGCGTACACGCTCCCAATCGCCTTCCGTAGCGCTGAGGAGTCCACAAGCCGGTCTGTGGACAACACAGCAAACCCTTGAGCCATAACTCTGTGTCCCTGTGTCTCCCCCTGTCGCTCACCCTCCCTCCCTATCTCCCTCCGTGTTTGTCCTTAAGGTAGTGACGACCATCTTAGGGGACGCTGTCAGATTTTGCCGCTCTTAAGATTGCCAGTTTCACGACCTTTCGGAATATTCGAAGCAGCCTTAATTATTTATTTTTTGTTGCTTTGGTTTTTATTGGTTGTTTTTTCTTTCGTTTTTGACATGCCGTTCTCTTCGCGGCCCTTGTGCAGCACTTTGTGACCCTCGGGTGAAAGGCGCTATATAAAATGCTATTATTATTATTATAACTCAACGTTTCAGTTTCCAGGAAAAAAAGAATCTCTTCAGAACTCCGTCAGCTCGGGATATGAATCTTGAAGAGACATCACGTAACTACAGTTTTACTGTTTATCAATACCTGTGGGCAGATTTTCTAGGTTGCCCATGCTTGGATTTTAACTCGCATGCTCCTGAATTGTCGTGGATCAGTGAACCCACAAACATAACCGCCAACACGTTGACAAGTTAACAGTGACACTTAAATAATCCAGGAAAAATACATGACACTTTGTACGTCTTCACCCTCGTTCTGAGTAGGTAAACAATAAATACATTTCATATCTGGGCTACAGCTGCCCCCTATTCCCATCAATAAATGGACTTACACATCCAAGTCTTCTTCTTTGCGATTCTTCGAAGCACGATGGTCAGTCTCTGGACATCGTTGTGTTTCAGCTCGGCCTCGAAGTGTTTGGTAGAATTCGCAGGCAATACCAAGTATTACCTGACAGGGATCGCGACGTGAACGCTTCAACCTTGACCCCCAAGTCAAAAGGCCTCTCTTACCCACCACTAGAAGGCACGTTGGTCATGCTGGCCAGATTGGTTTGCCACACCTTCATGATCTTATATATTCTCATATTAACCCGTCAAAACTAGGCTTCGCCGATGTACACAATGAGGCTAATCTATATGGTAGATTTTGTTTGGTGGGGTAGAACGCCTTCTGTTCCACCTGAGAACCCAATTTTATTACAGGTGGCTGCTTAAATTCAATTCAATTCAACTTTATTTGTCAACTCTACCATATGTACAGGACATACAGAGAATCGAAATACCGTTTCTCTCAGACCCCGGCGTTGTTTACTGTCGTTCTACAAATGACTTGCAGAAACCGACGGCTAATACTTGTTACTTGATGAAAACGTAAAAAAAAAAGTTTGAATCCTAAATCTTAGTGGTGCTGGCTTAGTACAAAGACAACGGCATTAGCCCTTAGGAATCGTACCCACTTCTCAAATTATTTTTTATTTGTAGCTTACCTGATAGCAAAATGTTTAACAAATTATTTCTGCTACAAAATGATGAACAGGTG
The DNA here is from genome assembly GCA_036362915.1 of Geotria australis. Lineage (NCBI taxonomy): Eukaryota > Metazoa > Chordata > Hyperoartia > Petromyzontiformes > Geotriidae > Geotria > Geotria australis. The sequence goes on along the minus strand of JAZEWU010000020.1, from coordinate 2,142,507 downwards.
CTTAAACGTACTATTGATGAAGAGCAGGAAGATGCACTTCTTAATGGAGTAGTTGGCATTGGAGATGTAGCCATGCATTTTGAACACCAGCTTTTCATCTTCATAGTTCAGCTCAATGAGCTCCCTGTGTGAAAAACAAGGTAAGATCGGAATTCCTCCTGCAAAATAATTCAAGGAAGCATTATCAGCAAGGGGGTCGAAATGTCGTGTGGGAGTGGCAAAATGTCGTGAGGGAGAGCGCTCAACACGGCATTCCCGAAAGAACAGCTCTGAAGAGCAACCATCATGAATCGAGCAGTGAAAACCTACATCAGTAAATCCATATTAATGTTGTTATTACAACGCTTCTTTATCGAGGAAAGCCTGATTCTTGTGAGTCTTTTCAGGAGGGTATGTTTTCCCCATGTTCTGCATTTTTCCCCTTGTTCTGCATTTTTCCCCTGGGTTCTCCAGTTTCCTCCCACAGCTAACTAACCATCCAACAATGTAGATGGTAATGGCCAAAGATAACAATACAGAAACATCACCTGCAAATTACTCAACTAGCATTTCTTATAGCAACATCATCTCCTAAAGCAAGCACTTAACAGGACCCTCTGAACAAGAATGATTTGACTCAGGGAGGCTTTCTTGGGTTACCCAACGTAACATTAATAAACCAAATAAAAGAGGGCATTACTTGGGTTTCTTCCCACCGTCCAAAGACATGCTAGCTGGGTTAATTGGCCTGCTGACTAAATTGGCCCAGTGCCCTGCGATGGACTGGCATTCCATCCAAAGTATAGCCCTGCCTTGCAATCTGTGTCTGCCGGGATAGGCTCCGCTAACCACCACCCTGTACTGGATTAAAAGGGTACTGATAATCAACGAATTAACACAAGACACTTGCTTGAAGACCCACCGAGCGACGGGTGCCCCATACACGGCTCGAATGTTGTCCAGCATAGTGGCTCCGGGAAGCGTGCGCACGTCTGCTGCACTGTCCCCGAACTGTTGGGATGCAATCTCTGTCAATCATTCATTCATTCATTCGCCCAAGAGGCTGGGACGTCACTTACTGGGCAAGTGTTTGAGCAACCAAGTCCAGGCTTCTCTTGTTTTTAATGTCTACTTTCACATGCAAATGTATGGTAGTTGTGCTATCGGCCATATGCCGCGAGAAGACATTTTCATTTATAACGCTCGCAGCGAGCGTTGTAACATGATTTCATAAATCAGAATGATCGTTTATGTGCACTAGGTAGCACACATTTTACATGCCTGCCATACAAAGAGTGTCCGTCAAATATAAGAATGAAATATTTAATTCTTGCTGATAGAATATGTTGGATCAAGAAACCTCCTCCCTTTCAAACCAAATGAATGTACAAATTACATGATAAATGCTTATAAAGTTAACTAAATGCTATAAACTTCCAAAAGCTATTTTTTAATTATGGTATTTGAGCAGTTATTCGTGACTAGGTTGAGCCCAATGACTTTATACTTGACAGCCCTGTTTAATAATCAGCTGGATTCTCAGATTAAAAACCCAGGACCTCAGCTAGCTCAGTACTGTGCCATGGTACTCTGACCGGGATTTGAACTCACAACTTTCCCAATGTGGCACCAAGTGTAATCACATGATGGCATGTAAGTGTGATTATTCCATGGTACCAACTTGATCGTATTCACAAAGTCACACAATGGGTGAGACCAATAACCAGATATCCTACAGAATCATAATATAAATAAAGATCTTCTATATGTAACGTTTCTCATACATCTTAAAGACTTACCTTCTTGAGCGTGAAACTCACTCCAGAGTTGTGTATTGCATACCTGCCAAAATGTAAACATCCCAAATTACACATTTATTTTACAGGATGGTTCAAGAAACAAAAAATAACCTAATTTCTCCCACAATCATCGCTCAAGAAATCAAATGTCTCCAGTTTAAACCTGGTCACTTGAAGCAAATTTACACATAATTCATCTAACTCTATTCCCCATGGTCTCCACGTGAGAAGTCAATGTTGTCTGTCAATGCGCCCAGTGGACATCTACGAATGATTATTTTGTGTTGTGTATTCCATAACTTTACATGACACAAGGACTATTTTCAAAATATGGTCATTGCCTATATCGTCAGGAAGTTTACCAGCATTTATTCAATTAAGTCTGAGACTGCTGATAAGATGTTGTATGTTAAAAAAAATACTTTATTTTTTTATGTTTTGGGACAGATTTATCAAGAAGATATTGTCTGCTTATTTATCCTTCTTCCCTACAGTGCCCGCTTTTAATTGTATTTTATTCATTCCAAATTGTATGACACCATCTTTTATAACGCATTACAATAGTATTCAAGTCAAACCATTAGGTGGTGCTCATCAACACTATTGGTCCTGAGCCTAAGAGTCGAGACTCCATATTCTCACATCAGGGATGAATCAGTCTTTAATTAGAATAACCACTGCTGACTTCCAGTAGAATGGTGGTCATTTTAAGGAACTCATAGGAATAATAAGCTCAGGCGCCTTCACTAACTGGCCGGGATTTTGAGTGTAGTGCTGTGACTCATTACAACCTGGCATACGGGTGCTGGACTACATGGCATGGTGATGTATTACCGGCAGTTAGTTGGCTTACCGGCTTATCACCTCAGTGATCTTGCCGTGCTCCTCACTGGCACTCTTGAGGGCTTTGCGTCTTGTCGCCACATTATAGAACAAGTCCTCGGCCTGCGAGACAAAATGTGAATACAATTAGTTTTTTTAACAGTAGAATATAGAAATTTACATTTAGATATTATTTAGTTCAACAGGTAGGGCTAAATTAGCGGTTTTACAGTCTGCGATAGTACAGATGTTATGCAGTAGAGATATTAGTTACAATCGCGGTTTTATCGGTCGCGGTACAAATAGCATGTATCGATATGTAAAATGTCTCCATTTGCAGACAAAATGGTTACATCAACAGAACTATACTCATTTAGGTACCCCTTTGGACAGTGTAGATAGATGTTTATTATTAGAGCAGAAAATACCCAGTGAGCCTGCAAGCTCTGGATGCGGGATTTCTGCGACACAACAAATGCTCGAACTATGTGTTGATATTGAAAATGGTGAGCTTTGATTTATTTGCAACGTGCTAGCCGGTTGTCTGTTCACATATCGCAAGGACAGGTTGAAGGACAGCAGGTGAATATTTTACCGTAATCTGCGTTCCCTGATTTCCCGCACATGGTTTGGGAGGAGCTTTCAGTTTCCCATCGCAGTACATTGCCCTGAAATGCACAAACACCCATCCTCAAGTGAACAAATCAAGTCCTTCAGGAGGAAACAAGAGATATTCTAATGGTGTCAAGCCTCTATTGCAATGCGATAATGGGGGCAATATTGCAGGATTAGAAGGTATTTAAATGCAATGCCCATTGCCTCTCCAGGGTTAAGTAAATGAGTACCACTTTGCGGAAAGTCAATGGTTGTCCTATGATAGACAGGTGTCCACCACAGATGTGGAATATCAATGCTTTAGTACCATGAACTGCTCGTTTAAGCATGGATGCTACATTTTGGAGGAGTTCTGCTAAGGCAGGGCATCCAGAAGGATGTATGTCAAATATACATCCAAAACTCAGTCCCTTCTTCCCACTCGATTCAATACAGAGAGTATCATATTGTAAGAAAACTATAACAATTGTTTGATGTGGACTGTATTTGTCCCCACCACAGGAATATGGAATTTCTACCAATGACTCAAGACCACAGACAGATAATAAGCACCACCCAGAGCATGTTAATGCACTTAAACTACATTTTATTTTAGCAATACATTAAGCTAAACCGGCCATGTGTTTCTGTTGACCCAGGCTTGTTCACGTGCAACTGTACACGTGCACTGATATGGGTAAATACATGTGTGCCATTGCTTGTGCATCACATGTCTGTGCTGGCACCTGTAGGCACACACGCTGTCCGCCGTCTTGGTAGTTATAGTCACGTGCGCCACGTGACTGATGCTGGCCAGAGCCTGGGGTGGGAAGAATCAGAGTGAGGCATGGAAACACGTAACCAGTGAGCAACCTAATTATATCTGCACCTCTACATCCTTACATACATACCTGGTCAGGGCACCTTTGTAGAAAAAAAGTGGACACAGAAGGTATATTCAAGTTAAAGCAGTTCCCCGCTCAAATAAGAGTGCAGTGATGCTCATATCCATGTATGGCTATGAGCCAGTCGAGGAATTTTCATTATACTATGGCGGAAATCAGCCATGGTGTATTGTCCTTAATGCAGCCACTTTGGTTAAACATTTTCCTTGACAATAATCCAACTTAGGTGGACTAGTTCTGGCAAATGCCTCCAATGTGGGACACTAAAAGTCACAAAGAAGAGAAGGGGAGTGCTCAACACGGCTCATTCTAAAAGAACAGCTTTGGAAAGAAATTATATTATTGTTGGAAACTGCTATTGCACTGAAGTGACAATGGTTAACTGAAGCCATAAGACAGCGATCCAGAATAGTAATCTCCCATCCCACTTCAACCAACTTCACCGTCCGTAAAACTAACACCATAAGATCAGCCAATCCTATAAACACAACCAGATTGCACACTTTAAATACGTAAAATCACACTTGTTTTATTTATGAATCTATATACAATAGGGCTAGGCATGCGTTAGGTCACCGATAATTTCCTCGCTTCCCATTGGTTGACCGGCTTGGGGCTGATCGCATCACCACCATCGAGTAGTCAGCACGGATCTGGCCTAGGTAGCCACAGGTTGCCATAAAGGCCAGGATATTAAAAATTATAATAATGGTTTAAAGGTTTTGGTTATCAGACCTCTCCACGAAACCCGAAGGTGGCAATGGAAGAGAGGTCTTCAAATTTCTCCAGCTTGCTGGTTGTGAAACGCTCACACACAATCGCCATGTCCTCCTTCTGTTGGAGTGAAAGGCATCACAGCGGTAAAACAAGCGAGATGGCAACTCGTAGCACAGGGGACACAAGTGCTACATTGAAAATGTGACCTCAGCTCAGGTAATTTATTATCATGATTATTATTTTTATACCAATTTAATTTTCAACTTATTTTTGGCATCATAACACTGACATTTGTATTTAGAACTTTCACTGAGACCAATGTAATATCACCTTGTATCAGAGAAGTGCCTCCAGAAAATGAGACATTTGGAAGTCCCTTTACTAGGCCTATCATCTGTACATTTATATAAGCCCCGTTAACAGTCCAAAGTGAATATAAACTAGAAATAAAGGCAATTCAATCATGTGAATTTCATGGTCACAGACATTGGGATAGTAGAGTTTAAATGGCCTCATTTTGACCACTGTTGTTGACCGATGGTGCCCTTGACCGTGCTGGGGTGTGAGGCTCACGCGAATACCCGTCCCGTTGTCCTGGATCTGAATGAGCTTCAGTCCTCCATTCTTCACCGTCACCTGTATGCTCGTGGCCTTAGCATCCAAACTAAATGTACAAAACAAAAATCGACACTCAAGACATGAAAAATTGACATGAAACACTTTTAATTCGATGTCATCGACAAGCATGACATGAGATCTCATCGTGTCAAATATAATCTGACAAACTACAATATAGCTGAAGTTCATATCAGTCAAACATTGAAATAGGAAATGACCAGTTTTCCAATCCAGGACCCTCCTATGAGTGTTCAGCCTTGGGAAAGCATTCCTGGATACATTAACAACTATCATACAATATTATTATCTGTATTATAAATTGTCAATAGTGTACAATAAAACATAAAATTTGCAGACACATTTTCAATAGAATGGTAAAAATATAAATGTGATAAAAACAAATTTAACAGCAATATTTCCGAAACATAAATAAAACATTTAAGAAGATGCTTTTAAGAAGTTTGTAAAGTACAATTTGTTTTCAATATTTAATTAACCAGACATGTATTGAAATAGTGCTGAATTCTCTTGGCATCCCTAAGCAAAGTGTGGACAGTCCACAGTCCCATAGCAGGGACAACATGTTGATTGGACGACAACTTCTGTCCGGCAAAGCGGTCTTGTTTTTGCTGAGCTCAGAAAAAAATGTCGGCTGCTGTGTTGACTCTAAATAAAATGTGACCTTACACATTTCTGATTGCGGGTTAAGGGCTTTAAATACAGTACTGTTAAGTAAGAAAAATACAATGTCAGTCAAAATAAAAGCTTAGTCTCTCTTAGTGGCCCTGTCTTGACAGCTTGATTTGCAGTCACTGGCAATGTGTAGTCCAGATGCACTGCCCCTCACCAGTTCTCTAACATCTCCTTGATGGCATTGGCTGGACGCTGGATCACCTCCCCGGCTGCAATCCGATTCACGACAGTCTGATCCAGGCGCCGGATCACGCTTGGTGCAGCCATCGTGCTGAATTATGTCCCTGGGCTGCACAAAATAAATCACTGCTGTAAAAAGACAGCTCAACAACGTCGGCTTCTCGGATAAGTAAAAACTGTTCATGTGCTCTTAAACGACAGTTCTGAGGCTCACTGCCAGGTCATGGGTCACCAGCTATATGGGCCAGACGGTATAAGCAAAACTCTGCACCGGGTTTCGACATTCAGTGCCTCATCATGAGCAATACATGCTGTATTGTGGTAAAGCGAGGCATTGCTTAAACCCCACCATTCGCAACCCATCAGCGAAGAGAACTAGACGATCAAAAGATGCTTTGGTCAGATGGGGCTACAAGACCGGCCCAACCACCTGCGAATGTGGAGAAGCAGACCATACTATGGAACACTGCCTTGTCTGTGCTCTACTACCGAACCTCTGCAGCTCAAAAGACCTTGCGGAGTTCAATGAAAATGCAAGGGGCTGTGTAAGAAAATGGGAAACTGTAATTTGACCATCGCGCTGCTTCGAAGAATCGCTAAGAAGAAGAAGCGGACGACGAGCGCCACCTAGTGGTCCGTGGACACCACACCCAAGCGGGGCATGAGGTGCAAAGTTTGCTGCTGAAACACCCGTGTTCACAGTTACGGGCCCTGTGGTTGTGACGTTCCCTGTTAAATCAATAGCAACATTTGCGTTCCTCGGGACGCAATTGTTGAGGGCAGGCGCGTCGCAGCCGCGGGTGTTCCAGGAAAAAGTGGGGGAGATGGAATCATGTTTCTGTGAAAGCGCGGGTGTCGCAACACCCGCCGCTGCGACGCGCCTGGTTGAGGGAAACTTGTGGGAGACTTACGCAAGGCGCGACTCCACGTAGCCGCGGCCGTACCCGTTGGAGAGTTTTCAACGCGACGAATGGCTCCAACACCTTCACGCAGCGAACAGCCCCGCCAAAACACCCCGCGGCGTGACGTCACGCGGTGACGTCACCGCATGACGTCACGCCGATGAGCTTACAAGTTCCTTTACAGAACAACAACAAACACGCAAATTTACAAAAATAAATAAAAATATAAAAGCAACAAATTAACCAAACAAAAACAGAGCAACTCTGAGCAATTCTGACACCTCGACCCGTGAGAACCCACGTCCACACATTTAATCATATATTTAATATATTTCCAAGCAATCACCGACACCTTGTTTGTTGTGTCACAGAAATCTTGTAAATATTTTGCCCGCTCACTGGGGACTTTTCTGCCGTAATAATAAACGTCTATCAAATAACCTAGTGGAAATGTTGGTGACGTACTTCAACACATTACGTCACCGCGTATAGTACAGTACCGGCGTGGTGACGTCAATACGAGGATGTATTAAGGTAGTGACGTCATGATGCCTGTCACTCTCTCCCCCCTTCATCTCTCCGTGCTGGTGCTAGATACCATGAGAGGTCTTTGTTTTCAGCTCAAAAACTCTCTTCGGCTGCCCCTCTCTGACATCGCCGCCCTTCGTCTCTCTCGCATCGGGAACTGCTTTGCTCGAGAGTAACGTCGTGCGTGAGATGATGTCGCACGAATCGAAAACACGCCCACCACACAACCCCCTGTTAGCTTGGGCTTGCGATTCCAGTGTGGCAGTGGCAACCGCACCTGGGTTGTGGTCTTGGGCCACCGGAGTTTAACACGTGGTTTCCCCAGCAAGTCTGGCGAACAGTGCCGATGAGCGGTGTGTGAGCTGAGTATACGTTGCTGATGAGTGGCTTTTGTACAGGGTTTTGACTGCTGACGTGATGTATTTACCGATGAGCCGTGTATGCCACTGCGTTTCTGCAGCAATCTGGTACGGTGGGGGAGCACAGATGGTGCCCCAGCCAGTGATCTCAGTCAGGCAGCCCAATGGCACTGAGGTTTGTCCCATGCCGATGAGTGGTGATGTATGGTCCTTAAGTTGTATTGCCGATAGGTGTCGCATGGTGCTTATGGTAGAGTACTTCATTTGCATAATTTGTACTGCTGATGAGTGGCACATGGCAGGGGTTTTGAGCCTTTTACGCCTCAAGGCCCACTTGAAAATGGTCTGCACGGACCACATTGTGGTACTCACGAGGCTGATGGGCCACAACCCACACTGGTTGAAGATGGCTGGTGTATAGTGATAAGTGAAGGATGTACCAGGTACAGTACTGTGTATACACTGCTGTGCTTCTGATGAGTGGACTATGGCATTGAACCGTATTTTTGTTTTCCTTGGACTGCTGCCGCCGCGACCCTCACCAGGACAAGCGGTTTAGAAAATGGATGGATGGATGCTTCCTATATATTATAGATCTGAAGGTATTGTCTTGGAATGCTGTCTAATAAACTTGGCGTGCTCCTGTCTGCGACATTGCTGTTGCTTTGAAGGTATCGGTGAACATTTCAACACTGGAGAGGAGCCGGTGGACTTGGAGATGAACAAGGAGCAGGGGTGCGAGGATGAAGAGGATGAGGCAGATTTTGAACCATCGCAACTGGGGACTAAGTCCTAGTAAGACAACGCAATATAATATACCGGAGATAGTAAAACTTCGATTTTACGGACTTAACGTGTGAAAGGGTGTCCAGAAGTCCGTTAAATCTGGATGTTTATATTTTGACATTTTATACAGCGTTATGAACATATCTTATACCAACCTATATATTTTGAACACCCCTAAACAGAGTAATACATGTACCGTATAGCGATGAAAACACTCAAATAAAAAACAAATTCTAATGCAGACTGCTTCCGGAGTCCGTTGAATAGCAGTTCCATTACATCGAGGTTTTACTGTACAACATAAACATGTATAGCCAGTGACACTGGTTAGAGTGATTGAACATAGCAAGTTATATCGGTCGACCGCAAGCTCCCCCTAGGCAGGAAGTATCCATCGGGCAGATGTAACGAGTCTCGCTTTAAGGTAAGCCAACAGTGGTTGTCCTATGGAAAGATGAGATCGTGTTTGTTGTGTCGCAGGAATCCCGTAAAGAGCTTGCAAGCTCACTGGGAATTTTTCCGCTGTAATAATAAATAGCTATATATTATTGTTTTTTCAAATCAGAAACGTTGAGTTTAAAATTCATTCTGAAAAATCTTACCGAGTACCTTTCAATGAATGGGTAAATGGGAAATTTCATTAACGTTTTATTAAGCAAGTGTGCATTCCAGAGTGTCCAAATAGGTCGTTAGATTATTGTACTTGCTGTCCTGCCACAAACTGATCTTGGCTGTACACTTGGATCTCACTTTAGACATTATCAAAGGAGACTACATTTCTGTAATGTGAAACCTGACTGATAGTAGACACTTGAGCATCTGTACTCAAAAGTTACACATTTGAGTCCCATTAAAATCTGCAGGGAGTTTATTGTCAACCAAATTGTCCCATAAAGTGGCTGTTAAAAATCCTGCAGAAACATTGGTTTTCTTTAGTGAGTATTTAGTTGTTTTATAAAGTATCTTTGGAACATTTTTGACACCACGGAGAAAAATTGTCCCTACGAACTAATATACTCTTCTGGGTAAAATAACAAATGATTCCCAATGGGATCTGGCTTGATTAAATGAAGGACATAACTCTGGGTGAGCCAATCGGGCAGTTGGTGCGTTTAAAAACATCTCCCTTCCTAACTGCTGCCAATAACATTAATTAATGATCAAAAACCGCTTAATCTTGTACAGGGGTGCGGTGAACCAGAGCCTATCCGGACAGACACAGGGTAGTCAGGGCTATACACCGGATGGGACGCCATTCCATCACAGGGCACCGCAGGAAATTTAGTCAGCAGGCCACTTAACCTATGCAGCAGCATGTATTTGGACGGTGGGAGGAAACTGGAGTGCCTGGCGAAAACCCACGCCTGGCACGGGGAGAACACGCAAACTCCACAGAGAAAGGCATCCGAGCCGGGATTCGAATCCAGTTCCTTCTTGCTGTGAGGCGGCAGGGCTACTCACCGCGCCGCCGTGCCACCCTGCTGCCAATAACAGTGAATGTGCAATCCATTTTGTGTTCTAGAAATACCTGTCAATAGTGTTTGGAGCAACGACACTTAATTACTAAGTGTACAAGGAGTTGTTCAGTTATTGAGATGTGGGCTTTGGCTAATTCAGTGCAGTACTGGCAACAACAACATATTGCTTTTGTGCCACTATAATTCCCCTGGGAGGAGTGCCTGCCAAGGGATATTAACAAGAATATGTTTCAGCTGAATCTATCGTGCGTAAAGGCCTCTGTAATTTGTCTTGGCAACAGTAATCTTTCTTGCACATGCAACATTGATTTTTGTATTGATTTAAATCAGAGTTAAGCATCCAGTCTTTTTTCTATTGCTTCTAAACTGTCACGTCGTAATGATGTAAAGCTTCTCCCTGCTCACCTGAGCAATGGGGTAGTGTTCATTTGCGTTGATGGGCCCAAAGCCTGTAGTGGAAATTCCACAGTACCATGACGGGGCCAGTCTGTTTCAAGGTGTGCCACTGTGGAGAGCGTTTTCACTTGAGTAGTAATCTAAGTGCATCTCACAATATTACTATGATTGTCATATATAGCGATTTCAAAAGTAAGGGTTTATTTTTCGCATTGCTGATATAGTTGTGTAAAGGCAGTTATAAAGGCATTTGTTATACTTGATTCTTGTGGTTTCTAGTAAAAGGGTGTCTATTTCTATTCACATCATCATAGAGGTACTGGTTGTATTATTTCCGTATAGCAAGGAAGGCCTCTGAATTTCAAAACGCGTTATAAGGAGGGTCCTGCATTGAGGTGTGTAGCCATCTCCATTACTTGGTGTATTGCATGCAGCAGGTTATTTGAAATATGTAGAATAAGCCCACACGTGCACAAGGATACTACTCAGAGCTTTGCACAGATGGGCTTTAGAAGTTCGTGAATTTGCTGTGATGGCTCTAGTCAAAGTGTGTCGTGTTTTTGTTGGTATGAGCGCATGTGCCCACTAATGCTGTATGTTGGCGCGGTGTGCAGCTGGGACGAGGCCTACCAGCGGGAGCTGACCCAGTACAAGGACACGGGGGACGTGGGTGAGGTCTGGTAAGCGCAGCGCTCGTTCACGCAAACGCGTTAAAACGTCACCGATGCCACTTGTCAAGGTCGATTAGAATGCTCGGAAACCAGCTTTTCAGTTAATTCCAGTTCATCATAACAAGAATTGATATGGAACACGCGAAGGAAAGCAAAACATGTAGACGTCACGTAGGCAAACATCGGAAAATAGCGCTTTCAGAGGATGTGAAAACTAACATTTCCCAATAACGCTGAAGGTGTGGAGGTGAAAGAATGGAGAGAGAAGCATCTTGAAATGTACGCCTACAGTATTTCAACATAAACAAAACACGTGCACTGTAGATGATACCCATTACATTACAGGGTTTTGAATGCCCCCTTCCAGCAGAAAGCTCTTTAATTCAATTCAACTTTATTGTCAATTCTGCCATTTATGTACAGGACATATAGAGGATCGAAATGCCGTTTCTCTCAGACCCCGGTGTTGGCATATACATGGACTGGAACACAACAACCAATACTAGGATAAACAAACAAAATACTAACAATGTTTTAATATTTACAAGTTAAGCTAAGCTGGAGGTCGCGGGGGGGGACAATAACAAATCACAGATCTAGAACATAAACTATAATTACAACAAATATAGTGCAAATCGAACTAATATAGTGCATCTATAGATGAAATGCTGTGCAAGTAATGTGCCATCTACAGGACGAGTAGTTGGCAGCAGTTTTTTGTCATGGTACGGCAGACTCTACACTCTGGCAGTTTCCCGGGCGGCTGCGCGTGCTGAACCGTGCTTTCCCGACCGCAGGTTCGGCTGGGACAGTGTGAAGCGCGTCGTGCGCTGGCTGGAGGCTCGCGGGATTCACAAAGGCAGCTCCGTGCTGGACATCGGCACGGGCAACGGCGTCCTGCTGCTAGAACTGGTGTGCGGCCTGGTCTTGTGCGATCTCCTTATCGCAGCGTGACCCCAGCACGCCACTCGTGCCGACCGCCAGACGCAGTGATTGCCGTCGGCCCTTGGTTTCTGGCTGGGTCAGATTATGTTGCATGTCCAAGCTTTTCTCTGTGCCTGTGTCTCGTACCCACAGGCGAGGGTCGGATTCACGCGGCTAACCGGCATCGATTATTCAGCGGCTGCTGTCAGGCTGGCCCAGTCCATCGCATCTGAAAAGGGATACCCGCACATCGTATTCCAGGTATGACTGCTACTTCACTATCATCGTGATTGTCAGAAACTGCTTAATCTTGTACAGGGTTGCGGTGAGCCGGAGCCTATCCCGGCAGACAGAGGGTGCAAGGCAGTGCTATACCCAGGATGGGACGCCAGTTAATCACAAGGCACCGGGTGCACTTTAGTCAGCTGGCCAATTAACCTACGCCCGGCGAAAACCCACGCAAACCCGGGGAGGACACGCAAAATTAGAGTTAAAGCTCCCTCGGGAGGTATTCCAGCCGCGGCCCACTGGGCGGAGACCTAGAGGTCGACCCAGGACACGCTGAAGGAATTATATCCTTTGGCTGGCCTGGGAACGCCTGGGAATCCCCCAGGAAGAGCTGGAATCTGTTGCTGAGGAAAGGGATGTCTGGTCCACTCTCCTTGGACTACTGCCACCGCGACCCTCACCAGGATGAGCGGTTTAGAAAATGGATGGTTGGATAGAGTTAAAATCCCTTGCGCCGTACGAAAAGCGCCGCTCGCGTTCTCGCTCCGGTTCCGAGGCGTCGCGGGGAGGAACCGGTGCCGACGTCGCTTCGTTAACCGACGTGACCGAGCGCAGGAGGCCGACTTCCTGGCGCTGGGGTCATCGGCGGCGGGGGATGGGGGTTCGGGGCCGTTCGACGTGTGCGTGGACAAGGGCACGCTGGACGCGGTGTCCCTGAGCCCCGAGGGGGCGGCCGGGCGGCGCGCCGACTACGCGGAGGCCCTGCGACGCGTGCTCGCGCCCCGCGGACTCTTCGTCGTCACGTCGTGCAACTGGACGCGGCCCGAGCTGCTCGCGCACTTCTCCGACGGTGAGGCCGTCCTCGCGGGTTTGCCTGCAAGCGAGGAGCGCTGGGTGGCGCAGTGGTAACATCTGCGCCTCGCAGCAAGAAGCCCCCCGGGTTCGAATCTCGGCTCGGGCGCATATCTGTGTGGAGTTTGTGTGTTCTCCCCCTGTTCTGCGTGGGTTTCCTCCGGATTCTCCGGTTTCCTCCCACTACTTAAAAAAAAACCTCGTTATTTGTTTGGCCGATAACATCATAATATATATAGGAAGCAGTGTGTGGCAATATGCCTCCTCCGCCTCTCTGCGCTTTCCTCGCGCCTCTGAGTCGTTCTCTCGTCGAATGAGTACCTTTCTACTGAATGAATACGTGCGCGTTATAAATGTACATTTTTTATTATTAATTATTATTATCATTATTCGGGCCATTCGTACGGCACGTGCAGTGCTCAACATCAAAGCGAGCGAGCGACCACAAAATGCACGGACACTCTACACTGGCTACCCATCCACCAACGCATCGGGTTGATGTCAGAGGTCTGTATTTGGGTTCAGTGTTGTAGGTCAGCTCCGTGTTTGAGATCGGGGTTTTGACCTGTGTTTGCTGTGTCGCCCCGGTTCAGGGTTCGAGCTGGAAGAGCAGATTCCCACCCCGACCTTCACGTTTGGGGGCAGCACGGGGAATACCATCACCTGCCTGGTTTTCAGAAGACAGGGCTGACAAGGGCACCTAAGCATGTCACCGTGCCAATTGAAAGAAAGCACCAGCAAAGACGATTCATAAAAACCTACCAGCTGTTTATATTTATTTTACTTAAAAATCAGAAACACGTTTAAATGTATGCGTGCATGAATTTAAGCGAAACATGTACATACCATACGGTTGTTTGGCACTGTGGTTATAGCACATGGGTTAGCGGTTGATTATTCTAAGGAGTGACTAGTCCCTGACATGAGAATGTGGAATTTCACCACCAGCAAAACTGCCATTGGAGATCTGCTCTGCCCCATTGCTCATTTGAGCATGTAGCCTGAATTTAACTTTGTACAAGTCAAGTAAACATCATTTACATTTGTCACACTTATAAAAATGTTACTTTCACTTTTTGAATAGGAAGTATATTTTCCGTATATCGAGGTGCCTGCCTGTTATGCTTCTGAAATATAAGAACCTATTTTATTGTGGAGTGTTTGTAAGTGAACAGTTTGTGCGGCTCATTTTCACTGCCTGTTGTATTGGATTGTTAATAAAAGCGACACACCGAGTAAATGAGTTACAGCTTTTGCAATTCAGTGTAACGTTCGGCATAACATCTTAGTTAATGTTTGTAAATCAGTGATACTGAGTGTATCGTATTAATTGTGTTGGCTTTAACACCGCGTGCAATATCATCTCCCAATATCAAACATTTTTAAAAACTTTGTTTAACTTTGAGACGAGGCCCATTGACATAACTGATTTTTCACGGGAGATCTGTTCGTACGTTACAAATGATGATGTGACATCTAAAATGTTACAAAATTAAGATAACAGACGCTCACCCACCCCACCAATTTTCAAAACAGCTTGTCCTGGTGAGGGTTGTGGTGGTTAACAAACGCATAATTCAAGAGGAAGGCCTGCAAACGCATACATTTAATCAGCAACAGAATCGATTCATGATGGTTGCTCTTCAGAGCTGTTCTTTCGGGATAGCCGTGGCGAGTGGTCTCCCTCGCGACGTTTCGCCTCCCACGTTAAAAACATCATCAGGTGTGGCACGCGAAACGACGCGAGGGAGAGCACTCGCCACGGCTATCCCGAAAGAACAGCTCTGAAGAGCAACCATCAGCAACAATCATAAAGCATTTCAATCCATGTGCAAAGTGACGAGAGGCCGTTTAACATCTACATTAAGCCGCGTAGACAGTGGTGATTGCATCTTCAGTGTAATGACCAGTTCGTTCCAAAATGAATGTCGACACTGCACACGAGAGGGTGGGTGGCCAGCACCAAGCATTGTTTTCACACCAGAGGTACTCATTTTAAGGCTGAGTTGACCTCGGGGGAGGCCCAGGACCGGTTCAGAAAATCCTTACTGGTATTGGCCGTGAGCGGGATTCGAACTCGGGGTGACAGACCCAGCTGCCATTGGCTGCCTGAGATGACTGGCCGGGGGCACCACCTGTGCTCCCCTCCGTGCCGGATTGCTGAGTTTTATCCGCCCGGCGCTCAGTTCGCTGCCGTGAGCGTCGCTCCTCCGCCCTATGCTGTTGTTGGACGGCGACTACCTCCAACTGCCCAGTAGCGTCCTTCACGAACCTCCTCCACAGAGGTCGATCTTGACACCTGCTGGCAACCGGTCATCTCCAAGTCCATTCCCGTAAAGAGCTTGCAAGCTCGCTGGGTATTTTTCCTGCTGTAATAATAAACATCCATCTGTCTGACTGCAACCACACCGGTCCATCTCTTCCCCACGCCGGTACAATGACGCACGTGTTTGCAAAGAACCTAAGAATCGCGCACGTGTCGGGCGTCACTTCCGCCCGCAGCAGCTGTCCGTTCAGCGGGCGGCAAGGTCCGGAGGTCGCGGGGAGAACAGGGGGCATTATTGAGCAAGGGAGCCCTATAGAGGCATCGCCACCCACTCACAGACTCATAGACGCGCGTGGACTCCCTCTCTCGCCGGTCTGTGTCGGGAGAATACGAGGGCATCATTGGGCAAGGGACGCTGGCACGAAACCACCGACTCACCACAACAACCACCACCACCGACCACGGGGAACACTCGTAGACTCACGTACTTATAGACACGCGTGGACTCACTCTCTCTTCGGTCTGTGGAGGTGACTTGCTGCTGGGGCTGCCGGGGCTGTCAAGTGTCACGTTTCAGGTGAGTGGTTTGTTAAGGTGGCTCTGTAGGGACGGTCGTGTGCGAGATTGGTCGCAGTTATTGGATGATGGTGCTGATGATGGGTGAGTTGGTGGTGATGATGGTGGTTCGGGATGATGTGGGGGAGGTTCGCACAGGACGCTACTGGGCAAGTTGGAGGCAGTCGCCTTCCAACAACAACAACAACAGGGCGGAGGAGCGACGCTCACAACAGCGAGCCGAGCGTCGGGCGGCTAAGACTCAGCAAATTTGCGCGCTTGGGTGCACACACAGGTGGTGGTGCCTAGTCATCTCAGGCAGCCCCGTGACACTTGGGTCTGTCCCATGACCTGTCAGCGAGCCTTCGACACTGCGTGGCCTCAAGGTGCACCTGGCCTGGCACAGGCGGCCGTGGATTCGTCACCGCCACTTAGTGACGAACGCCGGTTATTGTTGTATATCTGCAGTTTTCTTCTTTGCGATTCTTCGAAGCACGATGGTCAGCCTCTGGACATCGTTGTCTTTCAGCTTGGCTCATCCCTTGCACTCCTGTGATGTTCATCCATCCATCCATTATCAGAAACCGCTTAATCCTGTACAGGGTTGCGATGAGCCAGAGCCTATCCCGGCAGACACAGGGCGCAAGGCAGGGTCATACCCAAGATGGGACGCCAGTCCATCTTGATTTTCACAAATCCCCGATTGTTGATGGGTGATGTTAATGTTCGTATAGTCGACTGTGTTAGAGTGGTCCATTGATATGTCCTGACTTCCTATGTTTACTTGAGTGCTGTCTGCATGTTCTGATGGTTGCTGATTACCGTTCTCTGTCGTTGTTGATTTGTGGTTCTCTCTGCAGCCCTGTGCAGCGCTTTGTGACCCTCGGGTGAAAGGCGCTCTATAAATGCTATTATTATAATGGTGCTGATGATTATAATGGTGGGGAGCGGTGGCCCAGTGGTTAGCGCGCTGGGCTACAAATCTGGCCACCCGAGGTCGAATCCCGCTCACGGCCAACACCAGTGACGATTTTCTGAACCGGTCCTGGGCCTCCCCTAGGTCGACTCAGCCTCAAATAAGTAACTGGTGCGGTGTGTAATCATTTCCACTAGGGAGGCAAAGGCAAGCGGGCGTGGTGCTGATCACCCACCTCCTCGTGTGCCGTGTCCACCTTGATAGGTGCTCGCTAACGGCACTTGCCCCTACAGTCTGTTAAGGCTATATAGGGGATCTTTGTCTTTGTGAGTGCTGATGGTGGCAGTGTTGCTGGTCGGAATAATGAAGGCTAAGCAGGTTTTAGCCTGGATAGTGCTTGAGTGCGTGTCTAATCAGCATGGGCAGCACAGGGCAGTGCAGCAAAATCCATTGCTGTTCTGTACTTGCCCTCCACTTTTGCAAACCGGCACTGACCAGCAGTGAAATATGCTCAAATAATATTCACGCCGCGCAAGGCATGGGGATGCCCTCATTTAGCAGTGGATTGACAAACGGGATGTACGTATATATGCACATAGAGAAGGGAAATTGCGTCTGAGCACACGCCAAAAATAAAATTGGTGTTATTTGACCAAGGGCCATTAGTGAGAATGGCATCGTATACTAATTTGAAAGCCAGCATGTTTATTTACGTTTGCTTTAGTTGAACAAGCCGAAGCACGCACTGACTGTGTGGTGCCTCTGAGCAGCTGCTGATAGCTTCAATGGCGCCCCGTGCTCGCATGCAAACTTGAGACTTTGAATTAAGCTGTCTTGTGAAACCCATGTTTCGCAATGGCTTGGCATCAACACACTTTCACAGTACTTCGTGTTTACTTTTGTCAGTTCAGTGTTCACGTATCAACGTGTTGTGTGGCTGGAGTGTATGTGGGGGGGTTCAGGGCACCTTGAGGACAACTCCACCGGTGAGTTGTTGATTTTTGGGTCCCAACAAGGAAGCAACGCGTGTGTGCGTCTTCAACTCTCCAACCACCCAGAGCCAGCTCATCAATGTGGTTGTCACGTGAAAAAACACGTGTGCGTTTATTACAGCTTCAGCGGCACACCGGTGTGTTGGAGAGCTCTCCAGAACGTTTAACAATTTAGCCACGATGGTCATCTACGTGTTAAAATTTACAACGCCACCCAGCCACGTAACGGTTTTCAAATAGGCCGAGCGGAACAGCGAGCGTGACATCGATTGGCGTTGCAACGTCTCGCCGATTTGTCCGCTTGTAATGCGTTTGGATGCGGATCGACGCGCGTTAGCGCCGGCAGACATGCTACGCCTCGACATCCAAGTCACTTTAATAGCACACAGTGGAGCGCTTTGTAACACCCATATCCATCCGTGTTAGAAAATCCCAAATATAACATTGCTAAGAATAACCAGTGAATCTAACTCCCAAGCCTTCGCACCTGCACGTCTAGTGCACGATCATCCATGCTCTAGCAGTTGCTGGATGAAGTCCTCCAACACTCGCAGTCTTGCAGTGCAATCGACAACAACAACTGCCGTTCACCACTACGCCGCTCTTGTGCCAGGCCAGGTGCACTTTGAGGCCACGCTCGTTGACAACAGATTGTAGGACAGACCCAAGTGCCATGGGCTAACTGAGATGACTGGCATAGGCACGACCCGTGTGCTCTACGCGTGGTCCCTACTGTAAAGAGCTTGCAAGTTCACTGGGTATTTGTCTGCTGTAATAATAAACATCTATCTATCTACTGTGCAATGCAACACTCTGGCTTCTGCGCATGTGCTCATCTCATGTTGATGCTTCTTGGTTTATTCTCTGGGGCATGTTTCCCTCCTTTTGCTGCCATTCTGTCACCAGTCTCGACTATCGATCATCCCTTTTAGAGACGTGTCCTGCCCTAGCCGGATTTTATCCACTTTGGTGTTTCTAACGCGTGTCTGTTCCCTAATCAAATTGTTCCGCCTCTCATCTAACACCTGTGCCTGACAGAAAGACTATCCTGCCCAAGGTGGTTCTATACCTCCCCATTTTTCTCTGAGTTCTCCAGTTTATTCCCACTCATTAATTGGCCGATAACATCATAACATATCGGACACCGTGACTGGCAAAGTTTGGCACCGGCTGACCGCGTGTTTGCCTTCCCCCCCCTCTGAGGCATTTTCTGTTCAAACGAATACCGTTCACTTTGAACGAATACCATGCCGCGCGTTATAAATTGCACATTAAATGTTTTATCCAATGCAGACAACGTTTTACGCGTGCCAGAAGATTGCGCAACTCATGTTCTTAACATACTTTGCTTGTGTGTGTGTGTTAAGAACACGTTGATAAGTAACCAGTTACTGTTGAATCGTTAAGTGCGTGTGTACACAACTGCCGTGCATGGCCGCGGTAGTGCCCTACTTTTCTGATTGTGCGCTGGCTCACTGTTAGTTGTGCCACATGCACGAGCTCACGTTTGGCAAGTCAAAAAGTAATTCCTGTTCATGCGCATTCAATGATAAGCACGGTTGTCCCGTGAGTTGGTATAATAATAATAGCGATTTATAGAGCGCCTTTCACCCGAGGGTCACAAAGCTCTGCACAAGGGCCGTGGAGAGAATGGCACGTCAACAACGACAACAACAAAAAAACCAACTAATAAAAAACAAAGCAACAAAAATATACTTCTCCACCCCCAGTTCAGTGGTTGCAAGAATCAGATTGCAAGTCAGTTTCCTCCTTATTTTGTTTCGTAAGTTTTCTCCTTTTTGCCCCGATTGCGCTGTCCGGCGTTGACGCCGCGAGGCGAAGCATCCGTTTGGATCTCTCGCGACCCTTCTTGTTAGAGAATGGCCCACGGAAGCAGATAATGATAAATACGATTTACAACGCGCCGCGCATATTCGTTTAGTGTCAAAGGTATTCGAAGAGGGGGCGGCACGGTGGCGCAGTGGGTATCGCTGCCGCCTCACAGCAAGAAGTTCCCTGGCTCGAATCTCGGCTCGGGTGCCTTTCTGTGCGGAGTTTGCACGTTCTCCCTGTGTCCGCGTGGGTTTTCGCCGGGCACTCTGGTTTCCTCCCACCGTGCAAAGACATGCTGCCAGGTTAATTGGCGTGCTGACTAAATTTCCCCCTGGCGCCCTGCGATGGACTGACATCCCATCCACTGTGTTCCCCTGCCTTGCGCCCTGCGTCTGCCGGGATAGGATCCGGCTCGCCGCGACCCTGCACAGGATTACGCGGTTTCTGAAAATGGATGGATAGTGCGAATAGAACTAATATAGTGCAGATCTAGGTGAAAAGTTGTCTATATCTCTTCCGCCGTTGCTCTCCGTCCGCAGTCTCTTGCAGCGAGGGGCATCGTCGTCGCCCGGCGCGCGGGAGGCATGCTGGGCCCGTACTGCGAGGGCGGCCGGCCGGCGGGCGAGGCCTGGGTGGACGGCGGCCTGTCGCCCTGCCTGTACCGCACGCTGTGCGGGACGCTGCCGCCGGGCGTCCTGCTGCTGCTGGGCGCCGCGCAGGTCGTGCGGTTCACCCGCGGCGCCGTGCCCATGGAGCCCAAGTTCGTGCCGCGGTCACCGCTCCACCGCCTGCAGGTGCTGCTCACCGTCGCGATGGTGGGCCTCGCGGTGAGTTCGCCGCAGCCGGCTTGTTATCGCGTGGGGGACGCGTTCCCCGAGTCTTTTTCTCTCGTCGAACGAGTACCTTCGACAGTGAATGAATGGGGGTCGAGGTAGAAGCGTTCACGTCGCGATCCCTGTCAGGTAATACTTGGTGTTGCCTGCGAATTCTATCAAACACTTCGAGGCCGAGCTGAAGGACAACGATATCCAGAGGCTGACCATCGTGCTTCGAAGAATCGCAAAGAAGAAGTGAATGAATATCGCGTCTTCCCGCCCGCTTGCCGCGCCCCGCAGGTGGCCTACGGGGCGTACCACGGCGCGGCTGCGCCCGAGGGCGGCTTGGCCGGCTCCGTCGTCGCGTACTCCGCCCTCTCCGCGGCCGGCTGGGCCGCGTCGCTGGCGCTGCTCGGCCTTGAGAGGCGGCGCGCGCTGCTGGGGGAGCGGGCGCGCGGGCACGGCGCCGCGCTCCTCGCCTTCTGGGGGCTGGCGCTCGCGGGCGACACGCTCGCGTTCGTGTCGTGGGGCGGCGCGCGCTGGTGGTGGCGCCTCGACAGCGGCGAGCACAAGGTGCGTTCGACGTCGGTTCGATGCTTCGGAGCGTGGCGGTCGCGCGAGCGTTTTCCCCTTTGCAAGAAGTTCTTCTTCAGTTGCAGACAGCCCTTCGACATTTAGAGATGTAGTAGTCGGTGAATGCGCTGAAAGGGCGTTCGTGGAAGTGACGGCCATCTTAGGGGACGCTGGCAGATTTTTACCGCTCTTAAGATTGCCAGTTTCACGATCTTTCAGTGTATTCGAAGCAGCCTTAATTATTTGATTGTTGCTTTGGTTTTTATTGGTTGTTTTTTTTTATGTCGTTGTGCAGCGCTTTGTGACTCTCGGGTTAAAGGTGCTCTATAAAATGCTATTATTATTATTTTTATAGCTGTATGTGAAAAGTAAAACATGCCCGATTTCCAGTTAGGGCAGGTTTTGATGGCAGTCAGTGATGTTTTGGTATTCGCTAGTACGAACGCGGGTGGGCACGGTCGCACGGTGAGTAGCGCTGTCGCCTCGCAGCAATAAGCACCCGGGTTCGAATCACGGCTCGGCTGCCTTTCTGTGTGGAGTTTGCATGTTCTCCCCGTGTCCGCGTGGGTTTTTTTTCGCCAGGCACTCCGGTTTCCTCCCACAGTCCAAAGACATGCTGCTGCATAAGTTAATTGTTCAGCGGACTAAATTGGATGGGCGTCCTATCAGGGGTGTAGCCCTGCCTTGCGCCGTGTGTCTACCGGGATAGGCTCCGGCTCAGCGCGACCCCGTACAGGATTAAGCTGTTTCTGACAATGAATGAAGGAATGGTAGGACCGCGACAGAGGTTGGTGAATCGAGGATGACTAATCATTTCTCGCGGCTGAATGGATGGAGCAATCAGACCCCGGACAGGAGCGGTTAAACAATGACACTGCAAAACTCTTTCATAGGGGAAGCACGCCATATAGGAAGCACGCCGCAAGGTCGTGTGCTATTTTTAGGGGCCGTTGTTTACTCCACAGGGCTGCTACGGCAGTGGGTGCGGCAATAGCTGAGCAAGAGCGTGTCGTGACTGTGCACTTTTTTTACTGCAGCGTTCCCCCGGAGGCCCGGTTATTTTTGTTTTGTTGCCTCATGTCTGTGTGAACGTTACTGTGCCGTTTGACGGAAGGCGTCCCGGGCCGCGTGTCGCGCAGGTCGACTTCGGGCTATGGCTGTCGCGCTACGTGTGCGGCCTGGCGCTCTTCGTGCTGGGGCTTCGGGCGCCGGGGCTGCCCTCCCGACCCTACTCCGTGCTCATCAACGAGGGCGAACGGGACGTGGAGCAGGCCAGGGTGGGTCGCTCCGCGCGCCGCGTCTCTCCGCTCGCTAACAATTCGAATTCGATTCGATTCTCCGAAGCGTGATGGTTGTATGACAGTTTCCCATTGCAACAAGTTCTTCTTTTATTGCAGACAGCCCTTCAACATTTAGAGATATAATAGTCAGTGCTGGCGTTAAAGGCGGGCATTGGCCTCTCTTCTTGCTCGAGACTGAGGGGCTTCTGGCATCTGTTGAGCTTCTGGACATCGTTGTCCTTTCAGCTCGGCTTTGAAGTATTACTTGACAGGGATCGCGACGTGAACGCTTCTACCTCGATCCCCTCGCTAATAATGAAT
>JAZEWU010000020.1:2081461-2110262 GCA_036362915.1 Geotria australis | reverse complement strand
GTCATCCCCCGTGCGCGTGGCTGCGCAGGGTACAGCACGCCGGTCGGGGAGCGCGGCCTGAAGCTGAGCGGCGGCGAGAAGCAGCGCGTGGCCATCGCTCGCACCATCCTCAAGGCCCCCGAGCTCATGCTGCTGGATGAGGTGCCGCGCCCCGGCACGCGACGCCGTCAACATCTAATGCTAATGCATACACTCCATTCATAACGCGTGGCACGTATTCATTCAATTTCGAAGGTATTAATTCGACGAGAGAACGACTCAGAGGCGCGAGGAAAGCACAGAGAGGTGGAGGAGGCAGCCAGGCGGTGTTGCCGGCGCCATATTGCCACACACTGCTTCCTATATATTGTGATGTTATCGGCCAACTCATTCACGAGTGGTTTTTATTTTAAGTTGTGGGAGGAAACCGAAGAACCCGGAGGAAACCCTCGCAGAACATGGGGAGAACACTCAAACTCCACACAGAAAGGCACCCAAGGCGGGAATCAAACTGCCTCGGGCAAAACCATGACGTAAATGCGGCACCGCTCTGTCTTTCCAGGCGACGTCCGCTCTCGACACACAGACGGAGCGGAACATCCAGGCCTCGCTGGCGACAATCTGTGCCAACAGAACGTCTGTGGTCATAGCTCACAGGTGCGTACGCGTTTACTGTTCAGTGATGCCCTACTAACACGCACGCATCACAGTTAAACCATTTGCTTATTTAACGCAAATTCACGGTTGTAGTACTGTATTCCTGGCGGGGCTGCTTGGCTGTAGCACGACACAAGATCCGGTGCGATGAAGGGCCTAGTTGTGATTGCTAATCTTTATTCTTGTTCTAAAGGTTACAATTTTTGCACTATTCCCTCTTAAAGTTGAATATGTTAACTTTAATATTGTTTAGTTATTTTCACTATCGCAATGCACCACCTTAATCTCACCTGGTTACTTGAAAAATGTGTGCAATGCTGTGTATTTTGGACTATTTTATTTGAAAAATGCGTGCAACGCTACGTGTAAATGTTTTTTTGTTGGTTGATTTTAATGTTATTATGCATGAATCTTGTATATATTTTCATTCTGCTGTAATAATAAACATCTATCTATCTCAAAAACAAAAAAAGAGTCTTCATCCAACCAGGATTTGAACTCTCAACCTACCAAATGCACGGCTCGCTTGTCCACAAGTGCTCCACTCGGACGGTTTGACGAACTAAAACACTCGTAATGAATTTTGGACGTGCATTTGCTTCTGCTCAGGCTCTCGACCATCATCAACGCAGACCAGATACTCGTGCTGCAGGAAGGCCAGATTGTGGAGAGAGGGAGGTGAGTGTCTTGGGTGTATGAATCGGAACGCCACAGCTAGGCAAGCAACTGGTTGCTTGCGGTGGGGTAAAGTGTGGGTGCTCCCCCTTGCTCGAAGGCATCTGACACATGTGCAGGAGTGTGCGACACAATCTAGAGGTGCTCTCTAGAGCTGCCTCTTGTGGCGGCGCTTCTGTAAGCAGTGGAACGAGAAATCCGTTTTAGGGCTGTACCGTTACCTCGCAGAAATCAAAACTCCTGCCCCCATGGATTTTAACCGTGGTAGAGAGGTTTGTGCGTTCCAATTAACCCCGGAGCTACGTTACGTCTAACATTCCTGCTAGAGTCTCACTTGGTAAACATGTCTGGAGTCCAGCCCACCTGCTAGGGTCTCCCTTGGTGAACAGGCCTGGGGGGAGCTTCCAGACAAATAACGAGCCGTGCAAATCTACATCAGTGTGTTATTGAAATTCATTGGGGAATGCCAGAACATAAGTTTTACTGCGTATCGCCACGAGGCGTCACTAGGGGTGTAGTCGGTAGGTCTCTCACAATGGGCCTGCTCCTGGTGTGGAGGTGGTGGCATCAATTTGCTTTTAGCTTCGAGAACCAAATGTAATCGTCCTTTGTACGCGGCCACTTATGGCCGTGCTGCAGAACCTGATTATCAATAATATTATTATTAAATCCTGCCTTCCTCCGTTCGTCGGTCATCTCAGGCACGACGAGCTCCTGGCTAAAGGAGGCGTCTACACGGACATGTGGAGCAAGCAATCCCAAGAAGCCTCATCTGAGTCCGACACGGAGGCCAAGGACAAGAGCTCGGAGAAGCTGCAGCCGGCGAGCAGGAACCCGCAACGCGGGCACCACGCGCACCACCACTGAGAGACACGGGGCCTGAGCATCGCTGCTCCAGCCCCGTATTCATGAGCAAAGGAGATGCTCACTGCTGGGCGAGCCTGGTGGGCATTGCGTGTCTGCCCGTCTGTCCACACACAACGTGTGTGAACTCCATGGGTTCCTTGTCGGGGATATCAATAACATGTGTAGAATTTGGCTCGCTGGCAAACCTAACCACAAAGAACTGAGTTAAAGGTGAGTGTGTGTGTATTTAGTGCGCGTTTGGTAGATCAGTGCGCCGAAGCACAGCCTATGTTATCGTCCCTACTCTGAAGGGGAATTCTTACGGAAGAAAGTTGATTGAGAGTTCTATATGGTGAGATTGAAATGTTAGATGTTAGATGTTTATTGATATTACAGCAGAAAAATACCCAGTGAGATTGCAAGCTCTTTACGGGCTTCCTGCGACACAACAAACATGCGAATTGCTGACGATAATTGATACCCAGTCAGACAGTTCTTGGATATTGTGGAAGGACATTAAGTGGAAAGATTGATGAATATCCTCAACAGAGACATGGAAAGGGGATTGAACCGAGATAACTGCAGCTTATTGGGAAAACAACTCAAAGTTCTAAATTAGAGTGTGTGGCTCGTGTGTCTAAATTAGAGTATGTGGCTCGTGTGTCTAAATACATCTTGCACATTCTATTAAGTTGTCAATATTTACAGAGTAAAACACTCGTTTTTACGTTGCGTAGGTTGAGCTATTCTCAGGATTTTTCCATGTTTTGACATTTTGTATATTTCTGCTTGCTGAAATATGATTGTTTTGCAGCAAGCTGATAGAGCTTTTGTGTAATTTCTGTATGCTTGCGTTTCATATCAGGCATAAAAACATGTCACTAAATGGAAATTGCTGTTTCAAAGTGTTAAAGCCACTTAGCAAGATATATCATGTTTTATATTAGATATTTTAAAGGTTTTTGGTAAAGATGGTCATTTTCTGAAGTACAGCTCACAACTACAATAATAGTCATTTTTAAAAATATGAAGTGTATTTTCTTTAACTTGTTGAGAACTGTCAGTAATCGTTCATTGCATGGTTAAATATATTAATACCATCTTTGAGCTTGTAGACATCCAGTAAATAGCTGTGAATTGCGGATTACAAGGGATTCATAAAACATCCGTGTATTGCAGAATATGACACATGTTATTTAAAACGTAAACTAAAACAATTCCTTACTCTACTTTAATATTCTAAATAATCAATATGTATTTCAGCTTTCTGACTAAGCCACGTGGCGCATTGATTTCGAAATGGCCATTAGGGAGCAATGAGCCAGCACATAGGGTTAATTGGCCTGTGTACTAAATTGCCGCTGGTGTCCTGTGAAGGACTGACGTCCCATCCTGGGTATAGACGCGCCTTTCGCCCCTTTGTCTGCCGGGATAGGCTCCGGCTCACCGCAACCCTGTACAGGATTAAGTGGTTTCTGACAATAGATGGATGGATGGAGCGAGCACTGCTGAGCTGCTCGATTAAACTGGGTTTTGAAATCTAGCAAGTTGATGGTCTCACCGTGGTCATCAATGATTGTGCATAAAAAAGAGTGAATATTACTGGTGGACAACTTGTATGTGACCGTTAAGTTATGGGCATATTTTGAACCGTTGACTGCACTGCAAATGTAGCCCCACCTTGTGGTTGTCCAAGAGATTGAAGATTCGTTTATTATACTAGAGTTGTGCAGCCTTTCCGTCCTATTGTAATGCAATACTGCACTGGATGTGGCAAATTACTGTTAAGGGCGAGTTATCTCACCATAAATTAGCAAAGAGAGGACAAGTGATGTACAGATGTTGATTAAAACTGGTTATGTATATGACTGCTGTAGCTCCTGGATATTTCTACTTAATGCAGGACGTTTTTGTTTTTCTGCTAAGTTTTAATTCACATTAATGTCATTCAAAAATGTAAAAGAAGTGTACCCATCACAATCGTTTGTTTTTGAGTCTGTGAAAAGAATACCTATAGACCCCCATTGCCACAACAATCAGGTGGGCTTTCCTTGTCCTAGACAATGTGAAACATAATCTGATTGGGATTTTGTTTTCAAACCCATTATTGGGTTATAAATAGACCCACACTAAAAATAAAAAATGCATTCACATTTAAGCTGAATATTATTAATGGTCATGTACTGTGGGTAATGACCGAAAGAACGAGATCGCGGATACAAGCGGCAGAAATGAGGTTTCTCCGCAGGGTTGCCTGGGCTCACTCTCCATGACAAA
Source organism: Geotria australis (assembly GCA_036362915.1). NCBI lineage: Eukaryota > Metazoa > Chordata > Hyperoartia > Petromyzontiformes > Geotriidae > Geotria > Geotria australis. Next base: position 2,105,828 of record JAZEWU010000020.1, on the reverse strand, counting down.
GTGAGGAGCACAGAAATCCGGGACAACCTCAGAGTAGAGCTGCTGCTCCTTCGGATTTAGAGGAGCCAGTTGAGGTGGTTCGGGAATCTTGTAAGGATGTCCCCTGGAAGGCTCCTAGGCACGGCCCACTGGGCGGAGACCTAGAGGCCGATCCAGGACACGCTGGAGGGATTATATCCTTCGGCTCGCCTGAAAACGCCTAGGAATCCCCCAGGAAGAGCTGGAATCTGTTGCTGAGGAAAGGGATGTCTGGTCCACTCTCCTTGGACTGATGCCGCCGCGACCCTCACCAGGACAAGCGGTTTAGAAAATAAATGGATGGATTATTAATGTTCTCCCTGTGTCCGCGTGGGTTTTCGCCGGGCACTCCAGTTTCCTCCCACATTCCAAAGACACACTGCTGCATAGGTAAATTAGCCTGCGGACTAAGTTTCCCCCGGTGCCCTGTGATGGACTGGCGTCCGATCCTGGGTATATCCCTGTCTTGCCTCCTGTGTCTGCCGGGATAGGCTCCGGATCACCGCAACCGAATACAGGAGTAAGCGGTTTCTGACAATGGATGGATAAAGACACGTGTGGACACAATCACGCCCTCATACACCAGTCATTGACACAAACTTAACTTTATTAAAACAAACATGAACATACACGAGTTGTGGTGAGTACTTAACATTAATGAACCTTAACGTTAATAAAACGTAACTTTGATTGATAAAAATTAACTTTGATAAAACTTAACTTCGATACCTTTTACAGTGAACGAATAATGTGTGCGTTATACATTCCAATATAGTGTTAAATCATTGCCTAAAATAAAATATTGACTACACTATAGACAAATATTGTCGCCATCTTACTCAGGGTTTGTAATATGCAGGGCGAATACGGGGCTCAATGGTACAAACGTCGGATTATGATGACATCCTTCCCCATTGAATCGAGTGCTAAAGGGAGCTTCCCTTACCAAGATGGCAGGCTGATTGCTCAAGCATGCCACTTCAACAACGCCTTCGTGTCGTCTCAGAGAGGAATCACCAAACCCGGAGCCATGGCCGCTGACAGTGAGGTAAATACCCGGCCAGTCAGGTTAACTAACTACCTTACCGCGATCGTTAACAACACCAACATCACCTAGTGTAATTTGTGGACTGCTAGCGACTGGGTAGGTTGTGAGGCGGAAGGACAATTGCTGCGTTGTACTGCCGACATGTACGGATGCTGGTGTTGTCATGTGATGTCATTTACACACTGGATGTAATTCGCCAGCGGTTGTAGCTAAGGGTGAGGTTTTCTATAGTTGCCCTGACATTATTGTTACTATTTCGTTGTTGTGAATTTGAAATGTCAGTGGTACGTAAACATGTTTCCGGAATGTGTGACATGGCAATACTGTAGTACTCTTAGTGTGTTTAATCGCAGTGTGCTATTACTGTATACCAATCATTACTCTTACAATGGTATGTTTGTGCTGTGGTCGCGGATACCACTATACTATGTTATTACGAATCAGCAATGCAGCGAAAGCCACTGTTGTACTGGGCTATGCTGCACCGTCTGTGGTCTCCTCCTTCACCAAGCCGCATTGACCGTTGTGGTGAAGTATGGTCAATTGGGTTGGTGAAGGAGCACCTAGGACCGATTCAGATGTCACCACTGATGTTCGCTGTAGCCTGGAACCGAACTGAGGTTGCCGGCTTTGTAGCGCAGTGCACTAACAACTGCACCACCACCGCACTGCCAATACTGTATGTCAAATACTGTATATCAAATATATAGTACTATATTATGAGTACTGTATTAATCTTACTTTATTGCTCTATCATCACATTCTTTGCAATTGTTTACTTGTTACTCTTATTGTATTACAGTACTATTGTACAATACGTGTTCTCTATTTAGGTTATGATTACATTTCTTATGGTTATTATTCGTTCCTGTGTTATTTTATTCACATGAGCACCGCTTTGTGGGGAAAACTGGTTATTTTTCTATGGTTGGACTGGCCCCAGCAGGGGAATGTGGATTTCTCACCACTGAATACTATCCCATTTGAACACATGGGATGGTACGCTGGTATTTATCAGCAGTTTTACGCTGATGGTTGAAGGCTACCACATCAACCCAGCATATGTGCTGTGCACATGTACAATACACAATTAAATAATAACATTACTGGACTTGAGTAGATGAAGCACATCAGTAAAGTGTGGCAGTTTTTTTAAATCACCCCAGTACTTATCAAATTGGCATTCAACACAGGAATCGTTATATTATCTTATTTGACTTTGAGAATTGGGTGTTAACATTAAATTGTAACGTTCCCCATGGTCATTTCAATACCAAAAGCTTTTCCATTTCTTAGACTGGCAGTATGACTTGCAAATATTGACATCCTAAAATGTTAACGGTGCATTATTCAGAGTTTGAGCATGTGGCATTCACGCTTCACTGACAGAGCTCAGTGTGTACTAACAGGTCAAGAAGAGGAAAATGTATGCACAGGTGGTCTCTACCGTAGAAGAAAAACATGTTCAATTCTGTTTAGATCCTCACTTAAAATGTTATTTTTGTAAACGGCTGTTAATTTTAGTCACTGTTGCCATCAAAGTGAATGAATTTGAAAACGTATTGCATTATATTTTGATGACATGACTTAATGTATGAGTTTTTTTGGTGTTTGTGATTCTACAGCCCGAGTCAGAGGTGTTTGAGATCACAGACTTCACAACTGCATCAGAATGGGAGAGGTATGCTGCAGTACTGGATTGTGTTTCCCTTGTCATTGTTGAGGGTGGAGTGCATTGTGCTGTGGACCTTGCAAAACAAGTTTGATTCGTGGCTACGGCTAAAATCAGTGGTGTGTGATTACATCAGGTCTTGTACCTTCTCTTTACTAATCCACTGGCATGGTGAAGTATAGCCAACAACAACCATGACAAGCATGGTGTGGGAATGCCTTCATCCAGCAGCATATTCACAAAAGGCTGTGCGTGAATATATTCTGATTGTTGCTGCTGAAAATATAGTGTAGCAATATTAATGATTTATCATTGGCCTTGTCATAGTCGTGAGCTGAGCCAGGCCCTTCGTAGAATGATCACTGTTGGCCTCTGACATTGTGTACATATACTGGAATGTAAAATTGTATTGTACCTTTACTTATAGACGTTTTTCTTTTATGCAGGTTCATCTCCCGCGTGGAGGAGGTTTTGAACGACTGGAAGCTGATCGGACTATCACCATCTCTCCCGGTTCGCAAAGTACGTACTCTGCATGATATGTTAGTTCGGATATAGTTTTCCCCACTCACACGTGTGGGTGTTTTCCACTTTCTCGGATTTCCTGCCACATGTGAACACTTGTTAAGTGGCTCACAACATCTTTACATATAGACCGCAGAGTTTAGGCAATTGTTGGCACCAGGCTCAGCGTCTGGCTGCTGCCTTCCCACTTGTCTGTGGTTTCCTGGTGCCTCCGAGTCGTTCTTTATCTTCGAAAGTGAGCCTAATACAGTGTGCATTAAAAGCCGAAATTATGATTTACATAGTGACCACCTCCAGCACCATTTATGTCAATCGCCACAAGATGTATCAGGAGGAAGGAACTTCAGCCACGCAAAATCCGTGTGACATAGCAGCTGTCACTGTAGAACCCTTGTGCTGCAGGGGGAGTACACGACAGGCACGTGGGAGGAGGAGACGGAGGAGGTGATGTTCGCGAACTTCCGGTTCTCGGTGATCCACCACTACCTGAAGCAGGAAAGCGTCGACGGAAAGGAGGCCAGGGCCGAGGCTGCCGAGGATGACGGTACGAGTGCTCTGGTGTCAAGAGCGCCCATTCGCACCTAGTTAATGGTCAAGGGCAAAGAGTTCATCGTGGAAAATGCTGTTGATGCTGCTACACCTTGAATCGTTGGTCTGTGTATACGGAATTATTACCGAATGGATTGTGTTTGTTACACACACCCATGGCGTTTGGAATGTTTCTAAGGTTGTGAGTTAAACATCTTATTATGCTTTTGGTGTAATAATTCGTTAGAGGTCAATGGTTGGAGTCCTATGACTAGATTACCAGCTGCCACAGGATTATAGACTTACCACCACTGGTTCTTGGCTAATAAAGCAAATGAGTGCAATGCCTTGCTAGGTACATCACGGCACCCTTTAGAATCAAACTATTTCCCTTTATGATACTGCTAAATTCTTGAATTTGGTTTCTGCCACTGCCTTTCCACGTGATTACGATGTTAAGTGTTATTACAGTTAAATGCGAATCTACTACGTCTCCCAGATAGATAGATAGATGTTGGTAACATCAATTAATTTCACAGCAGTTTATGCTCGTGTTAGAGATGTTAAGGTCCATGAATTAAAAAATAATCCTGTCTTGTGCAAATTATATGACAGATGCCCTTCCAGAAGCCATGCAGGACATGGTGTCCATGGACAATGACTTTTCTCCGAGGGCTCACTGCCTCGTGCGCTGGTAAGGTCTCTTCACTTGCTACGCATACAGCCCATGACAATGTACTACTTTTTCTTACAGTGCACTGCAATTTGGATTTGTACTTTGTTTAATTATAAATGTATCTCAAGACAAAGGCATGATGTATCTTTCCTTATTCTCTTCTGCTGCTCCTGCTGTCGGAGCAAATAACCTTCCCGGCTCTTAAGATTGCCAGTTTCACGAACTTTCAGTGTATTCGAAGCAGCCTTAATCATTACATTTTTGTTGCTTTGGTTTTTATTAGTTGTTTTTTCTGTCGTTGTTGACATGCCGTTCTCTCCGCGGCCCTTGTGCAGCGCTTTGTGACCCTCGGGTGAAAGGCGCTGTATAAAATGCTATTATTATTATTTCCGACTCCGTCCACTTTTATCAAAACTGAGCACCCTTCTATATTGGTTTTTTTAAAATTTTATTTATATTGTTTAACATAATTTTTTTCTTCGAGCCAAGTTCTCAACACTTCTGGCTTGTTGACCTAACACATGCGTTAGCCCCATGATCCATGTAGCTTCCACTTCTGTATGATAATCGTGACACCGCATGTGTCTGTGTGTGTGTCTTCAATTTCACGTGGCCTCGGGGTGCATGTGGCCTGGCACAGGCGACGTGGTGACGTCACCGCCACTTAGTGGCGAAAGACGGTTGTTTGTTTTGTTTGTCTTCAATTTGCCACAGGAATGGCCTGAGAAATTTTGTCATCATTGCTCCCTCGGCTGCCTCTGAAGCCGTGATCACAGAATCCAAGTGCAATCTGCTCCTGAGTTCTGTCAGCATCGCTTTGGGCAACACAGGCTGGTAAGTGGTCCAGCGAGGAGAAGCTAAGGGGCCAAAGGCATTACCTGAACATTATCAGCAGCAGCATCATTAACAATATTACGATAACCATTTGTGGCATTGTTGTTAGCGCGTTATTGTTAGCGGCAGTAGGAATCTTTACTTATGTAATAATCAACATAGTAATCAGTACAATCATCATTGCCATTAGTAGTATGAACATAATTGCACCATATATAACATAACTCTCAGCTTTACCAGTTGTAGTGTCGTCTTTAACACACTGTGCTACGAACCCAGCAGCCCGTGTTCAATTCTCGCTCGTGAAAAATAACAGTAAAGTATATCTCAACTGGTTCGGGGGACATCCCTCGGTCGACTCAGCCTCACACGAGTGCCTGGAGCACTGGGTAAACATCAGCACTGGGGAAACAAAGGCGGCCCGGCATTACGTCGGCCTTAAATGGGTACTTGTCTGTTAAAGGCTATACGGGGGGATCGTTGTTTTTGTTGCAGCCAGGTGCCAGTGTTCGTGCAGATCCAGCAGAAGTGGCGCCGCATGTTCTTGGGCCTGTGCGAGGGACCCGGCGTGCGTACGGACTTCGAAATGGTTCACCTGCGCAAGGCGCCCAATCACTACAACCACCTGTCCGGCCTGCTCGATGTCTTCAAGTCTAAAATTGTTAGTCCGCGACAAACCTCGCACGCTCGGGTGGTCAGTGATACCCATACTTTGCTGGTTGTGCAGCTTTTAAATGGGTCAAGTTCATTGTGTAACGGCTAATCTTTTGATGGTTGCTCTTCAGAGCTGTTCTTTCGGGGATAGCCGTGTCAAGCGCTCTCCTGTTCCTCGTGACGTTTCGCCTCCCACGTTGGAAGCATCGTCAGGCGAAACGTCACGAGGCAGAGAGGGAGAGCGCTCAGTGACACGGCTTACCCGAAAGAACAGCTCTGAAGAGCAACAATCATGAATCCAGCCGTGAAAACCTACATCAGGATAATATTTTGACATGCGTACTTATCACGATGTTGGTTGTGTCTGTAGGCCTGCCCATTGTTGCAGATACCCCCCGTGAGTGTCAGTATTCGCTTCACCTACGTGCTGCAGGACTGCCAGCAGTACTCATGGCCCCAGCCACCTCCAGGTATTCTCTACTGTCCCTGTTACATCATTACTATCATCCATCCATTGTCAGAAACCGTTTAATCCTGTGCAGGGTCACAGTCGCACTTGTAGCTTGTTTTTAATCTTATTTTCCATTGATGTAGAAGATATGTGCATTGGCCTGTTGGCACTCCGGTGTCTTAAAGGGATGTCAGACCCAGGAGGTAAAACGTTTGGATCTCGAATGAGGTCTTTATTTGGAATGTGTGTGCCATTCTTCATTACCCACTGAGACCTTGGTGAAGCTAATTCTCTACAGACCGTGAACGCGAGTGCTGCGGATTTGGTTGCAGACTTTGACGCCCTGGTTGGCGGCGAGGTTGGTGCCTTGGAACTTGGCAAGTTGCCCTTCGGTGCATGTGAAGACCCTGTAAGGTCAGTGGGAGTATAAGAACATCACAAGTATGATAATGGTGGTGACTTCTGGTTCACACAGCAGGAGGCAGCACTTCGGTAATGCATTTTGGGGAAGTTTAGCGACACGCCATCGGCATTTCGGCCGAGACCGTATATCATCAGTGTTTGGATAATGGTATTAACCCCCTCTCCCTAAGTTAGCAGGCCACCAAATGTGTAATAAACAAAGTGCAGATACGTCGCAGTGATGCTGTTGTCTCCCTTGGCAGTGAGCTTCATCTTGCCGCCACGTGGCCGCATCTAACGGAAGACATCATCGTGGATAATGACGTTTACTCGTAAGTAGAGCATGCACGCAGTTGCTTGTCTTGTACATGTTGGCTATGCGTTGGCAAGGTAGGGTGCTCGAATCAATCAGAACAATTCAAATCCCTGTCATTGTTCAACTCAGTTTTTCATCCATCTGTTTATTATTGTTTATTATTACAGCAGAAAACACCCAGTGAGCTTGCAAGCTCTTTGGGGGATTCCTGCGATACAATAAGTGAAGTAACATGGTGCCATTGTTTCCTTGCTGTCCAGTGATCTCGACCCAGTTCAAGCTCCTCAGTGGTCCGTGCGAGTGAGGATGGCTGATAATCCACAGTGCCTTCTGGGTAAGTCAATGTTTTAATTAAAACCACACAGGCTCGATGCTATGTCATCATTTTAATGGTAACTCTCACATTTTTGCTGAGTATTTGTTCATGTAATGTGAGCTGTTAGCCACAAGCTCAGGATTTATTCATAGAGACACCTTGTATTTCCTGATGCAGGGGACTTCCTGTATGAGTTCCACTCCTTGTGCCATCGTAAAGAATCTACAGACGAGCTGCTGGGAAAGGCCGTCTTCGACGATGAAACCAAAGGTATTTATTCTAGCTGATACTCCACGTAATGTTGACAGTGCAGCTAGGCTTGCACAGCAAGGCTTGCACATTTGCTTTTGCAAGGCTTGCGAGTGTTACTCAGCTCGTACATTTTGATTGGGTTTTAGTAACGTACACATTTTACGGGTAGAGCTTGTGTTACATCTATATATTAAAAGTCATCTTGTGTTTAAAAAGGTTGGTGGAGACCACCGGTATTCACTGTTAGATTCCTACTGTGGCAATCCAGTTTTGATTGCGGGGGGGGGTTGTTGAAGACGTACTCGGGAAGTTATATAACCCGCGTGTAAGCTAATAATAATAATAGTAACATTTATAGAGCGCCTCTCACCCAAGGGTCGCAAAGTGCTGCACAAGGCTGTGGACAGAAGGGCTGTCATGCGCCGCTCGATGAGTTGTTTTCGTAACGTCTCTTAGTTACGCAGATTAAATTCAATTCAACTTTATTGTCAATTCTGCCATATGTACAGGACATATAGAGGCTCGAAATGCCGTTTCTCTCAGACCAGTGGTGTGCGGGCGCCAGGCGGTCGTCCCGATGTCTTAACGCTCCCTCGTCGCCTCTTCCGTCCCCTCCGCGCCCCCATTGCCAGAGGGAGCAGACATCAGCCAGGCGCTGCAGAGGCTCACGGAGCCCGTGCCCGTGCACATGCCCACGCTCTCCTCCATGAGCAGCATGGTGCAGGGCGCGCGCAAGCGCATCCGCAACCGCCGGCCTCGCGCCTCGGAGACGCCCATCCCCAACGCGTTGCTCAACTGCATGATGCTGGTGCGTGTGTACACGCGTGTTTGTGTGTGAGCCGAGCGCCGGGCGGCTAAAACTCGGCAATCTGGTACGGTAGGGAGCAGAGGTGGTGCCCCAGCCCGTGGCACCTGGGTCTGTTTCGTGACCACCTGTTAGCGCGCCTTTGGCACTCTGCGTGGCCTGGCACAGGCGCTGTGGTGACATCACCACCATTTAGTGACGAACAGCGGCCGTTGTTGTTGTTGCTGTGAAAAATGGAGGGTGTTCTTGTGTTTGAGCAGAGCGGGGTATGAATGAACATCATGGCAAGCGGTAGTGTAACGGTTAGCACGCTACGCTACGAACCCGGTGTCCCGAGTTCGAATCCCATTCACGGCAAACACCAGTGGCGATTTTCTGGAATGCTCTTGGGCCTCCCTAGGTCGACTCAAAGGCAGCCCCGGCATGGTTCTGGCCACCCACCCACTCGTGTGCCGTGCTGGCCTGTATGGGTGCTCGTTAACAGCACTTGACCCTACAGTCCGTTAAGGTTATATGTGGGATCTTTGTGAGTAGAGTGGTAGTGTAGCGGTTAGCCGGCTGCGCTGTGAACCCGTTGACTCGTGTTTGATACCCGCTCATAGCCAGCACCAGCAATGAATAACCTAAATTGGTCCTAGTCCTCCCTTCGGTCGACTCAGCCTTAAATGAGTACCTAGTGTAGTGTATAAACATTGCCAATCACACCCTCGAGTGCTGTACCGGTTTTCATAGGTGCTCGCTAACAGCACTTGCTTCAACAGCCTATTTAAGGCTACATGTGGGATGTTTGTCTTTTTTCCCAAAAGCCTAATAAAGTGCACCCAGTGTGGCACAAGTGCTGTGGTGTTGGCATCACCACCACCACTGGACTTGTCATGGCTTGGTACCAATTTAATCAACAGATCATAGGCTGAGTCATCCTAGAATGGGGTTTCAACCCATTTTAATTACCTACCTGATTCTGGCTGGTTTCAAGCACGTTCCTTGTCTCCTTGAACAGATTTTTTAATCCATTAACATCCGTAGCCTCATAATAACAAGTAGCCTCATGCTGGCAGGCCTTCACATGGCATTGAGTGAATAGTGGCTTAAAATTATTACGCCTCACAGATGCTCTCGCTAATTGTTGCTCGTCACGTTTTCCGTGCTGTGCAGTACATTTTCCCAGACGCAGCTGACAAGTCAGCGGACAGCCCAGATGCTAAACCTAGCAGTTCAGCCACTCCAGCTCCAGTTAGCGATGACGATGACATGGTGGTAAGTAATGTGGGGGGGGGTTGGTGGATCACACACGCACACGAGACCTGCTGGAGTGTCCGGCATACCCATCGCTTCGGTAGCAGGCTGCCTGTAGGATGTTGGTGCAGTAAATATGATTCTTGCAGTGCGGTCACTTGTGTGTGTGTTTTCTGTGTGCTCCTCCGTTATCGCCGAAAGAATACATTGTCGTCAATGCATGCATAGACCAGCCTACCTGAGTTTGATTCCTGGCCATGGCCAATCTCACCGAGGTTGACGGCCTTAAATGAGAACCTGGTATCATGTGTAAACATTAACATTGGGGAGACAAAGGTAGCTGGGCATGCTTTAGGCCACACCACCCTCTCCTGGGTAGACCCGGCCTTTGCAGGTGCTCGCTAACTGCATTTGCCGCAGCAGTCTTGGTGCCTACGCGCAGACTGTCGCCTTTGTTTATACTCGTGCATCTGTATGCGCGGCTCGCAGTCTCTCCACTTGATCGCCCCGCCAGACTCTGCACCGCAGCCTCAAGTCGGCGCCAGCTGACAGCTTGACGCACAAGCTGGCGCTGTGCCTGTGCACCGTCAACTACCAGCACGGCGGCCTCAAGGGAGTGGCACACCTGTGGCAAGAGTTCGTGCTGGAGATGCGCTACCGCTGGGAGAACAACTACATTATCTCCGGGTAAGAGGATCACGCGGCGCATGGGCTCACGTCGCTCTCGTCCTGACTTTGGTTTAGTGGGAGTTGTTGCTTAATTTTCACGATGGCCAACTTTCTCACCTCCAGGTTGACACCCGGCCCTCCTGACTTCAGCTGCTGTTTACTGCATCAAAAGCTGCAGGTATTTGCTCCTGTGTGGTTATCATCATCAACCTAAGTGTAAATGTGATCAGCGTCACTATTGTCGATGCTCACCAAACTGCTTAGTACAAAATTTCCAGCAGCTGTAGTTCATCTATGGAATGATGACTTAATTTTCTCCACTTTGGACATGCAGTCCATTGTATTCGCTATCTGGGATTGCCATGCAGTCATTATGCGAATCGTCAGTTTCTAGCCCGTATTTTCGCGTGGCGCTTTCACAGTTATAGTCAGCGATTTCATGGTAAATGTCAAAGTGGCCAAATACAATTTTCACTATTCCACTCAAAATAGGCCAGCTGTGTGGTGATGTATTGAGTCACAATGCATTACTTAAAATTGGAAGGTGGTGAGTTCTAATCCTGGTCAGGGCCTATCTCTGCCTGGTGTCTGTCCATTCAGGAATGCATATAAATAATGTGTGAGCCAGGCTCCGCACCTCAGAATTCATACAAGCGCACGTGTTTTATAAAAAAATGCACGCACTATAAAAGTTATGTATTATTCATATTAATTAAATAGTACCACTTTGGGGAAAATCAATATTGCGTTGTCTCCACTGGCTCAGATCTTGGTTCCTTTGTCAACTCAGCCCATTATCTTTCCTATGTTAATAAAACACCGTAAATTGATTCTTACTTTATTAGAAATGAGTGGTGGTTGTGGAGAGACTGTCCCCTCGACAATCGGAAATGTTAATATACACCACTGGCTCGTGGCTGCTAACAGAAATGGGCATCAGTCTCCACACGTTTGATCAAGGAGACACTTTGGCTTAATTTAATTAGTCTTATATGCCACTAGTAGTTTGAACGACTAATAATGTACCCTAACGCACGGGATGCATTAAAAAAAAACTAATTAATTAGTTGGCCGATAACATTATAATATATAGGAAGCAGTGTGTGGCAATATGGCGCCGGGAAACCGCCTGGCTGCCTCCTCCGCCTCTCTGTGCTCTCCTCGCGCTTCTGAGTCCTTCTCTCGTCGAATTAATATCTTCGACATTGAATGAATATGTGCTCATTATAAATGTAAAATCATTACGATCATATTTTTTTTTGTTCCCAAGATGCTCAACTGCTGCATCGAGCGGAAGAAGAGCCGGGAGGAGAGGCAGCGCGATTCGGCCAGCGCCGCGGGAGGAGCACGATCGGGTGGCAGCGACTCTGCTCCGTCAGCGTCAAAGAACGGACGCAAGGAGGCGGCGGCGGCCGCGAGAGCTGGGGAGAGACAGCAGCCGGGCGGCGCGTCCCCCGAGACGGCGACAAACAAGCCGTGGGACTCCTGGAGCGAGGACAGCGAGGACGAGTTCTTCGAGTGCGAGAGTGACCTGAGCGACGGCGGCGAGGGCGCGGAGGACGGTGAGGAGGGCGGCAAGGCCGAGGGGGTGAGGCAGAGTGGCGCGGACGACGCCGACGAGGACAACGCGGGCAACGCGGGCAAAGTCGCGGAACGGAAGGAGGAGCGCAAGGCGGGCAACGCGGCGGCTGCCGCCGGCACGGGCACCCCGCGCAAGCCGGACGGTCGGCTCCACCAGCACGGGGAGATCACGCTGATCAGCAGCGGGGAGCCACTCTACATCCCCATCACGCAGGTGATGGTGCCGGCCAACTGTGCCATGGTCTTTATAATAGGGCAACGTGCGCTGTAATGCCATAGTGAAGCTCTGTTTATCGTTTAGGTCATGTGAAAAGGTATGTAAGTGTTGTGCACCCGTCGATATGTTAGAGAAACGAGCGAGCACATACAGCACTTGCCTTCAAAGATGTTACCGACGTTTAGCTGGAAGTTCCACCCAGCTTTCGGGCGGAAGTTTTTGACCGCCCGTTTCTGCGCGTATCCGAAGCTGTTTGCAGGGAAGAGTCGCATTTCACTCTTCGATGTCTGCACCCACAACCTGGAACAGCCTCCTCCTGTACAATTTAACATCAAGGCTTTCGTGACCAACGTTATCCATAGTATGTCCCTTTTTTACGGGTTATGTCACGAAACTTAACGATGCAGCCTCCCCCTGCATTGTTACGTTTTAAATAACACGCAGGTTAAAGCCATATAGACTGTTAAGAAAGTGTGTGTGCTTGGTAAGAACGTATTGTGGGTATGATGGGCGTTGGTGGATTGCATAGAGGTCGTCATCTGCCGACTTTCAAGCCTGCTAGTTTGTGACATGACCAGGAGATGGCAGTGCAGATTTGAGTTTGTGAATTCTTTATTATTTTTCACGTTATCCCTCAATATGAACCCACTCTTTTCGTCTTCTGGTTTCCACCCACACGCAACACAGTCTTTTAAAGTGATTTGGGTAAACATTACAATGCAGAACCCTCCTTCAAAAGCCATTAGAGGCTCATTGAGAATTTCCTATTTAAAGGGAATTTCAAATTCATCAAGCCTGGCACAAGTACTCTGTTTATTTCACTGCTACTTACTGGTATATTCTGTCCGTGATGTGCAGGAGCCAGCTCCCATGACGGAGGACATGCTGGAGGAGCAGACCGAGGTCCTCGCGAAGCTGGGGACCTCAGCGGAGGGAGCTCACCTGCGTGCCCGCATGCAGAGTGCCTGCCTGCTCTCTGACATGGAGTCCTTCAAGGTGTGTTTGTCTCACCTTATCCAGTAGTTACCGCCATTCTCAACCGGTGGGTTCTCACCCAAGTGGGCCAAGTGGGTCTTCAGGTGCGAAACGTAGAGAACCCCTGACCATAGTTTGTATCTCAAACCCTACCACCTTTATTCGTAATGTTGCCTTGTGTAGAGCTTGAATTAAACCTGTTTACCATAGACATAAACAGAATTGCTGTTAAGAGCCGTTCTTTCGGAATAGTGGTGTTGGCTAACCTGAAAGTGCAGCTCTTAACAGCAATGCTCATACGTTAAGCTGTGAAAACCTACCTCTAAACAATCAAGATGATGATGGCATTAGAGACAGCACACTGGCACTAACCTAAGACAAAGATCCCCAGTATAGCCTTAACAGGGACATGGAAGGCCTAGTGAAAGCCATCCCAGGCATGGTCATTTTTCACATCCTTACGTATTTTTTTGCACATAGTTGCAAAGCATATAACCAAGGCTATAGATACATAAGTAAATGTCAAGTTATACGTTTAGTTGCTCTGTGTATAGCCGAGACTTCAACTTGGTCGTCCAGGTTATGGGGCTTTCTAGACCTCAGGGCCGCTAATATTGCTTGAATGCCATGACAAAATCGGGGTGAAATCAGGCCAGTTTTATGCACTAGACTCAGACTAAGCTTCATGCGCATGTTGCAATGGTGATTCTGGAAATACTGGCCAGAAGGTATTGACGAGATAATTATAGTCAATCTGGCCAACCAGGCTCAACAGAGTCTGGCTCTTCCCAAATTCTATGATTCCACTGATACCACGACCACTTTTCGAATTTTGTTCGATGGTTCGAATTACAATTTCAAGATAGAAATTACCAACATTGCCAAACTCAGAAATTAACCGCCTGACTGCAATTCCAGATTTCTATTTGTCTTACAGTAGCCAAATGAGATAAATGGTGCCAAATTGTTAATTTGAGCAGGGAAACCAATTAATTCTTTTGCAGATTGTGTTTGTGAGCGAGAGCGTATCTTGTTTTTTTTTTGCCTTGCAGGCTGCAAATCCTGGCTGCCGCCTGGAAGATTTTGTTCGTTGGTACTCCCCACGTGACTACGAGGAGGTATGACTTCACGATATTGGCTTACTAAGAATAAAAATGTACGTTACGAAGAAGCAGTTACATCCTAATGGGCAGTGTATGGTGTTTATGTTTTCGCTTTAATATTTTTAATGTTTAGGCTTGTTTGTGAAAGTGATTGCGAAATGGCAAGCCATTCTCAATAGTAGGGCAAGTGCAATCCGAAAAGCAAACAGCCGAGGCTTTGTAGAATCACATAACCAGGCTGAGCATTCTTAGTTGTTGGACACTTTCGAAGCTTTCTTGAATGGAAAAAAATGACATAATGCAGGGTGCATTGTGTCATTTGCGTTGATATTGTTTCATGGATTGCTTCTCCATTTCACAACTATTTGTCGCAAAGCTTGGATGTTTTTTCATGAACATGCGGGTCTTTTGCCTCTCTGTTGACGCGGAGAATAGCGCTGCCGCCTCATAGCAAGAAAGACCCGGGTTCAAATCCTGGCTTGGGTGCCTTTCTGTGGAGTTTGCATGTTCTCCCCGTGTCCGCGTAGGATTTCGCCGGACAATCCGGCTCCCTCCCACAGTCCAAAGACACGCTGCTGCATAGGTTAAATTGGCCTGCGGATTAAATTGCCCCCGGTGCCTTGTGATGGACTGGCGTCCCATCCTGGGTGTAGCCCTGCCCTGTGTCTGCCGAGATAGGCTCCGGCTCACCACAACCCTGTACAGTTAACTCGAAGTCTTTCATGACCAATATTATCCATAGTGAAGCTCTGTTTATGAGTTTAGGTGATGTGAAAAAAGGGTGTAAGCGAAACGTCGGTACCATCTTTGAAGGTAAGCGTTGTGTGTGCTCGCTCGTTTTCTCCAACATATCGACGGGTGCACTACACTTACATACTTTTTGTCACATGACCTAAACTCATAAACAGAGTAACCACTGTACAGGTTTAAGCGATTGCTCACGACGGACGGACGGATGGATGGATAAAGGAGGCTTTGGACCGGCTTTAGATCCCTCCAGACGAGGACGCCGCGGACTCGAACGAGTCGGGCTCTCCGGCTGCCGCCGCGCCGCGCGGGCGTCTGAGCGCCCGCATGCAGCTCCCGGGCAACGTGTGGGTGGAGGCGTGGGAGGCGACGCGCCCCATACCCGCCCGCCGCCAGCGGCGCCTCTTTGACGACACGCGCGAGGCTGAGAAGGTGCTGCACTACCTGGCGGGAATGCGTCCGGCCGACGTGACGCTCCAGCTGCTGCCCTGCGCCATCCACGCTGCCCTGCTCAAGGTCAAGGAAGGTGCGGTTCCCCATGCTCGGCTTGTTTGCTCGGCTTGTTTTCGCTGGTTTTGATGCGCAAGTGGAAAAACGGGTGTGAGCCAGGCGACATGGGGGCGGAATGCTCGGCTTGACCGCTTGTAGTCGAGCTCTGGATTAAATAAGCGTGCTACGACATGCGTCGCCGTGGTAAGCAACATAATTTGTCCATCTTTGAGTTGGCCTGCCCTTTACATGGTCAAGCTGGGGCTCATTCTTACTGGAAGCAATTGGGAACCCACGTTTGCTGATGATGAGCTATGTAAGACCTATGGCCTAATGACCTCAACTTTCCTCATAACTAATATTGTGAGGTTTTAAACGTACCAAGGCTTCTGGTTACTGATGTAATTCAATTTTATGAAGGATTCGAGTGTCGGAAAAGATTCACTCTGTCCATCGAACGGGTTGTTACCAGCCAGTGCCCCAATGAGCCTATATGTGCGCATTGTTGTGCCGCTAGGTGAATGAATGAGCGTTCCCTTCTCTGATATGTCTTCGGGTCAGACCATAATTTACTCTTCAGCTTTACCCTCGAAGTTCCAGACAACATCCCGAATTAGATTTCCTGACGCTGCTCCCCGTGCGGGGAGCAAAACGTGTAGCCTTAACAGACTGTTGGGGCAAGTGCCGTTAGCAAGCACCTATGAAGGTCGACACGGCACACGAGGGGGTGGGTGACCAGCACCACGCCCAGCCGCCTTTGTCTCCCTAGCTGCGATGTTTACACGCCGCACTAGGTACTCATTTGAGGCTGAGTCGACCTAGGGGAGTCCCAGGGTCCGGTTCAGAAAATCGTCACTGGTGTTGGCCGTGAGCGGGATTTGAACTCGGGTCGCCAGATTTGTAGCCCAGTGTACTAACTACTGGGCTACCGCTCCCCACAACCGCGTGCACGTGCGAACGAGCGTTCTCTCGTTTGCATCGGTGCCGCTTGCAGAGTCGTCGGAGGATGTGCCCACGGTGAACAAGCTGCTCAAGGCGTCCGTGTCTCTGGCCAGCCGAATCCTCCGCCACCCCAACCCCGACCCGCGCCGCCTAGAGGTGGGACCGCGTGCACCCGCCTCGCTGGCAGGAAGCGTCTGTATTGTACTCAACGGACCAGGTTTTGAAGCTGACCATCGTGCTCTGAAGAATCGCAAAGAAGAAGAACGGACCAGGTCAGGTTCAGATCCATCCATCCATTTTCTAAACCGCTTGTCCTGGTGAGGGTCGCGGTGGCAGCAGTCCAAGGAGAGTGGACCAGACGTCCCTTTCCTCAGCAACAGATTCCAGCTCTTCTTGGGGGATTCCCAGGCGTTCCCAGGCCAGCCGAAGGATATAATCCCTCCAGCGTGTCCTGGGTCGGCCTCTATGTCTCCGCCCAGTGGGCCGCGCCTGGAATACCTCCCGAGGGAGCCTTCCGGGGGGCATCCTTAGCAGATGCCTGAACCACCCCAACTGGCTCCTCTCAATCCGAAGAAGCAGCGAGTCTACTCTGAGGTTGTCCCGGATTTCTGTGCTCCTCACTTTGTCAGCAATTCACATGTTTGTTGTGTCGCAGGAGTCCCGTAAAGAGCTTGCAAGCTCACTGGGTAGTTTTCTGCTGGAATAATAAAAATCTAGCTATCTATCCATGTCTGCACCCACAACCTGATACAGCCTCCCCCTGCAAATTTAACATGAAAGCTTTCGTGACCGACGTTATCCATAGTATATTCCTTTTTATGGGTTTAGGTCACGTAACCTTTCGAACAATTTTCATACATTGAGCCGTGAAAGCCCACATCATTAAAAAGAATTGCTCGTAAAATCAATTGGAAGAACACAAATTGATTTTTGCCTGCAAAAAGTGATCTGGCTCGCACACAGGATGAACCGTGTGTATGTCTGATTTGTTTTGTAGAATGTGTTTACGATGCAGTGACATTAGTTTAAAGTTGAACGAGGATGTATGTCATGAAATCCATTCTCTTGCAAACATAGTCAGGAACAAATTATAAAATCAATGTGTAAATCACGGTCTACAATAGCAGTAGTGGCGGCTGGAGAGAAACATATCTAAGTTTGAAAATGTTAGTTACATTACTTAAAGTGAAAATGTATTGATTACAATATGACATTTTAGGTCTGTTACTTTTGATTGAGGACCCATTGTATGTCACCACATAAGCTGCCATAATCCTAGCACTAGCAGTGGCCAAAGAACTGCCGCGCTGAAATAAGCGTTCCACTAGTGCTAGAGCCTCGTGGCTTAATGCAAATTAAATCAATTGTGTTCATCTCCCTTGGTGTCCCTGGTCATGGAGACACTGGCTGCCTTAGTGTATTGCAATTACAGGTATCAAGGTGTCCCTTCCAACGGAGATTAACCTTATTGGCTTGCCACCTAGTGAGGTGGCGGATACTTGAGTGTGGATTGATTGAACGCATCTGTACTCCTGCGCAGGAGGTGATAAGCCAGGTTACGCTGGCGGAGGCGGTGATCGCCCGCGGGCGCTCACTCCGTACCAAGTTCGCCATCAACACATTCGACAAGGAGGAGGAGAAGACGGAGCTGGAGAGGTAAATGGAACGCCACCATCATCAGCACTGTCGGCATCAGGACCATTAGCACCATCAGCAACAACATTGCCATCACCACTAGAATAATTGGCATTATAGCCTTATTCATCAGCTTCAGCATCATACGTTTATTCATTCATTCATTGTCAGAAACCGCTTAATCCTGTACATGGTTGCGGTGAGTCAGAGCCTATTCCGGCAGACACAGGGTGCAAGGCAGGGCTATATCAAACACAGTCCCCCATAGCCTTAAAAAGACTCTTAAAAAGTCACCTCTTCACCGGCTCACAACAAACCGACTGAGTAGGGCTTCGCGCCTCCAAATCAACGGGTGCAACGCGCCCGGAGAAAATGCGCGCGTTACAAAAGTAGATTATTATTATATCCAGGATGGGTCGCGAGTCGATCACAGGGCAGCGGGGGAAATGTAGTCCATACCTTTATTAATTAACGAATTCATTCACTATCAACACCAGTCCATCACAGAGTTTCTTAATTATCATCATGCTTATCAGCAGTAGCCTTGCCTTAATTCCTGTAATCATCGTGTATGCCTTTTGATACTCCACGAAAACCCCGCACTGTGCGTTTACACATCTCACAGGTTTGTGTCAAGTTTGCTGGAGGAGCCGGAGGTGCCAGTCTTTGGTGCAGGACGGGGCCCAGCAGGGAGCATCATCCACCGCCTCTTCATGAGCGCGCAGCAGGTACGCTGTGCCGAGCCTCGCCGCCCTGCTGCGCGCGAACATTGTGCCCCCACAGACCTTGATGCGCATCAATCCGCGCGCGTCACATAAGCCACCTGCTGTATTCTGACGAAGATGAGACGCTACAACCCAACCCGTGCTTGATGGTTCTTGCAATGGCCCAAGCCCAGCATTGATCTTTGGATGAAGGGAAACCCACCATATTTATTTTTTATAATAATAAATGAATAATAATAACTTATATAGTTGTTGAGGAAACCGCACTGATTCGTAGGAGTATTTTTCACGAGGGTCCTGCATTGTTTTTTTTTATTTTTAAATGTTGCGAACCAATTAATGAATGTTTGTGCAAGTGGGAGGAATCAGAGCAACCCGTCCCTGCTGGACAACTGTTAAAAAAGCTCAATGGTTCCTTCCAGCTTTGATAGAAACTGACTGACATCATGACTGCTTCCGAGCACATTCTAATCGAAGCGTGTAGCTCCTTTGGTAAAGCAAGCTGTATAAGTGGGCTGCCCGGGTTGTTCACGGTTCACTTGGCTGGGTTAGACTACCGATGGGATCGAGGCCAATCACACTTTTGTCTGGCTAATGAGCTCAGCTGGCACAGTCTTCAGTGACTATCAGAATGCAGCGAAAGTGTCTAGTTATGCAAACGAGCATGTGGCCGAGCTTATCGTTGTCATTGGCCATATGATGGTTATGGAAATTCCCCATTCCCATGGGTGGAAGCCAGCGTATGTGTAGGACAGCCACTGTTCAGCCTTGTTTACTTTTTTGTAAAATGGTAGGAAATCTGTTGGCCCAGGAGGAATGATGAGCAACCATCGACTCGCATACGAACCTGCAACTTGTCCATATTGAGTTGAGCGGTCCGACCACAGTGACGCCTGTTTTGTGTTCTATAGTTTTGCAGAAAAATCAATTTCTAACAGGAATGGTCCTTTGCCTTCAAACAATGCACAATCCACCTGTATTGGTTTAGGAAACCTCACTGCTGATGAAACACCGGTTATCGAAACCAGTCCACAGTTTGCTTGTACCTGTATTAAACCAATCTTGCTGAAAAGATGCACTTTCAGAAGGCCGCGTAGCTGATGGAATGTGTAAAACATTTCAATGTAGGGAGATAAATGAGAAGGAGGCGCTATGTACATCCTCTCATTTATTTTTGTTACCTATATTCTCTACAACGAAGTCCAACAATTAGTACCTGTCCAGTGTTTTGTACCTTTGGTATCAAAACTATTGAACGAAATGCAGCAGTTAACGTTCTCATGGTATTTTTCTGAGAATTGCTCACGACCAGCTCTGCGATTGTATGCAATAGACAGTATTTCCCTGGTCATGTGATATAGGAGTGGAGCTCATTGCCATCCGCACTCCTGAACCGGTAGTGGAAATTACACATTCCTTTTGCGGAGGACAGTCCATCCATCTCTTTGGTTTTTATTGTGTTTTTTCTTTCGTTGTTGACATGCCGTTCTCTTCGAGGCCCTTGTGCAGCGCTTTGTGACCCTCGGGTGAAAGGCGCTATATAAAATGCTATTATTATTATTATCTACTCTGGATGAGTCAGCTCCCAACCTGGATTTAAACTCAGTTTTCCGATTGTGAGTTTCACACTTGGCAGAGTTTCACCAAGTTGGAGATAAAAAAAAAAGAGGAAATCACACGGCTGCTTTTCAAGGGATATTTCTGTAGGGTGTGCTGTAGCACCGTGCGTTGAATCACGTTGCTTTGCCATCTGTGCTGTCACTTGAATTGATCAGTCACTCGTGAAAGTAATCATTTTCTGGAGCCAGAAGCCATCACAGCATTTGTCGTGGTCGTGTGCATTAGTCATAGATGCACATTAGCCTGTGCCACCAGCAGTTCATTGGTAATGCTTTTGTAATGACCGGCACAATACGCCCTCACAATTTCAATGTCAAATGAGCGTGGAGTAGGGCTGTTATTTATTTACAGCCCTCACTCAGTGGTGGAAAATCTATTTTCCTATGGCAGGGTTACTATAGTGTCTCCATAGAATGAACACTGTTGACTGTCTCCAAAGTGGCACTCTTTTGATTGTTCTCAGAGGGATGATGATGGGGTAGGTTGACCACCGACTTGGATTTAAATTCTCAACCTTCTCGTTTTGCTCTAACCGCATTATCACCCAGCCAAATATTCATTCATTTTAGTCAGCAGGCCAGTTAACCTAAGCAAGCGTGTCTTTGGAATGTGGAAGGAAAAAAGACTATCTGGCAGAAATCCACGAGGAGTTGGGGAGAACCTGAAAACTCCACACAAAAATGCAACCGAGTCGGTAATCGAATCCAGGAGACTTCTTGCTGTGAGATGGCAGCACTACTCAATGCGCCACCATGCCGCCCTCGAGCCGGATCTTAAAAGCACTAACTCCTACCATGACCATCTTATCGATAGTCCAATTGCAAGGACGCATTAATGGTTAATGTGACCACAGACGGGGAGGCTTAAATCCCAATATAAAAAGTTGCCTTCTCAAAATATCTCTCTTATGCATATACGATTTCTGCTGAGCCTTTGAAGTAAACATATCAGGATAAAACGGCTGCTCTAGGCTCACCTTGTATTTCACCTTGCATGTTTTTACATCAGTGGTGCGTCTGCAAACACTATGGCAGTGTTTTAGGAATTCTTCAGTAGAAAGGCAATCGCAGAATTAAAACAAGGAGTCACACACGCACTGATCTTTGAGTGATACGGTTTTTAGGGTGGCACGGTGGTGCAGGGAGTAGCGCTGCCGCCTCACGGCTAGAGACGCTAAGTTTGATTTCTAGCTCAGGTGCCTTTCTATGTGGAGTTTGCACGTTCTCCCCACATGTCCGTGTAGATTTTTTCCGGGTGCTTCGGTTTTCTCCCACCCATCGTAAGACACACAGCACATTCAACAGCAACAACGACCTCCATTCACCACTAAGTGGCGGTGACGTCTACATGGCGCCCGTCACGTTGAGGCCACAAGCGAAGTGTCGAAGGCTTGCTGACAGGTGGTCACGGGACACTCCCAGGTGCCATGGGCTGACAGCACACACAAAGACAAAGATCTCCATGTAGCCTTAACAGAATGTAGGTTCAAGTGCCGTTAGCGAGCATCCTATGAACATGAGCACACAGACACATGTTCACGTTCACACAGAGATGAGACACAAGGGAGATGACAGGAGAGACACGAGGAAAGAAAGACACGGGTTAGATAGACACACACTAGGAAAGTGTTGTCAAGAGAAAATACGGGAGCAAAAACAACAGGGTAGAGAGACAAAGAAAGAGCAAAGACACAAGGAGAGAGACAAATAATTTGACAAATAAAATACGTTCAGATTGCAATTTGAAATTTTGCAACAAATAATATGGAAGTTAATATAAATCTTTGGAAAAAAGGTTTCACTTTGGGTGTATAAAAACAGCAGTTCACTCATTTTAACGAAATTGAAAATCACTCTAAAGTTTCAAAAAGTGTTTCACAATCAAAAAGATATTGACAACAGCCAATTTTGTGGCCAGTCGAAGGTACAGTACAAGCCTATTAAAGTTTTCCCTGGCAACTTTTGTACTCTCGCTCCCCTCTGCTCTTTATACTAAATGAAAAGGTCAGTGTTCTCGTTTGTAAGCCGAGGACTAACATCTGGTGGCACCTCGTGTGTTTTTATCATTTTCCAACTTCCATAATTGTCGTCTTGTGTCTTGTTCTTCCTTTCCTTCTTATCCCTCGCTTGTTCTGTGATCCCTGCTATTCCGCCCTCTCTTCTGCCAGCTCTCTGACACCAGTGATGAGGTAACTCAACTCCTCTCCACTAACACCCTGCATGTATTCTTTTCACTACCCGCCTGGAATCGCACGCTGTGCTTTTTAATTTGTTGCGTGCGGCTTTCCAGCCTTTTGCCAGCGTGTGACCCGATACCTCTACAAGAGCCACTGTTGCACATCGTGGCCGTGTCGTTTACCTACAAAGACAAAGATCCTCCGTGTGGCCTTTTTGCAGACTTTAAGAACAAGTGCTTTAAGCCAGCACCTATGAAGGCCGGTGTGGCCACGAGGGGTGGATTGCCAACACCATGGCCAACTGCTTATCTCTCCTCAGTGCTGATGTTTGCAAACCGCTGCAGATACTCATTTAAGGCTGAGTCGATCTAGTGGAGGCCCATAACCAGCCCATTTTCACCACTGTTACGGGTTGCTAGCAGGAATTGATATTGGTTCGTTGAGTTCTAAGCGAAGTGCGCTTACCACCATTCTACCACTCTCCGAATATCAGACGGACACGTTCGCATGGCCTTATGTAAGGAATTAATTCATATATGCAGCAGATGGTCTCTTTTTAGCACTATACCTTTTGTGTGTGCTCAGTGTCTCCTTAATCAAGTGGGCATTGACTAGTGGCCCGAAACCAGTGGGTGAAATGCCTTGTTTCTTTATCAGCTTCCAATTTCTCTCTACAATAAATAGTGTTAACTCTCGACAAGGTGGAACGTGTTGCATTTATATAGGCTACGTAATAACCGTATACCACAGCTGTCGGGGTTAAAAGGGTTAAACGTGACCCATTTTAGTCTCACCCATGAAAGGAAGGTCTGATCACAATGACAGGATTCTCAAATAATAATAAAGCATTGCCCGTGGGTACACATTACAATCATCCCAACACTGCTAAGTGGAAATTACAATCTGCACGGTGGATTTGAAGGCAGCCAATGTGTCCATTATCAAATAATTGGCTACAAAATTGGTTCTCTGTCTTGCCTCTGAAGCTCATGAGAAAAGAGATACATGGACAACATAGGAGACCCACTTGGGATCAAAGTTACGATGCACATATATACTGTTTTACATTGTCGTCGTACAGTAGACACCCACGTAGCCGCCAGTTTCAGCTGGATTGAAACCTTGTGCTGCAGGGCCCGAGTGCATGTTCACAACTGGTCATCACCCGACTCAATTTAGAAAAATTATCTCATCCTAATAATGAGAAGTGCTTTCCAAAGCTGCTCTTTTGGGATAGCCCTGTCAAGTGCTGCCGCTGTCTCCTTCGTGAAGTTTCACCGCCTATGTTGGAGGCATCCTCAGGCGTTCTGAGTGCTCAACACGGCTATCCCAAAGAACAGCTTTGGAAAGCAATTCTCATGCATCGAGTCATGAAAACCTACATCAGTAACATCCAAATAATAAAACCAGTGTACCTATAAAGGGACCTATGTTTAAGACTCTGCAATGGCACTGTACATAATGATCAGTTCACGTTTCACGGTAGAGCCGACATTAAGTTGGTGGGTTTTAAGTCACCTACGGAAGACAGAGACTGTGAGTTCCTAACGCTGCAAGGTAGGTCATTCCACAACAATGAATCAACAACTGCAAAAGTCTGCTCGGCAAGTTTTGTACGGTGTCGTGGGTCGACCACGTAGTGGGCTATGGGTGAGTGTAGAACTCTGCTCCGAGTTGGGGATTTACCCTTTCCATCATTTGTTCTGGATTGAGCAAACCAGCTCCACTTTGTCGGAAGTCAATAGCAGTCTTGCC
>JAZEWU010000020.1:2069079-2081387 GCA_036362915.1 Geotria australis | reverse complement strand
CGGGGAGAACATGCAAACTCCACACAGAAAGGCACCCCGAGCCGAGATTCGAACCCAGGAGCTTCTTGCTGTGAGGCGGAAGCGCTACCCACTACGCCACCGTGCCGCCCGATCCGAGTGTAGCAATATTGAATTTCCACTGCTGTTTGGTAGCATGAAGAGAGATGAGAAAACTATCCACATTTGTTCGAGCAAAAACACAATTTGATATAATACAGTGATCTTGTACTGATGTAGGTATTCACAGCTCGATGCATGATGGTTGCTTTTCAAAGCTGTATCTTTCGGGATAGCTGTTTTGAGCGTTCCATCTCTCTCTTTTGTGACGTTTCGCCTCCCACTTCGGAGGCATCTTCAGGCGTCCTGAGATCCATACAAGCCTTTATACAATGCAAATATATTGCTCTGTATATGCCTTATACACATGCATTTCACAAGTACACGGATATATACATGCATATATCCCCGCATTTGTAATGGAGAGTACAACATATTTGAAAGCTATTTAGAGAGAAAATCATTAATCAGAAATAAATCTTGATGCATCAATCATTACCATGTCAGCATAACTGTCTGATGCTTCACCATCCCTGTGGATTGTTCTCAGTAGGGTCCCTCATTCTGCTGGTCTAATCACAGATGTTCTGTATAAAAAAACGACTTGATTTGTCTGCTATTTATTTTCCCTGATCAACCGTGCCTTTGTGTGCACTGCGTGGATGAGGGAATATTGAACAATTGGGCCGCTGCTTAAAACCAAAACCCATGAGTAATAATTCACATATCAGCTCACTCGAAAATTGTGTGAAAGATGTCCGATGTTCCGTGTGATCTACATGCTTTCCATTGACATGGTAGATTGCTATAGTTTGGTGGGCTAAATCCCACCTACTGTAATGCTTAGGTGTTTTACAAATGCAGAAGTTGTACCGTCTGACCTTCAGCAGTGCATGCCAATGTCAATGCACTTTGGTATGAAGGGATTTAATGAGAACCCCCTATTCTTTCCTTTCCCTCTGTTAGTTGGTCACAGGCAGATGCCAACTGGGAAACAGTTGGTCACAGGCAAATGGGCTCCAAATTGAGATTCATCTAAAGTTAACCTACTAATTCACGGCTCATAGGGGGTCAAGGTAGAAGCGTTCACGTCGCGATCCCTGTCAGGTAGTACTTGGTATTGCCTGCGAATTCTACCAAACACTTCGAAGCCAAGCTGAAAGACGACGATGTCCAGAAGCTAGCCATCGTGCTTCGAAGAATCGCAAAGAAAAAAGAAGAAGAGTGACCAGACTAGTAAAAACAAGTATGGTCCTAATGCATGTTGCGTTAGGGAAGAAATTAGGAAATCGTATCCCAGCAGCTTTAGTTGTCCTGTGTTATAATCACTGCAATTTAATCCTGCTACGCGACTTGGTGATTGCCACTTTTTTTTTATGGATCATCAGTACAGTGCAGCCATTCTATCATACTGCCACAACACATTACGTTTCGTGGTTATATTACACCTTAGCGTGTGTTGATGCTGTTTCAGGCTGGACACACACTTTAAACAATCATTCAATGAATACGCTATTCAGCGTCTTTGACCGTGTTTCATCACCGTCCATACAATAAGGCCCTACTCTGCTTTTGTAATTTTCCCAAATTTGAAAGCTACCATTATATTAATAATAAGAGAGAGCAATTAATGTGCTGTCTTGCCCCGCTAACCACGTTGAGATTATAACTCAACTAACAAAAAGTTGGCAGTTCATATTTTGCCCAGGATGTCTGGAGTTTAACCTTCGGGTCAATGAAATAAGTACCTGCTTATGACAGTGTATAATTTGCAGCTGTGACGTAAGGCCATGAATGAACATTATTTATTTTATTCATTGCATTTGGATGGATGGATGGACATTTAAATAGTAGTGTCTTTGACCCAGAGGCCCCAAAGCGCTGCAGGAAAGAGAGGTTGGGGAGGGAGGCAGCCACGCTGAAACCCAGAACCAACCCGCCAGACACTACGTACCTATATAGTATTATGGTATCTGCTAATTTATTCGTGAGCTTTTTAGCTGTGGGAGGAAACCGGAGAACCCGGAGGAAACCCACACAGAACCGAGGGGAGAACACACAAACTCCACACAGAAAGGTGCCCGAGGTGGGAATCGAACCACTTTGGCACCTTTCTGTGTGACCGTTGCATAGACACCCTTCTGCCCATGAGCACGACCCTCGAAGAGGCTTCCAGAGCATGAATCAACATCGTGCCAAACAACACTCGTTAGACCCAGAAAACCACACATCTGGGGGCTGTGTCCGGCACAACTGGCCAGAACCTGCGCTGTCCTTTCCTACGCTTGTTTGTGCCAGGAAACACTCGGCTCGCTGTGCTGCCGAGCACTGACAGTTCTCCTCCGAACTAACTTGCTGAAATGCAGCGGTTGACGAATAGGTGCCCTCAAGGTTATGCGGTGCATTCATCTCATTAAGTCCGCGACATTACCAGCCCACTTTGAGGTTGACTTGGCCAGATGCATGCTCCGTTGCCGACGGAACTCGGTGTCGAGTGTTTGGTGAACTGTCTGAGTTAAATTGCCGTTATTGCAGATAATGGCAACGAACCTTTACAAAGAACACGTGTTCTCTGACATAAAGATATCCCTTTTCAGGCTGATCCTAGGATGAGTGCTGTTTATGTAAAGCTTGCCATCCTGCACATTTTGTACTTGTATCTAGCACGTAAAACAGTATTTTTTTCACCCATTTATAAGGTTTAACGTATTTTTAGAATGATGTTTTCCCATCGCTGCTTTCATAAAAACAAATTCCCTTCATTGAAATATGATGATGATGTTCATCCATTCATTCATGTAAACAATGTAATTTGTTGAAACTAAATCGTACTCCCTGCTTAAATGGACAATGGATTGTGCGGTCTGACGGGTGTACGAGCGGGTTTTTTGTATTTTGCAATTTGCACGACCATTAACGGGCAAATCTCGAATGCTTCAAAATGTTCATAAGTCTGGTGGGGGTCAAGGTAGAAGCGTTCACGTTGCGATCCCTGTCAGGTAGTACTTGGTACTGCCTGCGAATTCTACCAAACACTTCGAGGCCGAGCTAAAAGACAACGATGTCCAGAGGCTGACCATCGTGCTTGGAAGAATCGCAAAGAAAGAAAGATAAGTCTGGTCAAAGTGATTCCCTGCATAAACGAGCAATCTGTCCGCGCCCATATCCATCAGTGGACCTGAGCCAATGGTGAAATTCTACATTTGCATAATGGGGTTGGTTTATCCAGAGGGCAACCGCAGGCTAGCCTTATGAGTCCTCCAACGTTGGAGGTGAAACGTCGCGAAGGATATAGGAGGAACGCCTGACACGGCTATCCCGAAAGAGCAGCTCTTGAGATCACAATTTACTTTAGACCACAGTTTACTTTCACATTATGAACTGACACGCGGGGTCGACCTCTGACACGGATTGAACTCTACCACAACCCCACCCAACTGGAATGTCACTGCAGGAAATATTTCCTATTTAGGGCAGAAATATTGAACGCGATGCTGTGAGTGATGCAGATTCCTCTCTGACTGAAACTCTTCAGGCACACCTCCCACGGGAGTTCAGTGAAATCTGTGCGAGTATTCGCAGTTCGTAAATTATTCACGGATTTTGTTTACTCGCAGCATATGTCCCTATTGGCTTTTCAAGAGCTGCCAGTCTTTAAGGCTGCCGCGTAAGCGTAAACTGAGCTGCAATCCTTGCCTCGCAACCCAGTGTTGGTTATTTCGTTACTTTTAGCGTTCGTGCAAAATATATGCGTGTGTATATATTGCATGTTATGTGCAAGCTCAACCTGGAGAGCTTTAAAGTAGCTCAACCCTGCTTAGTTTCTAATATCTGATGTTTAGGTGATATTGTTAATGTAAAGAAGAATACAATCAGTGTCTCCATGCTAAATGGACCACTGGGTCAGTCACTGTTCATGTCTGTTGGAGACATTGGGAACAATCTGAGAATTTACCGTTTCTCTCAAGCGCTGATCTTTCGGGATAGCCGTGTCGATTGTTCCTCTTTCTGTCACAACATGGGAGCTGAAACATTGTGAAAGAGAGAGGAGGAATACTCGACACAGCTATCCCAAAAGAGCAGAGCAATTCTCATACATCGAGCTGTGAACACCTACATCAACACAGTGCACCATTTCTAAAAGATGGGCAGTTCAGGAGGCTATTGCTTTGTCAGGGCACAATGTGGCCACTACTGAGCTGGGTTTCAAACTGGGTGTCCGACACCACTGCTCAAACGTGATGTTCACGTGTGGCGAGGTCTTCGTCTGGTCACCGATGTCTGAACATTTTTTAAAACTACTTTTGGGACTTGCTCTCAAGCGTTGCTTTTTCGAGATAGCCACGTCGAGCGTTCCTCCTCTCTCCTTCATGACATTTCTGCCTCCCAGAGGCATCATCGGGCCACCGATTTCTCCGTCACGAATCAGCCCGACGAATAAGCGGGTACCGACAAACGACGACGGTGACGTTTGCGTTCGACCCCTTCCGACAGGTGACCTCGCTGACGCCGGTCGAGGAGGACCGCTCGCTGGCCGCCGGGACGGCGGGCGGCACGGAGGAGCGGCGCGGCGCGACCCCGGCCGGCGCCGCGGGCCTGGCCGCCGGCTCCGCTCAGGGTGCCCAGGGGAACGGGTTCCCAGCCCCGCGGGGTCGCGAGTTCATCCTGCGCTGCACCGTGCCGCGGCCGGCGCCGTACTCGCGCGCGCTGCCCCAAAGGATGTTCTGCGTCCTCTCCAAAGACCAGTTCACTCTCGCCGGGGCGTTCTCCTCCGACACGTCCTTCTACTAGCGCGTCGGCGCAGGGTCAGGGTCAGGATTGGGATGGCGGGTTTTGAATGAGGCCCGTGCTTTGCCCGAGGAGTAAGCACTGAGGAAGTACATTTCTAAACGTGCTACCCTTCTATAGTTGGTTATCACGAGTGTGTTGAGCCCTGTGTATGCAGATCTTGGTTTTAAAATCTTTACTGAGCAATGGGTGGTGTGGGCCCGTCTGTTGGCGACCCTGAGTCAGTGTTGGTACTGATTTTATAGACCCTTAGAGGGATGATAGATAGGCTGCATCAGTTCCTGTATGTATTTAAACTCGCAGACATCCAAATAACATTCTCGTGCTATCACACTGGTGCCACTCGGCAAGATAAAAGTTAAATAGCAACTTCAGAAATGAATTGGCTGTTGATTAAATAACATCGCATTATCCATTCTATGTTTAATGGACAAATGTAATCAGTTTATTTAAAAATAACATCAACATGTCGCCTCTGGCGAGAGGGCAGTCTCGCACTGGAATGTGAGCGTTTACGAGTGCCCCTTGGTCAGAAGCCAACAACCGTCATCCGAAAGAGACCGGGGCTCTGCTATAAGAACATGGAGCGTTTACCACTCGTTTATCACCTCTCCATAGCTCGTTTGAGAAGGCATACACTTCGGCCTTTTGACTTAATTAAATACGGTGTATCAGCACTTTCGAGGCAACATGTCCAGGCATGCCGTACTAAATATTGAATGACTCCCACGATGCATTGTATGTCGCGCTGTAGCGACGGTGTTTCAGTTCCCGCCGCGCGTTTAGCGGACTGCAGCTTGTGTCGGGGGTTTTCATCGTGGGTGCGTGTGTACTTTCTGAGGGTGCACGGATGCCTTACTGTCCTGCTCGGTATTCTAGTGATATAAAGCTATTGTTTGTAAACATGTCAGGATTTTCCTCGTGCGCAACCGGACAGTGGCCTGCCTGTTGTATCCTTGCATCGTTGTGTCCCTGTGACGTCACGGGGAGTCAAACGCGCGTGTATAGTTGAAACTCATTATTTAACCCAGTGCTGTACTTTTCTCATTACCCATCCTACGAACGCACGTTAGGATGAGATATACAGCCGAGGTCTCCTTCTATAACATAATACCCATAATACATCCCTTCTATGGGTTGGGCCACGTAGAGTAAAAAGGGTTGTAAACCCACCTCCCCCTGACACAGCCAATTAGTAAGGTTTGCCATGTGAACAAAACGTGCCAATTCTTTACTATTTCAGCACACCAGTAGAGCGAATCCACAACATTTACAATGAAATACGACGTTTCGTTGATAGTTGCAATCAGCTTCATAATGTATCTCGAACAAAGATTCTGGGGAGAAACCTGACAAACCTTACTAATTGTCCGTGTCGGGTGGAGGCGGGTTTATGACACTTATTTTTACGTGACTCAACCTATAAAACGGATGTATTACGGATAACATTGGTCACAAAAGCCTTCACGTTAAAATAACATCCAATTTATTTCTCTTACGGTGTACCTCTCCACAATTGGGAACATTTCTCCGAGCCCACTGAGCTATGTCCAAACCAAGTATGCTGTCTTTGAGAAGTTGACAATGCAGCCAACGCAGTGGCGTTTTCCATTCAAGAAAAGGCAATTGCAGCCATGGGCTTACCACTGTTGTTTATCAACCACCCACGCCTGCCATACTGGAACGTATTGCCGGGGCTCTGGCTATCCCTGTAATTGTCCCCTTGAACATTTCTCAACCTAAACGGGTTTTCACGGTCGAAGAGCCAGGGAAATGTATGGTATTGCCCCAAGGAGCAGGTTGCCTGTCCTGTGATTTAAATTTGTTGAAGCAGCTATAGGGGTCAGCTGTCAATTACACAGGTCATCGTGGAATGTACATACTGGTCATACCACCACACCTTGCCATATTTTCGTTGTAATAATAATAATAATAATTTTACATTTCTAACGCGCACATATTCATTCAATGTTGGAGGTAGTCATTCGACGAGAGACCGACTCAGAGGCACGAGGAAAGCGCAGAGAGGCGGAGGAGGCAGCTAGGCGGTTTGCCGGCGCCATATTGCCACACACTGCTTCCTATATATTATGATGTTATGGGCCAAATAATTAATGAGTGTTTTTTTTTACTTGTGGGAGGAAACCGGAGAACCCGAATGAAACTCACGCAGAACAAGGGGAGAACACACAAACTCCACACAGAAAGGCGCCCGAGCCGAGATTCGAATCCGGGACCTTCTTGCTGTGAGGCGCAGATGTTACCAATGCACCACCCTGCCGCCCAGATCTTGTGTTTGATATACAGTCGACACTTCACATCAAAGGTCCGCTCTTACAGGCTCATAATCACCACCACCACAACCCAATAAGGTCCTCATCCTGGGTGCAAACTTTGGGGTGCCACACCAATGCCTGTCTCGGTAACCTGCCTTCCTACCTGCATGTCACCTACCCGTGGAAACTTCCTCTTTCTGGCTTGGACCGTCTTGAGCCCGAAGGGAAATGGGTCCCGCTTAGGGTTAATGTCCGTGATCTATGAGGGCAATAACAGTGAATTATATTATAACTCGTTTGAAAATGTTTAATCAATCACTACTAAAGTCTAGCAGCCTCAGGTGGTACGGGCAATTGAAGTATCACATCTTTGCCCGTAACATAGTTGTCTGAAACACTTTTCTGCCACATTCTGGTGTGAACTTACAAGTTGCTTACCCTATATTAATGGCTGACCTAGGATGAGACTGGCACCTGCCATGAGAATGAGGAATTTCCCCCACTGGCTCTTCGCCACAAATGGAGATCAGTACCACCACATCTTTGACACCTTCAAGGGTGCTGTTTGTTTCTGGCCACTTGGTCTTTGGGTCAGTGCTCAGCCACCATCTTTTTTAATCCATGCAATTTTGTCATGTTTATTTGTGACTATGCAGAGTATCCATAGAGGTAGCCATGATTAGAGAATTCGACAGGAGTTTAAAATGTATGGCCGTATGTTAAGGTCATGTGAAAGATGAAGTGTTTTAAAAAAAAAAACGAAAATCTTGAGTGAACAGCACATAGGTAATTTTAACACGAAGGCTTTTGTGACCAATATTCTCCATAGTATAGCTCTTTTTGGCTGTGTGGGGTGGAGGCGGGTTTACGACACTTATTTTTTACATGACCTAACCCGTAAGAGCTATACTATGGACAACATAGGAAATTATTTGATGACGATAATGCTGCTTCTCCATTGACAGCTGTGCACGCGCTAGAATAACAAAACACAAACCCAAAACATACGTCAATAACACTGGTTTTAAAAGAAAATTATGTAATAGGTGATATTTTGCACGATGACCCTTCTTCCTAGCACATAAACCATTTCTATGTGCTGTGAAGAAGACTCAGTGGCTGGAACGTCACCTATTGTTTGTTTTCTTTTGGCAGTTTTATTGACAAATGTGTTGCGCGCATAACAAAGCATTAAAACATACTTGAAATGCTGCCGAACGTCTGGGTTTCTCTGGAGCATTCTCGTCTTGAGGCAATGAATGTCATAGTAGGCGCGGAGAGGTTTAAAGGGATGAACACATATTATACATTTTTCATGCCTGTATCGCTTTATAGACCTAGCTTAAACTGCCGGCTGATTATAATTTATGAACCACGGATGGTATCTTTATAGGCACCAGTCTCCTGTAAAATTAAATGTATATGGAGGCTTTCAACTCGGTGATTGGTAGTGAAATTGCAGCCATCATACACTGCAGAATTGGTAAAATATTTAGTAGGAGCTCCATTTGCAAGCCCAGAAACTCCCCCCGGTTCTAGTTCAGTAATCAGACGTACGCTCAGCATTACATTCTGAGCCACCCAAACAAATCTTGTCTCAAGAACCACGTGCTACGTGGGAAGCTTCACAAGCAGAACGGAGGCATCTGTGTGTGATTAATCAAGCAGTTTGGCATGCTACGACAGGTTTGCTGTGACTGGCTACTGCTTTTCTAGGTGTGTGTATGTACAGCGATAGGTTAAAATTAATAGAAGCCACTCGGTCGTAACGCGTGCAGATCCGTGAGGTTTATGCACATCGTCGTTTATGTTATTCTTGCAACAAAATTAGGCCGTGATCAGCGCATAGGGTTAGCATTGTACGAATCCGGTGCTGAATTGCTGCTTGTAATTTGGCTCGATTGGATTCCTTGCTATCGGTCACGCCAACGTGAGGCTATTCATCGGTGCCGTTAGAAGAAAGCCACTCGAGTGTAATAAGTGGAAATGGTCCATCTTACGAGTTTTTGCTGCTGATTCTTCTGCATTAAAAGGCCAAGCACGAGGCACAGTTCAATTTAAGTTTATACTTGGTCGATCAGGCTACCCGAGTTTTATTTTCATTTTTCAATTACAATTTCACAATATGATTAATCTCATAAAAACTCTTAGTTAGCTTTGGTAGCATTATCAGTCGCTAAGCTATTGATGGGCCGTTTCGAATTTTCCTCCAGGTGTCTCGCAGTCCATCGTCCCCTAGCCAGGCCTCCTGGATAATTATCCTCATTTTTGAGGCAGCTGTCCTGGGAAATCTGTAAGTTTGCATGGAACAAGTCATTATTAAAAGTCCGGGTTTTTGACAGTTACACAGGGTACAGTCCTTGCTCTCTCATATTCTGTTCACCCCATACACGATATATGTCCCGTTTTTTTGTTGCTACGAGGTGGCAACCCTAGTGAGCGCCTGGTTTGGCGTCCCCTTGGGCAGTGTTGCCCACGTACGGTTGGATTTTGTTCCGAATCAGAATTCAACGCCCGGCAGCAGGGCGAGGTTAAGCCAGAACGTCTGCGTGTATATGAGCTCCGTGCCGGAACAGGCCCAGATGGCGGTGAGGGATGAGGTCCTCTGTGTTGGGAGCCCAGAGCAGGATGTCACTGCGACATTCAAACAGCTCCCAAGGAGGCGCCGTTGACAGCGCATACGGAAAGCCTC
This sequence comes from Geotria australis, assembly GCA_036362915.1. Taxonomy (NCBI): domain Eukaryota; kingdom Metazoa; phylum Chordata; class Hyperoartia; order Petromyzontiformes; family Geotriidae; genus Geotria; species Geotria australis. The sequence continues at coordinate 2,071,574 of JAZEWU010000020.1, read as the reverse complement.
CGGACCCTTGGCGTGGGACGCGAGCGGTGTCCAGGTTTCTGAGCAACGGAGTGCATCTGGCAGGGTGCAAGCCTTGTACATGTGTTCGGTACTTTCACAGAAATCAGTTAACGATCCCATGTTAGAGGGTTTTTATTTTTAGAAGTGTGTGTACATAACTTAGCGATAAGAGCAGCTCTTAATGTAACTATTCTGTTTACATTATATTCGGTGTTTTTTTGTCCTATCAGTGCTTCTGGGTCATGTGCCATAGCTCCTCGGTTAGCCATTGGATTTTCCTACATTATCCAGTTATGAAACCACATCCCACCTAAGGGCAACTGACGTATAATCGCCCTCATCAACATCAGCACCCACTTAGTTTCACCAACTCAGAACCCAAAAGAAATGTAACCTGGGTGTGATGTAAAAAAGTGTCAACATCGTGTCACGTCTACTTGCTAGCGTGAGTATTCCATCCATCCATTTTCTAAACCGCTTGTCCTGGTGAGGGTTTTGCAGTGGCAGCAGTCCAAGGAGAGTGGACCAGACATGCCTTTCCTCAGCAACAGATTCCAGCTCTTCCTGGGGTATTCCCAGGCGTTGCCAGGCCAGCTGATGGATATAATCCCTCCAGCATGTCCTGGGTCGGCCTGTAGGTCTCCGTGAGTGTTGACAATGGTAATTTCCGTTGGCCTTCGAGATTTTTGCGGAAAATCAATGTTTTTTATGGTGGGATCCACTTCATTACGCCACCGTGCCGCCCCACTTTACTTCTTTGCGATTCTTCGAAGCACGATGGTCAGCTTCTGGACATCGTTGTCTTTCAGCTCGGCCTCGAAGTGTTTGGTAGAATTCGCAGGCAATACCAAATATTAACTGACAGGGATCGCGACGTGAACGCTTCTACCTTGACCCCCCCACTTTACTTGATAATTATAAATAAATCTGCACCGATTCTGTGTAAGTTCTAACGATCATGGACTTGGTGTGTGTTTTGTTCCCTCCTTTATCATTTGACTTGTCGTGTTCTGCACGTAATACGTGCCAGCAAGATGCATAGTCTGGCCCCTTGCCGTTTGACCTTCCAGAAATTGGTGTCAATTTCACTCTCACGATACAAATGCTGTAACAGAACAGGGCGAAGGCGACCTGAATTATTGATGCTCCATTATTTTAACCATATTTTAAAGTAGTGACCTTTTTGTGATAAATTATTTCTCGATGGGTGTTATTGGAAACAAGGAAATGTTCGCTGGTTTTGCAGTTTCGTGTTAATTTCAGTACTCCTGCACGCAAAAACTGCACATTTTGAACGGCTGTTGTATATTCTGAGTTATTGCTTTTTTGAGAAACGTGGTTAAAGAAATACTTAGGCTTTATTGATAATGCTTTAAGGTGAAATGCTGCTGCATATACTTAAGACTTTTGAAATGTTACAGGCTAATTTGTTGTTTTCAATGTATAGTCTACTTGAAGCCTGTATAAACACATGATGTTGTGGTCTGGTGTTGCTTTTAATAGTGAAATATTAGTGTGTTTGTTCTGTTTTAATCACTTCACATACCCATTCTAATGAAGTGAAATATGCATTAAATGCCAGTCTCACGTGTTGAAAGCTTTATTGTTTTTCTGTAAAAAATATACTGCTGACAATAAAAGTATTGATGTAGGTTTTCATGGCTCGATGTATGAGAATTGCTCGCAAGAGCTGCTCATTCATGATGGCTGTGTCGGAGAGGAACGCTTGATACAGGTATCCCAAAAGAGCAATTCTTATGATTCAAAGGTATTGTGAGTTATTTCTAGAATGCCATGTCATCTTACCGTATATTACTTTGAAGGTAAAAAAATCCAATGATAATGCACTGTTATCTTTAAAAAAATCATATTAAATATGCCTTTAATAACATGTACGGTGTTATCAAGTTAAACCCTGGCATGCTCAATTTGGCACTGGACTGCACCTGTCTCCATTGTTAAACCTGAACCAGTGAAGAAAAGTTCACATTTCCCTAAAACGATCCTTAAGAATGTCACGTTTGAATTCCCACCACCCTCACCAACCTGTATTTATTTTACCAACCCTGGATGGATGATCCATCCATCCATCCATTTTCTAAACCGCTTGTCCTGGTGAGGGTCGCGGTGGCAGCAGTCCAAGGAGAGTGGACCAGACATCCCTTTCCTCAGCAACAGATTCCAGCTCTTCCTGAGCGATTCCCAGGCGTTCTCAGGCCAGCCGAAGGATATAATCCCTCCAGCGTGTCCTGGGTCGGCCTCTAGGATGATGACGATGGCAATTCACGACGATGATTGTGGCATTATGCCGCCACCCTGACTAGGATTTCAATCTAATACTTTAACTCCGGGGCCCCCCACTAATGTACCAAATGAGCTGTATTTTCTGCCCCCCTAAACACCGTTCAAGCATTCACACAATGACACGCATCGCAAAACGTCATCGTTTAGACTGGCACTTTAGTACAGAATGCAATTAAATTTCAATGTTGTCA
>JAZEWU010000020.1:2034455-2064927 GCA_036362915.1 Geotria australis | reverse complement strand
AAGTGATTTGTGCAGCTTGGTTTAATGTAGGGACATGAGTCACTGCACATAGATCATTATGCAAAGCCTAGAAAATGTGTTTACAGCAGAAAATCTACAATCTAATCTAGAATCCTAGATTAGTGCTGGTATTTCCGAAACACAATTATTCAAATGCATGTCAATGTGAAGACTGTATTTGTAAAACCAGATAATAAGGTTACATTACTCTTAAAGCGGAGTAATCACGAACAGAGCATTGATTACGCTCTAAAAATCAATCTTCCACCCCTGACAGTAAGCCGACACGTATAATTATTGATATGGGACCTTGTCTGGTTTTTGTCTTTTAAGTTTCCCCAGTTGCGCTGTCATTGTACTGTCTGGAACAAGAGCATTGTTGTGTAGCATAATTCCATATCAGGGTACTATTATTATGAAAATATGTATGTATGTACTGTTGATGATAATAATAATAATAATAAAAAAACCAATAATAATTTGTTGCTGATTACCGTTCTCTGTCGTTGTTGATTTGTCGTTCTCTCCGCAGCCCTGTGCAGCGCTTTGTGACCCTCGCGTGAAAGGCGCCCTATAAATGCTATTATTATTATTGTAGATTCGGGAATCCTGGGAATCCCCCCCCCCCAGGGAGGAGCTGGAGTCTCTGTATCTAGGGAGGTCTGCTCGGTTCCTACTGAGCATGCAGCCCCCCGCACGCGACCCTCACCAGGAGAAGCGGCGTGTTGACAATGTATGGGATGGATTCGACTCTGCAAGCGAGGTTATTTTTGAGTGTTGGGGGGGGTGGAAGTCGCGCTTCTCGCGAGGCCACGGTTATTTGAGGCCACCGTTATTGTGTCCGTCCAGTGATTTTAATCCTGCGGGGCAAGTCCACGGTCAATTAATTGACTCGTCTCTGCGTGGGTGTGGGGGTGCCGTGACCCAAGGAGTCACTTTGGATGTCTGCCCAAGCGGACACCCCCGGCCTACAACCGCTAGCTGAAAAAATATAGGGATGTTTTTGACAATGGCATACGCAAGTGTCGGGTGGCTCGCACTTTTGCGACTTTAGTTTTTTTGGTGCGGTAAGTCATAACCAGTGACATTTCATTTCACAGTATCAATCGGCCAGCAACCCTCTGTAGATAGTTTGGAGGTGATAATGCAGGTACGGTAGTATCCAAAGCGGCGCCTTTAAAATTAGTTTTCCAATTTCACACTTACTCTTTGGATTTAGACTTTCAATCAGATTCTAGGAAAGACAACATTGTGCCGTTATGCCATTGACGAGACCACAAATGGAATTTGAGTCGGTGCCGATCAAAGCAGTCATCCTCGCTCTCACACAAAGCATCCTCTCACTAAAGAATATATATAAAATAAAGTTGTTTATAAAACTCGACCAGCGATACACATAGTGCATGGATAAAGTAACAAAGAGACGTGCTTTTGCCAGAGTTATTCGCAGTAACAGAAGTTTTTTTTTCTATATATAAAATGTTGATTATATACATTATAGTACTGATTCAGGTTTTAACAGCTTCTTGTGTGATAGTTGCTTTTCAAGGCTGTTCTTTCAGGATAATAATAATAATAGCGTTTTATATAGCGCCTTTCATCCGAGGGTCACAAAGCACTGCACAAGGGCCTTGAAGAAACGGCATGTCAACAATGAAAAAAAATAAAAAAAAACAAAGGAACAACATTTTTTAAATGATTAAGGCTGCTTCCAATATACTGAAAGGTCGTGAAACTGCCAATCTTAAGAGCGGCAAAAATCTGCCAGCGTCCCCTAAGATGGCCGTTACTTCCTTACAGACAAACACGGAGGGAGACAGGGAGGGAGGGGGAGACATAGGGACAAAGAGACAGGAAGACAGAGAGACAGACACAAGGGGGAAATAACGCCAATCCAAATCAAGCAATCAACAATGAAGCACAAGAACAAACACAAAGACACACGCAACAGCAAAGAAAAAAAAGCAGCCACCCACAACAACAAAAACACAACTTCCACACGCGACACCTGGTCAAGAACACGAGGCGAGTCTAGGCAAGGCAGGACTTACACGAACTGGGCCAGGAGTAGGCCGCACAAAACAGATAAAAAAAACCAAGCAACAAGAGCATGGCAGACAACAAACACCAAAGTTACAAAGAAACGAACCACCAACCAAAGAGAAAAGGAACAGATGAAAACTGACAAATGTACAACAAATTAAAGCTAAATAAATACGATTAACACAGGGAGCTCCAGCCCACGCGCCTACACGCGTGGGCTGCAGCGGCAGCCCAGGAATGCCGTGTCGAGCGCTCCCTCTCTCTCTCTCCTTTACAGAAGGCTAGATATTCTTCCGACAGTCCAAAGACACGCTGCTGCATAGGTTAATTGGCCTGCGGACTAAATTTCCCCGGTGCCCTGTGATGGACTGGCGTCTCATGCTGGGGATACCCTTGCCTTGTGCCCTGTATCTGGCGGGATAGGCTCCGGCTCACAGCAACCCTGTACAGGATTAAGCGGTTTCTGACAATGAATGAATTAATGCATATCTGACCAGCTCCTTTGCAAACGAATGAGTGTCAGTGTTAGGCTATGAATGCACCCAACACACGTCCTCTGTTGACCCTGTATCTATTGACGTTAATGAGTTCACAAATAGGCCATTCAATCGTCGTATCTATAGATCCAAATGTAGTATTCCCATATTGCCGTTTCCGTACAGGTCAGTACATTATGCCCCCCTTATCCATCCTGGCAGTTGGCAATAATGCCAGGTAGTTTAATGGAGCATAATAAATAAATGACTCGCACAGCCCTTGGGAAAGCAGAGTGAGGACGCATGTTCAATGTGACTCGAGTAACATTCAATTTACCCGTCCACGCGGTCTGGAGCCCGTCGTTATTAACGAATAAGCGCAAAGGGCCCGTTTCTGAATTAAGCTCGGCGAGCGTGAAAACGAAGCATATTCCTCGGATTCTAAAAAAAAACCCCCCAAAAAAAATGGTTGCTGATTTTCCGTCCTCCGTCGTTGTTGACATGTCGTTCTCTCCGCAGCCTTGTGCAGCGCTTTGTGACCCTCGGGTGAAAGGCGCTCTATAAATGCTATTATTATTACTACTACTGCCACTGATGATGATACATTCGTTTATAACGCGTGGCACTTATTTATTCTATTAAGAAGGTATTCATTCAAAGAGAGGGGAGATCGAGGTAGAAGCGTTCACGTCGCGATCCGTGTCAAGTGATACTTGGTATTACCTGCAAATTCTACCAAACACTTCAAAGCCGAGCTGAAAGACAACGATGTCCAGAAGCTCAACAGATGCCAGAAGCCCTTTAGTCTGGAGCTCAAAAAACCTTGCAGAGTTCAATAAAAATGCAAACAACTGTGTACAGAAATGGGAAACTGTCATATAACCATCACGCTTCGAAGAATCGAAAAGAAGAAGAACGCGGAGCGTCCCGCGTCACGGGGCCCGATGGACATCTTGACTCTGGCGTGCATCGTTCGACACGGTACACACAACACCGTGTCAACACAGCCACTGTGTGCAACGTTAACCTGTGACGGAACGTAAAAGCAATGCACCGTGATGCGACCGAGATTTGATATCAATTACCCCCGGTGCCCCTGTGACGACGGACTGGCGTCCAATCCTGGGTATAGACTTGCCTTGCGCCCTGTGTCTGCCGGGATAGGCTGCGGCTCACCGCGTCCCTGTATAGGATTAACCGGTTTCCTGATGATGGATGGATGGATATAGTTTTTTTGATTTGTGCAAGCATAGAAGTCTCCAAAGCATGGCGGTTATTATGCTGTTCTGGGTGCTGCACACGCATTAATATTCATCAACCATGTTTTATACATTTACCAGGAGGGGGTAAACAATGTTCAAAATGTAAAAGTCACATTACCGCTGCTGGCTGCGAAGGTACACGTTGCAAATTTCAGGATGACTGGGAGATTACGAAGGGAATTGAACTGTCAAACCCGGTCCCAAAGATATTCGCAGGGAAATGTACTGATGACTGAGCAATTACTCTACGGCTGTTCTTTTAAGATAGCCGTATCGGGATTACGAACCCGGGGACTTCTTGCTGTGAGACGGCAGCGCTATTCAGCGCGCCACCGTGCCGTCCCATCCACTAACTAGGTGTATCTGCATATACGAACACACACAAGAGTGGAACGCCAACGCTGATTGCGAGCCGGCGCGTTGTGACTGTGTAAGTAATAATAATAATAGCGTTTTATATAGCGCCTTTCACCCGAGGGTCACAAAGCGCTGCACAAGGGCCGCGAAGAAAACGGCATGTAAGTAACTTTGCGAGAAGCCATCAAACACATCGGGAACAGCCGTTAAACGATCAAACATTGAACGTGCGGCAAATGTGGAGAAGTGAACAAGGTGTCCGGTACCAGAGCTCAATTTTTATTAATCTTCCCATCCTCACACCCCCGCTAAACTTCTGCGAATCTGCGAGATTAAGAGAAAACCCATCATTGCAGTGGCTGGCTGCGCTTGTTCGCGTCAACTTTCTCCAGGCCAAAAAACAAAACAAAAGCCCTTCTCTATTTTTAACGGCGTGTGAGCCGTACGACCAACGCTTACGGAATCATCACCCCGGGCTGAAACCATTCACGGTGCCCACTGCAGTTCGATGATTGTCACAATTGAAGAATTTATTTTTGTCTTACGTGGGCGGCACGGTGGCGCGGTGAGTAGCACTGGCGCCTCACATCAAGAAGGACCCGGGTTCGAATCTCCGCTCGGGTGCCTTTCTGTGTGGAATTTGCATGTTCTCCCCGTATCCGCGTGGGTTTTCGCCACCGGGCACTCCGGTTTCCTCCCACATACCACATACATGCTGCTGCATGGGTTTATTGGCCTGCGGACTAAATTGCCCCCGTGCCCTGTGATGGACTGGCGTCCGATCCGGGGTATTGCCCTGCCTTGCGCCCTGTGTCTGCCGGGTTTAGGCTCCGGCTCACCGCGACCCTGTACAGGATTAAGCTGTTTCTGACAATGGATGGATGCATTGTTGTCTTATTGCGCTAAACGGCGGCACCTCTCGTGGCCGCACTTGGCAAACTCCACACAGAAAGGCCCTCGAGCCGAGATTCCAACCCGGGTTCTTCTTGCCGTGAGGCGGCAGCGCTACTCACCGCGTCACAGTGCCGCCCTATAGCACAGTTGTAATATTAATAGTGGAGTTAACATGTGCAAACTCGGGTGATGTGTGAGGATGGGGTAACGCTAAAGAGGTCAGTCAGTCAGTTCTTTCCCTAAAGTGTCCAGTGCCCCCATCACTAAATATCCAAACAGAACTCAATTCTGCGTCACTGCTGGGAACGTTACTTAGCAAGAATGTATCAATTAATTAGACTAAAGTGAATTGTGGTGCTCAAAATACGCAGACGTAACCTTGCAGCTAATTATTAATGAACGGTTCGCCATTTTATTTCCGCTGCTACTTGTTCCCCGAGTGTATCTTGTGTTTGTTGTGGACTCTCTCTCGAGTGCAGCGCGACCCGGTTTCGTCGCGATGCAACGAGCACGCCGAGCGGTTATTCCGCGGGTTGTTTGCGTCTTATTGGTCGTACGCGGAGAACCGTACTTGCTGAAAACAAACATTTAAAATGTATTTAATATATATATACGAGTGGAACAACCGAGAGAGACTAAAAAGGAACAATTCCTGAGTACAACCGCGACCCTGAATCTTAACTGGATCCACACAGAACATGACAGATGTGCGTAGCGAATGCACGCGTGGAAAGTGAAGAGCACTCTCCAGTGTGCCAGTGACGCTAAGAACTCCCAACCATGGACCGTGTAACCTCTCACTGCCCCCCCCCCCGATATAACAATCTGTACATAATGGAACACGTGTTTGAATGTATGTATGTCCTCACTGTGGGGAGCGGTAGCCCAGTGGTTTGCACCACTGGGCTACGAATCTGGCGACCCGAGTTCGAATCCCGCTCACGGCCAACACCAGTGACGATTTTCTGAACCGGTCCTGGGCCTCCCCTAGGTCGACTCAGCCTCAAATGAGTATCTAGTGGGGGTGTGTAAACATCGCCACTAGGAAGACAAAGGCGGCCGGGCGTGGTGCTGGTCACCCACCTCCTCGTGTGCCGTGTCGACCTTCATAGGTGCTCGCTAACGGCACTTGCCCCAACAGTCTGTTAAGGCTTTACGGGGGATCTTTGTCTTTATGTCCGCACTGACGGTACCGGTTTCAAAACGTTCAAGCGTAAAATGTATCTGCACAACACCAGAGGCTTTTGCGTCTTGTTTCGGTTTTACTCCCCACAAATTGGTTACTCTTCAGTCAGTCAGTTTTTGTTATGCATGCCGGAAGGAACCGTTGAGCTATATTGCTCTTTGTAACAGTTGTCCAGCGGGGAGGGGTAGGCAAGTTGCAACATCTGACGGCACCGGGGGCAATTTAGTCCGCAGGCTAATTAACCTAGGCAGCGGCATGTCTTTGGACTGTGGGAGGAAACCGAAATACCAGGTTTTATCACACAATCGCGGTGAGCCGGAGCCTATCACTGTATACGCATCGTGAAATATAGTGCTATACCTATGATGGGACGCCAGTTAATCGCAGACCACGGGAGGGAAATTTAGTAAGTAGGCAAATTAACCGAGGCAGTAGCAGCAGCATGTCTTTAGGCTGTGGAAGGAAACCGAAGTATCCCACCAAAACCCACGTTGACACGGGGAGAACATGCAAACTCCACACAGAAAGGCACGCGAGCCAGCCATCGAATCTGGGATCTTCTTGTTGCGAGACGACAGCGCTACTCACCGCGCCACCGTACAGCCCGATAACACAGTAACTGAATAGCTAAATCACTTACCAAACGAATCTCTAATAGTCGGCCTTCACAAGGCCCATATGAAAGCGGCAAGCGGTGGTCCGTGAGTCATGAGAATTCACGGAATCGCTGAAGTCAGTGCTTTGTTACACGCACAGAAAAATATAACTGGCACCAGCCACGGTTTATTTGGCCCCGTGGCTGAGCAGCGTTACTGGGGTGAGCGGAAGACACTCAACCGCCTGAGAACTGGAACTGGGGTGAGCGGTGTGTGATTGCACCAAGTGCGGAGACAATTTCATTGTGCGCTTTTGACAAATTCTAAATCAAGTCATCAGCGAGCAATACCTGAAAATCGACAGCTCGGGTTTATTTATTTGTATTTTATGTGATCACCCCTCGTCACGAGAGGTTGACAGACTTTCACTTGTTCCTGCAACGGTTCAGAAGTATAATTTTTTTGTTTTAAATCAAAAGATCTCCGACACCACTTGAATGACAATCGTAAAATCTGGAATGAAACCGATTCATCGTTGTGTGACTGCATCAGAAGTATTTTCTGTAACGCTGTTGTAGACTTGCAAACAGATAATGTTGTGCACGGTACCTTCATGATAATGATGGATATGTGTTGGCACAGTGGTGCGGTGTGCAGCACTGCTGCCTCACAGCAAGAATATCCCAGATTCGATCCCGGCACCTGTGCCTTTCTGTGTGGCTATAGGTTGCATTAAAACTCCCAATCTTTGTTGGACAGCATTAAAACGTCCAAAATCTGTCTCCTTATCCCAGAGAGCACTGGGCTTTGAAGATACAAAATATTGTATGATATTGTGACATTGCTTCTAAAACCTTTGTTTATCAGCAACAAGGAATTATTATACTCACAGTACAGCGATTGACCAATATACTACAACAAAATTATTCATTCATAAAAAATGAATTCCTTGTGTGGCTACCCATTTCTCCGTCACGAAATACGCATCTGCATCTGTCTCTTAATCTGATGCACGTATATTTTTAAGTACCATTCCAATATTTTTCCTGATGAATACATTTAAATACGTTGCTCTATTCAGGAATAATCGTCTCCGTTGGCAGTTTAATGGTGTGAGACGATTACATTCACGTGGAATGTTTCAACATCGTTGGCTTACATAGAAAACGAATGAACTAGCGTTTCAACGTTTTCCAATTTGAACATTAATTCGTTTTGCCATCCTATCCTGAATAGAATATATCCCACAATGCCTTCCACAGTGATGATGATGATGACGACGCCTTTCTTAATCGCGAATAATTTGTATTCCGCGCAAAATGACGAAAAGACCGGAGGCGAATTCTCGCAAAAGCCTCCCGGCCGTTCGCGTAAACTGATACATTTTTCCACGGTCGAATAATTTTAATTCGAAAACATCAGCTTTACGGTGTAAACATGTAAATTAATTCTCTCTTTTGTTTTGGTTTTGTGTCGAGATGGAGATGTTATCGCGACAATTGGTGTCACCCACACCTCGTCTGCTCAAGCCAGCAGCTGCTACACAGTTGACACGCGAGCTCCCAAGGTAGTTGTGTGATATTATTTGAATAGGGGGGAAGAAAGGTCATCGGCTTTATCAGTCTCCGCTCAATTTTATACAGGGTCACGCGGGGGCGCCGGGCGGAGCCTATCTCGGCAGACAGAGGGCTCAAGACAGGCCCATAACCCCTAGATTGGACGCTAGTCTATCACAGGACACCAATGCCAATTTAGTCAGGCCAATTAACCTAGGCAGCAGCATGTCTTTGGATTGTGAGAGGAAGCTTAGTGAGTCGGTGGATGAGTTAGTGGGTGAGTGGCACCAGCAACGCGTTCATTGGACTGTGAGAGGAAAGCAGAGTATCCGGCGAAAACCTTTGCAGACACCGGCAGAAGAATTCCAACTCCACACAGAAAGGCGCCCGAGCTGGGAATCAAACCGGGGAGATGTTGCTGTGAGGCGGAAGCGCTACTCGCCACGCTACCGTACCAGCATGCAGGGCAAAGCGAGGAAAGATTCGGAGAGAGAGAGAGAGAGCCCCCGTGCCATGCCATTTTTGTTGATCAAAATAACACGGTCCAGGCAAAGACATTAGCCACAATTCCGGTCACTTGTGGCCACCCGCTAATCTTCTTCCCAAACGGGTGGTGACGAAGCCCTCGCGCGCAATCCTGTGCGCTCGCTCTCTAATCGAGAGCCGAACGGGGATTGGGATGAGAGCTCTGCCGATTGATTGTCGCGGCCTCTCGTGTATATGGCCGAGCCTTGATTAAACGACACTCTCCGGTAACCGGTTTGATTGTAAATAAGCAGCCGTTTGTGGCCGATCACCGACCTCTTCTCTGAGCCGTTCTCTCGTCGAATGAGTACCTTCGACAGTGAATTAATATGTGCGCGTTATAAATGTAACATTATTATTATTATTGTTATTCGGAGCGGGGAGTAGGAGACCCAAAAATATCGTGACATTTTCGAAAGGGAATCTTTGCAATAAAGGCTCGTCAGTTCGTACACGTAGCAAAATAATGTTTGATCGCAATGCCGAAATGTATATCTGGGTTTAACGTTGATAAGAATTGCTCTCGAGAGCTGCTCTTTCGGGATAGCCGTGTCGAGCGTTCCTCCTCTCGCCTTAGCGACGTTGCGCCCTCGCAAAGCTATCCTGAAAACGCAGCTCCTGCGAACAATTCTCATCCATGATGGTTGCTCGTCAGATGCGTTCTTTCGGGATAGCCGTGTCTAGCGCTCTCCATCCAGCCATGACAAACCTACATCAATTCATTAAACATTGATGTTTAAGTAGAGCATACTGTGCGGTGTATTATACCCGGAGTCTAAACCCGGTAACTTAACTTGAGTGTGAAGGTTTGAGTCATGCAAAGTGTTAGTAGATACCCAACAAATCCAGGTCAAATCCAGTCACGTCACCAGAAAACGTCACCGTCAAGAGACGTCAGAAGAACGTGTTACACGCTTGGAACAATATCCCCCGCAGGGCGGGTACTTTGCTACTGTTTACAAAAAAGTGAATTGTCTTAATTTGGATCGCGAAAATACAACTGCGACAGGAAGTGTTGTAAGGGCCTAATATGTTGTGGTTTATGATATATGCCTTGCTCAATCTGGCAGTGGGAAGGAAGTGGTGGCGGGGTGTGGCGGCACGAATGGCACTTGTGGTGATAACCTCTTGACCTTACCACGATGCTCCGCTTCAGTCAGCGATATTTATTTATTTTAGTTCTTCGTTGTTGATAAAGATGTGCTGGAGAATATGTCATGTAACGTTAAAGCGCGTGTATCGTGTTGGAAGCGGTTTATCAAGGTAATAATAATAATAATATAAATGTATATAGCGCCTTTCACCCGAGGGTCACAAAGCGCTGCACAAGGGCCGCGAAGAGGACGGCATGAAAGCGAGAGAGCGCTCGACACGGTTATCTCAAAAGAACATTTCTGAAGAGCAACCATCGTGAATCGAGCAATGAAAAACCTTCATCAGTACAAAGGTTATCTGCTTTGGTGGCCCTGAGCCCATTGGTGGAAATTCCGCATTTCAATGGCACGGAGCAATTCACTCGTAGCAGAAATACTGCGCGATTTTTAACAAAGTGTTGCTTATATAGCCATCCATCCATCCAATTTCTAAAGCGGTTGTCATGGTGAGGGTCGCGGCGGCAGCAGTCCAAGGAGCGTGGTCCAGACATCTCTTCACGCAGCCTTGTGGGCCCACCACCCGCAAGGGAAAGGGTGAGGGTTGGGTGAGATGCCTTCATGGCAGCAGAAAGGATGGATCAAGTTGCTGATATAGTTTTTGCCTTATAATTGTTTTGCCGCAGTAAACCTGAAACGTTGGGCCAATGTTGGGCCAATAATAATAATAATGGCCCAAAGATGGCCCAACGTACCGTAAGCACTGGGTATGGGCTGAGTTGGCTTCATACCGGGGCTTGAACTCGTAACCTTCAGATTATGAGTCGAACAGTCTATTGATAGTGGAACCCAGCTGCCCTAAACAAGTAAATAAATAAACCAACACAGTTGACATTTCGTTAAAGCCAAGTCTACAATCGTCTTTCTTTATATGTGTATCCCCCCCAAGATATTTATGTACTGGAAAACATTCTGAGACCGTGTTGTGATTTCACGTTTTTTAAGTGCCTGCTAAGTGATGTGCGTAGTCATTCAAATTATTATTTTTTTAATTGCTTAATGACGATTAAATGAGTTTCACGGCCGATTAAATGAGAGCAGTTCTCGTAATAAATTGATGGCAGAGCAGTGAGTGTTGAGACAGTCAGGCTTGTTGAAAACACGACTGTGAATGATTTATAACGGAGCACTTTAACCACATTTCGATGATTCTCGGCCCATTCATTAAATGTTGTCGACTGTGTTGATAGTTTACATTGATTTTCTTTGACAAATTAAGCCGGTATATATTGTTTCAAATTCGCTGCAAGGTCGCAAATCCGACCATATTCACCGCAGAGTTTGAGTTTGGGTGCACCGGTTGTTCTCTGTAGATGTTTATTTTCTAGAGATATTTGACATTTTAACGTATCCGAATATACCTCAGTCCCCAGCGGTAACATTCGCGCCTCACAGAGCGAAGGTTCTGCTCAAGGCAGTCCGATACCTGTCTCGGCGCAGTTATGTTGTTGAGTTTGTGTGTTCTCCCCCTGTTCCGTGTGGGTTTCCACTTTATTCTCCGGTTTCCTCCCGTGATTAAAACAACCCCCACTTATTAATTAAGTGGTCGATAACATGATAATATATAGGACACAGTGTCTGGCAAAATGTTGGTGCCGGCTAACCGTGTGGCTGCCTTCCCCCTCTCCCCACCTTCGACATGGAATGCGTATGAGCGCATTCTAAATTGTAATTATTATTGATATTATACGGTGTTATTAACGACAATGCCGGCTTGTTGTATGAAGGGCGGAAGGTGTGCTTATCAATGCAGTCCTTACATGCTGTGCACAGCCTTAGCGGAGCCACCACTATATTCATTCATTCATTGTCAGAAATCGCTTAATCCTGTACACTTACAGGGTTGCGGTGAGCCGGCGCCTATCCCGACAAACAGAGGGCGCAAGGCATGGCTATATCCAGGATGGGACGCCAGTCCATCGCAGGGCACCAGGGGCAATTTAGTCAGCAGGCCTATTAACCTATACAGCAGCATGTCTTTGGACTGTGGGAGGAAACCAGGTGAAAACCTTTGCGGACACGGGGATAACGTACAAACTCCACACAGAAAGGCACCCGAGCCGAGATTCGATGCCCGGGGGCTTTTTTTCTGTAAGGCGGCATCGCTACTCACCGCGCCACCATGCCACCAGCCACTACTATAGCTATTCACAAAGCCCAGTCAACCACTGCCCGATGTTTATTAACTGTGTGTGCTTTAATTGTGTCCGCTAACCTTTTCATACACGATAGAGTCGTTGCCTGAATATAAAGCCGTCCCGGTTACGCTAGCTTGGCGAGACCTCCTGTTTAATAGCAGACTGCCGCCGGCGTTGGTATCACAACCTCCTGTGGGATACACCTTTGTTGATATAAATCTACCATCTATATGCAACGCGCCGTGTTCATTTGATTCTCTCAGATCGCATTTCAAGACACGAATGCATTTATTCCCGCTCCTTCAACGACGAGGCGTATTTCGTGAGAGATTGCATTGTGGCCAATTTTTACACACAGCGTTCCGAGAGTGTTGCCAGAGTTGAATAAACGTGGCTCGTGGAGTTGAATAATTTAATGACCTCGTACATTTTTGGAAACGTGATACCTGTGTTCAGTAATGTTCAACGTGATTCCAGGGCACCAACACCTCTCGCAGAGCGGCGGAGAGGGGGAAGGCAGCCACGCGGTTAGCCGGCGCCAACCAGCCAGACACTGCGTCCTATACATTATGAAGCTATCGGCTCATTAATTAACGAGTGATTTTTGTTGTTGTCGTGGTAGGAAACCTGGAGAACCCGGAGGAAACCCACGCAAACCAGGAGGACAAAAACACACAACCTCCGCACGAGAAAGGCGCCCGAGGCGGGAATCGAACCGCCTCGCACAGGACTTTCTTTCTGTGAGGCGCAGCTGTTACCCGCTGCACAGCCTCACTGCCGCCTGAGCAGTCTTTGCCACCGGAGCTCATGCTCGATTTAGACGTAACCAGTGTTTTCTTTTAAAGTCAGAGGCTGGACGGATTTGTTTTGAAGGAACCCGATTCTCGAGGGTCATTTCCTGCTATTTACTCTGTCGCCTCCGACAATGGTGTCTGCAGCTAAAGGGGTCCTGTGAAGGAAAACCCTTCTGCAGTTTAGCCTCTTGGCCCGTGTGAGATGTTGTCCGAGGAACGGATGCCGTTTTGTTCATCTCTTGCGAGTTAAATACAAAATGCAGAGTTAAATACAAATGCAAAGAACTGTGTAAAGAAATGGGAAACTGTCATATAAGCATTACGCTTCGAAGAATCCCACAAGCAGGGGTTAACGTAACGCAGACACAGGGCGCAAGGCAGGGGTACACTCATAATGGGGCGCCATTCCATCACAGGGCACCGGGGGCAATTTAGTCAGCAGGCCACTTAACCTATGCAGCAGCATTTATTTGGACAGTGGGAGGAAACCAGAGTGTCCGGCGAAAACAACCACGGACAAGGGGAGAACGTGCAAACTGAACACAGAAAGGGCACCCGAGCCGGGATTCGAACCCGGGTACATTGTTGCTGTGAGACGGCAGCGCTACTCACCGCGCCACCGTGCCGCCCCGGTTTGGGTTGTCCTAATAATAATAATAACAGCATTTTATAGAGCGCCTTTCGCCCGAGGGTCACAAAGCGCTGCACAAGGTTGCGGAGAGAACCAAAAAACAGAAAGAAACAAACTGAACGTCATGCAAACCGTCCGATACATTTATAGAGGGGGGTATTAAATGTCAAGTTGCTTAAAACAGTTCCTGAGGAAATGGAGAAAAATGCGGCGGTCGACCGGCGGCGCATTGCGGCGTAATGCGAACAGGCTCCGATGCGACCTTGTCAGGCTGCGCTCGAACCCCAATGACATCGTCCCGTCTAGCGGGTCACCTCTCCCTGATATCGCTTGTGGCCTCCAGCGATAGCCTGTCAGCTGTCATCCAATCCGGAGATCGGCCGCGCGGTTCCAAACAAAGCCTCCGCGCGGCTGTCAATGTGCCTTCTACGCTGCCGTGCCCAGTGGCGTTTTAATAAATATCCGTCGAAGGGTCGTTGCCCGGAACGTCGCCTGGGCGGCAGGGTGGCGCAGTGGGTAGCATCTGCGCCTCGCGGCAAGAAGCACCCGGGTTCCAATCTCGGATCGGGCGTCTTTCTCTGTGGAGTTTGTGTGTTGTGGGTTTCCTCAGGGTTCTCCGGTTTCCTCCCACAACTTAAAGAAAACGCTCGTTAATTATCTGGCCGATAACATCATAATATATAGGAAACGGTGCGTGGCAATATGGCGCCGGCAAAACCGCCTGGCTGCCTCCTCCGCCTCTCTGCGCTTTCCTCGCTACGCCTCTGAGTCGTTCTCTCGTCGTGTGAGTACCTTCGACAGTGAATGAATATGTGCGCGTTATAAATGTGAAAATATTATTATTATTATTATTGTACTGTTAGCCTTTGCAGTGCCACAGTGGTGGGCGGCATGGCGACGCGGTGAGTCGCCATGCCTTTCTGTGTGGAGTCTGCGTGTTCTCCCTGTGTCCGCGTGGGTTTTCGCCGGGCACTCCGGTTTCCTCCCTAAAGTAGACTGGGAACGCCTGGGAATCCCCCAGGAGGAGCTGCAGTCTGTCTATATGTAGAGGGAGGTTTGCTCCGCCTGCTCAGCATGCTGCCACAGCGACCCTGACCAGGAAAAGGGTCGTTTTGAAAACGGATGGATGGATGAAGTAAAAAATGCTCTCACGCATGATTTGTTGCGTGCATCGCTGATGCATCATTACGTACCTAATGAATATAACTATTATGGCTTCAGTGGGAGATGGAGCGATAAATTCGGCTTTTGTGCAGGTGCAAGGTGGATTGTTACATTGTAGGACATTGCGAGATGGCAATGGCTTGGGGAGAACTTCATCCAGCAGTGAATTGATCGTGGCTGCTGCTGCTCATAATACTGTTGACTCTGACCAAGGTTTGAGTGGAAGCCATCATGACTGGAAACATTAATTGGTGATGCTGCTGGTGCATTAGAAGTGGTCAACGCACGATGATGCTTCCAACGTGGGAGGCGAAACGTCGCGAGGGAAATATGGAGATCGCTCAGTGACACGGCTATCCCGAAAGAACAGCTCTGAAGAGCAGCCATCATGGATTGAGCGGTGAAAACGTACATCAATATATACAACACATTCGTCAATAACATTGTGGCAGAAAAATATCCAGTGAGCTTGTAAGCTCTTTACAGGATTCCTGTGACACAACAACCACGCAAATAAAAAAATAATAATTTAAAAATAAAAAAATTAACCAAACCAAAAGTAAACATTTACACACAGCATTACACATAAACGACAAAATAACAAATACAAATAATACAAGGACGCCAGTCCATCACAGGACAATGGGGGAAATTTAGTCCGGAGGCCAATCAAGCTATGCAGCAGCATGTCTTTGGACTGTGGGAGGAAACCGGAGTGTCCGACGAAAACCCACGCGGACACGGGGAGAACATGCAAACTCCACGCAGAAAGGGACCGGAGCCAGGATTCGCACACGGGACTTTGTTGCTGCGAGGCGGCAGCGCTACTCACCGCGCCACTCACAAAAGAAAATTAGTTTTTCCAGAATTAATCTGAGACAAATGAGGCTCGTCGTTCAGAAGAAAAAAAAAACCATAAAGTAAACAACAACAAAACAAATATTAACAATAGCTTTTCCCTTCGCTGAACGCTGAGCTATGTATAACACAGAGATGCCATTAACTTGTAAAATGCTTACTCCTCGGGGAGGTAATGTCCGTGGGCAAGTAAGAGCAATATGCGTATGAATAATAGACGGCGTGCGTGTGGGGGACGGAGGGCGACATCCCGGCGTGCCTCCCGAACTAATTTATTATTATCTTGATTGTCCTGACGGGGGAATAACGTGGTACTTATGTTGGCGCCTGCATGGAAAAAGATTACTACATTAACCCCCGCTAAACCCGCTCCGCAGGGACGGCACCGAATGCGAAAGCCCCTCCGTCGCGTGGTCGAAATCCGGCGCTGTTGAGATTGGGTTGGAGGATCACGCAGCGTGCGTTTGAGACTCGAGGTTCACGAGTGGTCGCGGAGTGGTTAGCGTGCCGCGCTCCGAACTCGCCCTGCCGAGTTTGATTCCTGCTCACGGCTGCCAGCACTGGCGGTCCATCCATCCATCATCAATTCACTGTCAGAAACCACTTAATCCTGTACAGGGTTGCGGTGAGCCGGAGCCTATCCCGGCAGACAAAGGGCGCAAGGCAGGGCGATACCCAAGATTGGACGCCGGTCTATCACAGGGCACCGGTGGGAAATTTAGTCCGCAGGCCAATTAACCGACGCAGCAGCATATCTTTGGACTGTGGGAGGGAACCGGAGTGCCTGGCGAAAACCCACGCGGACACGGGGAGAACATGCAAAACTCCACACAGAAAGGCACCCGAGCAGGGATTCGAACCTGGGTACCTTCTTGCTGTGAGGCGGCAGTGCTACTCACCGCCCAGCCTACAAACCCATGACATGAATCAGTCCAGGGCTTTCTTGCCAGTGGTTCCTTCATCTCTTCTCGTGGCCTCAAAGTGCACCGTGCATGGCACACGCGCAGTGCTGACATCATCGTCGCTCGTTGGAAGATGGTGACTGTTGTTAACGTGTGTGTGTGGACGTTGGAGTAATGAATGGTTGCAAATGGCGCATCCCAAACACGAGCAATACCTAAGCCTTTATCGAAAAAGTAATCACTTTAAATCACAAGAACTGCATTTCCGCCCGGGTTTGTCCTGGTCGGGAAAACCAGAACACTTGTCTGCACCAGACAAAAAAAATAAACATCCACTCTCCCTCTTGAGACACATGCCAATTTCACTCTCCAAGGGACCAGTAAAATATTCATTGACAAATGAAACCCTGACTATAACAGCAACTCAATGTTCTTTGCTTGAGAAAGACTCCCGTAAGATTACTCTATGTTACCTAGGAACAAAGTCGGTGGGGCAGTGAGTGGCGCTGCCGCCTCACAGCAAGACGGATCGCCGGTTTGATTCCCGACTCGGGTGGCCTTTTCTGTGTGGAGTTTGCACGTTCCCCCCCCTTATCTGCATGGGTTTTCGCTGGGAACTCCAGTTTCCTCCCACAGTCCAAAGACATGCATCCTAGGTTAATTTTCCTGACTAAATTGCCCCCCCCTCCGGTGCCGTGCGATGTTGTAACTTGCTTACCCCTCCCCGCTGGACAACTGTTAAAAATAACTCAACAGTCCGTAGTGAAACTCTGTTTATGAGTTTAGGTCATGTGAAAAAAGTGTGCTAGTGTAGTGCACCCGTCGATATGTCGGAGCAAACGAGCGAGCACACACACAGCACTTACCTTCAAAGATGGTACCGACGTTTCGCTGAGACTTGCACTCAGCTTCATCCGGGTTTTGGAAAAATAGAACTCAATAGCTCCATGGTTCCTTCCAGCTCGAGTCAAAACTGACTGACTGAATGAGATATACCTGTAAGTTGCAGGTATCGAGATGTATATCTATTTTGTGCCATGACCTACTCCAGCGCACAATTTCCTCGCACTGATAAATTATGGCCCAGGTTCTGTAACGTCCACCCTACAAGCAGACAGCTCACTTCGGCCTGAGCAAGCATTGTTCGCTGTCTATTTTCAAGGACGGCTCTGAAACGATGATTTAAATTCAACGGTGCCTTTCTGTGTGGAGTTTGCAAGTTCTCTCCCCGTGTCCGCGTGGGTTTTCCCCACAAACTCCACAGACATGCTGCTGCGTAGGTTAATCGGCCTGCGGATTAAATTGCCCCCCAGTGACCTGTGATGGTCTGGTGTCCCATTCTGGATATATCCCTGCCTTGCGCCCTGTGTCTGCCGGGATAGGTAATAATAATAGCATTTATAGAGCGCCTTTCACCCGAGGGTCACAAAGCGCTGCACAAGGCTGTGGAGAGAACGGCATGTCAATAACATCAAGACAGGTAAACTGAGAGTCAAGCAATCGCGATAAATTATAGGACATAGATCATATAGACAGCAGAGAAAAAAAAAAATAGCAACTACAGAGCGCCTTCTACCCGAGGGTCACAAAGCGCTGCACAGGGCCGCGGAGAGAACGACAAACCAATAACGACAGAGAACGATAATCAGACAGCGTTTAGCCGCATAAGTGGTCCTAGCACGACGGCTTGAAGGTTTTACGGAACAAGTAAGTCTTGAGACGAGATCTGAAGATGTTCAAGGACTCCGCTGAACGAATTTCCAATGGAAGAGCATTCCAGAGTCCGGCTCACCGCGACCCTGTGCAGGATTTAGCGGTTTCTGACAATAGATGGATGGAGTCTTATGGCAGTGGCGAGTCTGCCCATAAGAAATTCTATGTTGTCTTTCCCCAACAAAGCCTATCTCATAGTATCGACAGATGGTAGCTTGTGTTGTCTTCCACTGGGGATTTGAACCACCAATCGCAGGACCAGATGGCATTTGGAAACACGGCTTTTATTATTGTTATGTGCGTTTACGCAGGAGTCTCAAGGCACGTTTGCAAGAGGGACTTGTAAAGTTGTGGGTTATTTAGCCACTAACCGTTACATGTTATGTTTGTTTTAACTCTGGAAGGAAACCAAAAAATCCGGAGAAAACCCATTCCGAACAGGGGAAGACCATCCAAACTCCACTCACTCACACTCTACAGGTACGGGCAGAGAACATACACACTCCACACACCCTAGTTGGGAATCGAACACAGGGGATTATTGCTGGGAGGCACAAGTGTTATACCACCGTACCACGCTGCCCCCGTTCATCACCAAACGGCTGTGGCATTTAAACTCATGAGGCCGAATACATCGGCCCTAGGATCACTATGTTTGTTTTTTCCTTCTGACTGCTATAGAGAGAAGGGCAACGGGCAACGTGTGCTTGAAAGAATGCATAACGAGTGCGGTTTTGCATTACATCAAAGCTCTTAGGTCTCATCCTGTCCTAGAATAACCCGGGCTTTAGTTTAACATCACGGTGGGAGCGCCGCCAGTAACGGGCAGCGCGACGGAGAGGGCGGCTTGTTTACGCCATAGAATATAGATCGTGCTCTCTCCGCTCGGTGTATCCATACTGCTACGTAGGTCCGCTCGTGCCCTTACGCAAGGACAAGTGTCCTAAAATAGACCGTATTGATATCACTCAAAAGGCAATGTACACGCCACTGTGCCCCTTACGATTTGTCTTTGTGAGCAGGCGCATTCCTGGACCGGATTAAAGTTGCTTCTGGTGCAAACGAAGCGTGCTCATAAAGAAAAAACGCGTGTCTGCCTACCGACTTAATGTCGGGGTGACAGGAGGCGGCAGAGGTGGATGCCGGTGTCAACAGCGGCTGTCCAGATTGACCTGGGTTGGCCGATTCAGCCCCAGTGGTGGGAGGTTATTGGATAAATATTTTTCGGCCGGATGCCCTTCCTAATGCCAACCTCCTTTAGTCGTATGGTCTTTAGATCGTTATTTGTATGGAACCTCCCCCCAGAATTGCTCACCAAGGGAGACCCGAGCAGGAGTGCTAGACTACAGACCCGTTCACCAAGGGAGACCCTAGCAGGAGTACTAGACTCCAGACCATTTAGCTCTGGAATTCATTAAAACGCGCAAACCCCTCCACTACCGTATGATCCATTTACACGCAGCATTTCACATAATTGATCAAACAAACAAATAAAAATACGGTTATAACATCGCGATGGGGAAATACAAAAACAAATTACAGGACGGGGGAAACAAGTTCGACATTTGCAACATTTAAAAAACACATCGAGAGGGAGACGTTGTTTTCTCTAACGGTTGTAAAACCAAGAAATGGAACGAATGAACGAAGCGTCGGTGATCCCGCCTCCACAGGAACACACTTTCCAACAGGATGTTTAATTCACCGATGCGATTCAGCCCCAAACATCCTCACGCCAGGGGCTGCCCGGTGTCACGTGGGGGGGAATTTGAAAGGGCAACGCGTAACGCGCGTGTGTGTGTGTTTTTATTTTTTATGGTTTAGAAATAGAAACTGACACTAGAACAACACTGCGGCCCCGAAGTGTGTTACAATACAAGAGCCATTGTTGGGTAGATTACTGCCTAAAAGCTATCGGCCTCAGATTACTTATCACCCATTGGCGCTTGAACGGAAAATAAAAAAAAAACCTCTCCGGTCGTTTGAATGTGCTCGCCCCAGAATAGACCGTTGGCATGGCAGGGTGTCTGTGCGGTGGTAACATCCTCGCCTCACGGAAAGAAAGTCCTGCCGCACAAAGTTCGATTCCCACCTCGGGTGCCTTTCTGTGTGGAGTTTGTGTGGTACTCCCACCCCAGTTCCGCGTGGGTTACCTCGATGTTCTCCGATTTCTTCCCACGTAGCACCGTCTGCGCTTGCCCATTCAATGTCACATCCTACGTCTCTAGGCGTTTTGGTCTTAGATAGATAGATGTTTATTATTACGGCAGAAAACTACCCAGTGAGCTTGCAAGCTCTTTACAGGATTCCTGCGACCCAACGAACACGCACATTGACAAAATAAATAAATAAATTAAAATAACAAATTAAAGAAACAAAAAACATTTACACACAGCATTGCACATAAGTGACAAAATAAATAACAAATAAATAAACACTGCAAGCCAGTTAGAATAGTTAAACATTTAAAACGGTTAAACA
This sequence comes from Geotria australis, assembly GCA_036362915.1. Lineage (NCBI taxonomy): Eukaryota > Metazoa > Chordata > Hyperoartia > Petromyzontiformes > Geotriidae > Geotria > Geotria australis. The sequence goes on along the minus strand of JAZEWU010000020.1, from coordinate 2,044,200 downwards.
TTGCGTATTACGGTCTACGCTTCTGTCGCGTATAATACGACACTTTACACGAGCGACCTTTGGCGCAGTGATAACATCTGCGCCTCACAGAAAGAAGGTCCTGTCCCATACAGTTTTATTCTCACCTTGGGCGCCTTTCTGCGTGGTGTTTGTGTGTTTCCCTCCTGTTTCATGTGCGTTTCCTCCGGGTTATTCGGTTTCCGATTATAACAAAAACACACTCATTAATTTGCCAATAATATCGTAATATATAGGATGCAGTGTCTGGGTGATGTTGGCACCGGTCGACCGCATAGCTGCGGTTTCCTCGCGCCTCTGGGTCGTTCTCTCTTGGAACGAATACCTTCGACATTGAACGAATTGCAGTGTTAAATTATTATAATTTTAAAAAAACGTTCACGGGGAGAAAATAATCTTGGCGACAGCAAACAACATACCCAATTTTATCCCGAAATATATTTTGTTTCTTATTAAATAACTGTAACATTTTAAAGGTGTTACTCAGTGCATGTACGTTGATCACTTGTTAATCAAGCAATTTTCTTGACTGCTGAAAAGCACGCGTTTCTATTCCACCCGAATGCGACACCGAGTAAACTTTGTGAATGCCACATTGAGATTGTATCACACATTACTTGCGCACATTAAAGGGATTTGCTGTCCAATTTATTTACATAATATCCGGCCCGTTCATACGAAACGCTTCCTGTTTAGTAATATTTGGTTGCACTAATTATATTTGGCAATTAAGCTTCCAGAATAATTGTTTTGCAGCGTTTTTCTTAATGTGCCGGTTCATTATATCGCGTTTCGTGGGGGGACTGAAGTGATGTTTTGCCCACTCGACACAGAATGGACCCATTGGCCAAACATCCCCCTGCTCACAGAGAGAGTCTTGAGACTCAACGAGGCATTTTATGATAAAATGCTGCAAATTACCTTGCAACACTTAAAAAGGCCTTCGTGTGTGAGATACGACTTTGTCTTAAGGTCCTTATTTAAACGCGTTCTGCTTTAAGACATGTCTCCTTTGAGAATAGCTCTAAAAAAAAACCCCCTCTCAAAAATAATAATAATTTGTTGCTTATTAGCGTTCTCTGTCGTTGATTTGTCGTTCTCTCCACAGCTTGTGCAGCGCTTTGTGACCCTCGGGTGAAAGGCGCTCTATAAATGCTATTATCATAGCTGCTCTTTCGGGATAGCCGTGTCGACAGCTCCTACTGCCTTCTCCGCCAAAGCGACACGTTGCAAAGGGGACAGCATGAACGCGCGACACGGCTATCACTAAATAACAGCTACGGAGAGCAATTCTCATAGATCACGCCGTGTTGCTGTGAGGCGGCAGCGCTACTCACCGTGCCACCGTGCCGCCCATGTCTAAGCCCAACTGGGAAATTGTTAATTTTTTCAGCATTGAGATGTTTGACCAAATCCGGTTACCGTGTATATTTATATTTTAGATATGGGCGTGAAACCGGAGAATCCAGGGGAAACCTATGCGGAGCAGTGTGGGGAGGGAACAAGCACACTCCACACTGGAAGGCGCATTAGTCAAGTATCAAAGCCAAGCGTTTCTTATTGTGAGATATCAATGTTAAAACTGCGCCACGGCTTGATGTATGAGAATTGCTCGTTAAGAGCTGCTATTTCGGGATAGCCGTGTCGAGCGTTCCTTCCTCTCTCCTTCGCGATGTTTTGACTCCCACGTTGCAGGCATCGTAAATTTGTCAAACGTTACTCTTCTAATATAACTTAGATGAACATTTTCAGTCGTTAAATTTGTCCGGCCGCTGAAAATGTTCAATCATCCCCGATGTCAATCAACCCACGATCCTCAGGGTATACAGTCCAATGAGGGTAAGTAGCAAATCAGTGGCTGACAGCTTTGAGCCAGGCAGAATTTGTTCACATTTCCGTGGCAGGAGGTCAGTCCCTACAAAGAAAAAACATTGTCCACTTCCCACAGAGTGTTACCTGTTTCATCGACCTTGGTCATTGGACGAACTTGGAACGTTCTGTGCGGCATGGTGGTGCGGTGAGTAGCTTTGCCGCCTCACAGCAAAAAGTCCCTGGGTTCGATACCCGGCTCATCTGGCTTTCTGCGTAGAGTTTAAATATTCTCCCCGTGTCCGCGTGGGTTTTCGCCGGGTACTCCGGTTTCCTCCCACAAAGAACGCTGTCTCTGGTGTGGGCCAATCAGTTTCAAGGATAATATATATATTATCCTAGCATTTTGTTTTTGCATGTTTTTTTTTGCCACAGGCACGTGTGGCTTCTTGCAAACTGGACCCTTTGCAAAACATGTGTACTCCGGTTTCCTCCCACAGCCCAAAGACATGCTGTCGAGCTTAATTGTCCTGACTAAATTGCTCCCGGTGCCTTGCGATGTTGCAACTTGCCCGCTTCCCGCCGGACAACCGTCAAAAAGAGCTGCATCTCTCAACGGTTCATTCCGGCTTAAATACAAACTGACTTCGCTGACCGTTCTGCATTGCGAGTCGGGCACTTTGAACACCAGGCACGCCAACATTAACGGGCAATGGAACCCAGCGCTGAGCCGAGGCCCAACACACACGCTCGTATGTGTTTTCTGCATGTGTGTGTGTGTGTGTTTCACGCACACGATCCATTACAGCCGCTGGGTTAATTTAGGAGCTGGAACCCATTGGCCCCAAATCAGGCGTGTTGGGTTTTTTTTATTTGGGCGAATGTTGAAGGGCATACGCGTGCCACAGCGAGCACCAAGACACGTAAAGCAAATTAATGCTTGCCTGTGACCCGTCGCGACCCGCACGGTGGGCATGGCCATTGCCCGTGGTGACCCTCGACAGATAAAGGCGCTCCCCTACGTAATTGCTTGCGGTCGGTCATCGTTGATTTTATAATAAAATGTAAACACAACTCAATACGCTGATGTAGGTTCTCACGGCCCCGACTCATGATAGTTGCTCTTTAGAGGTGTTCTTTCGCTGTAGCCGTGCCGAGCGATCTCCCTCTCTCCCTGATGATGCCCCCAACGTGGGAGGCCAAAGGTCGCGAGGGAAAGAGCGAGATGGCTCGACACGGCTATCCCAAAAGAGCAGCTCTGAAAAGCAACCATGAACTCAATAATAATAATTTTAAAAAAATAACATTTATAACGCGCACATATTCATTCAATGTCGAAGGTATTCATTCGACGAGAGAACGACTCAGAGGCGCGAGGAAAAGGGCAGAGAGGCGGAGGAGGCAGCCAGGCGGTTTGCCGGCGCCAACATATTGCCACACACTGCTTTCTATATATTATGATGTTATCGGCCAACGCATTACTGAGTGGTTTTTTTTAAGTTGTAGGAGGAAACCGGAGAACCCGGAGGAAACCCACGCAGAACAGAGGTAGAACACACAAACTCCACACAGAAAGGCGCCCGAGGCGGGAATCGAACTGCTTCGGGTAAGACCATTCTTTCTGTGCGGCGCAGATGTTACCACTGCTTCAAATTTTTGTGGACGGTAAACTAAGGTCATTAGCCTTACAGGGTCAACGAAATAACTGCTGTTCTGTGGAAAGCTAAGGCTGTTAAATCCTACGGTGAAAGCTCTCAATGTCATGGAAATGTTTCCACCAACTGGTCCAAAGCTGCCAACACAGATAAGGCGGGGCCCAAGGCTCATTTAAACCTTTTCAAACGCAAAACAACACCCCCACAAACATCAAGCAGGATTTAATTTAGGAATAATTATCAGAGCGATGATAACAACAGTAGTAATAATAATAGCAAAACGTTTGTGAAAAAGTCTCTCGATTGGCACAGGGTCCTTTTGATTGCCCACGTAGCCGGCCAGGGAATGCGGTATTTCAAACGAGACCTTTTTACCGCGGCCGGGAGTGACTGGATAAGCGGATGGAATGCGCCGCACGCCGCCAACACAATGCACAGATGTTCCCGGTTCAAATTAAAGCTTTGGCAACGGCTGGAGATTTCGTGCTCAAGCTGCCTTGTAAGGCCACACGTGGCCGGATAGCAGCTGGTCACGGGTTGTGTGAGAGACAAAACCGGTGCCGATATCGTGTAACCATCATAATTAATGACGTCCATAGCATTGCTCTGATGACGCTGGGTGTAACTTGCAGCGAAACGTCGGAACATTTTTGAAGTAAGTAACTGTGTGCTCGCTCGTTTTCCAACATATCGACGGGTACACCACACTTACATACCTTTTCACGTGACCTAAATGGATAACGTCGGTCATGAAAGCCTTCGAGTTAAATAATTAATGACGGTTGCTCTTCAGGGATGTTCTTTCGAGATAGCCGTGTCGAGCGCTCTGTCTCTCTCTCTCTCTCTCTGCCTCACGACGTGTCAATGCTTCCCAATTTGTGGCCTGTAAGGCCCTCCACCACCCGACTCAGCCAAGCAAATTCAATTTTCACGCGGACACGGGGAGAACATGCATACTCCACACAGAGAGGCACCCGAGCCGGAAATCGAACCCAGGAGCTTCTGGCTGTGAGGCGGCAGCGCTACTAGATGTAACCAATTATGTAAAAACGGTTATTACTATGAGTAACATTTCTAATTAGATGTTTAGCCAGGTGGCTCTCTGACCAAGAGGGCTCAACTCACACTCAGAAGGGTTGTCAGTACAAATCCAGACCAGAGGTCAAATCAGCTCATTACCCTTAGGGGTCAATGATGGAATACTTTGTTGCGGGAAGTCAGTGATGATTTGCTAGAGTGAACGGCTTCTGGCACTGGAATGTGACATTTCTACCACAGGCACGGAGCCTGGGCTCGCTCTCCCTGACAAAGTGAGGAGCACAGAAATCCGGGACAACCTCGGAGTAGAGTCGCTGCTTCTTCGGATTGAGAGGAGCGAGTTGAGGTGGTTCGGGCATCTGGTAAGGATGCCCCCCGGAAGGCTCCCTCGGGAGGTATACCAGGCGCGGCCCACTGGGCGGAGACCTAGAGGCCGACCCAGGACACGCTGGAGGGATTATATCCTTCGGCTAGCCTGGGAACGCCTGGGAATCCCCCCAAGAAGAGCTGAAATCTGTTGCTGAGAAAAGGGATGTTTGGTCCACTCTCCTTGGACTGCTGCCACCGCGACCCTCTCACCAGGATTAGCGGTTTAGAAAATGGATGGGTGGATGGATGTCCGGCTGGAACCAGAACGACAATATGAAAGATGATAATACAAATAATAATTCACAGCCTTTTGTCGATGCAGTCTGGGGATGAAGGCCTCCCGCAAGCTGTGTTTGTTATGATAATAAATAATAACAACACAATTTATAACGCGCAACGCAAAATCTACGCATGGTCATGGATGGGACAAGGATACGGAGGTGTGGAAACTATAGAGAGGGGTGGGGAGTCAGCCAGGTAGTCTGCCGGCGCCAACCCGCCAAACACTGCTTCCGATATAATATGATGTTATCAGCCAATTATTTTATTTTTTTAGTTTTGGGAGGGGGGTCAAGGTAGAAGCGTTCACGTCGCGATCCCTGTCAGGTAATATTTGGTATTGCCTGCAAATTCTGCCGGATACTTCGAGGCCGAGGAGCTGAAAGACAATGACGTCCAGAGGCTGACCATCGTGCTTCGAAGAATCGCAAAGAAGAAGAAGAAGTTTTGGGAGGAAACCGGAGAACCCGGAGGAAATCCACACAGAACGAGGGGTATAATACACAAACTCTGCACAGAAGGGTGCCCCGAGGTGGGAATTAAAACCGCCTTGGGCAGGACTTTATTTCCGTGAGGCGCAGATGTAACCACTGTGCCTCCCTGCCGCCCTATCTTTGCCACCCCAGCTGCACCCTGCCTTCACGGGGGGCTGTTTGACCATACTTCACCAAGCTGGTCGGTGAGGGCTTGATGAAACGCTTCAGATATCACTCGCCACTGGTCTTATCCGTGGCCGGAAATCGAATTAATTCCGCCAGGTTTACAGCTCAGCGCGCAAATCAACTCAGTCATTAATTTAGCCAGGCGACATTGCATTGAACGTACGACTCAAGGACACCTAAAAGGTCACTGAGAAGCAGGTCACAAGTTCAAACCACGGTTGGGGGGGGGAGTGGTGGCGGGGATACGGAGGTTAAATGAATGCAATATCTCTCGGTGTCAGATAACATTTGTACTAATTTACGGGAAACGAACGCCGGTTGTCCGATAGAGGGGACGTGAATTTCAATCGTAAACGCCAGCTCGAGGCCCGCTAATATAAATAAGCGCAAACACTTCAAGGCCGAGGAGCTGAAAGACAACGATGTCCAGAGGCTGACCATCGTGCTTCGAAGAATCGCAAAGAAGAAGCTCCGTTGCACGCGTGGATGCGGAGACAATTTCTACTGTGTGTTCATTCGTTCATTCATTGTCAGAAACCGCTGAATCCTGTACAGGGTTGCGGTGAGCCGGAGCCTACCCCGGCAGACACAGGGCGCAAGGCAGGGCTATACCCACGATGGGACGCCAGTCCATCACAGGGCACCGGGGGAAATTTAGTCCGCAGGCCAATTAAGCTTTGCAGCAGCATGTCTTTGGACTGTGGGAGGAAACCGGATTGCCCGGCGAAAACCCACGCAGACACGGGGAGAACATGCAAACACCACACAGAAAGGCACCCGAGCCGGGATTCGAACCCGGGTCCTTCTTGCTGTGAGGTGGCAGCCATACTCACCACCGTGTTCTGCGTGTTTACGCGGGCAAATCCGAGCGGTGCCCACTGTACACAAAGCGTACACTTTTCCCCCTATCGCAGTGTGGCACTGGCTCCTTAATACGCACGAACACTAACTCACTCACAGCTTGTGGTGAAACGCCGCAAAAAGCTCCATAAATCGCGGGGACAATTTTTACGATTTGGCAGGGCCGTTTTTTTTTTCCTTCGAACACGCTCCAGGCTAGCAGAAATCACTGGTGCTTTGTTTTCGAGCGTCGGCTACGAATTTAAAGTGATTAAAGTCGCGCAAAGTGTCAGGTTTTATTACGTGGGCGGGCGAGGATTCGGTTGTAAGTATCGTGTTAATTAAGCACCGCCGGGCGTGCGGTGCAGGGGACAGTTATAGCTTCTGACAGCGAACAAGTCGGTTAAATGTATTACGGTATCGCGTGTTCCCAAATAGAGAACTATACTCTGTCTATATATAGGTTAGCGCCTCGGTGTATGTGTCTTGCTTTGGCTGGGCGGGGAATTTGTGTGCGTTATAAATTGTATTTTTATTCTTGTTAGCTCACCGCGCCTTGAATCCGGTGCCCGAAGATCCATCCCGGACACGGCTAACATCAGTTAAACATTCCCATCGCAATGTTCGGCCGTATTTTTTACTTACTTATTTGGTCAATTATGTGCAACGCTGTGTGTGAATACATACATTTTTATTATTGCAGCAAAAACAAAAATACCCATTGAGCTTGTCAGCTTTTTACGGGATTCCTGCGACACAACAAACATGCGAATGGTTACATTTTCTCTTGTTTTTGTTTGGTTAATTTGTTCTTTTTGTAAATGTATTTATTTTTCTCAATTCGCGTGTTTGTTGTGTTGCTGTGCGGCGGCAGCGCTACTCATGTGCATGATGTGTCATTTAGCGCACTGCCTTACAAATCCGGCCACCCTGGTTTCATGCCTACACATTCTAACCGGTCCGGGGTCTCCCCTAGGTTGATTCAGCCTTAAAACGCGTACCTTGTACCTGGGTATGGTTTGTAAAAACCACCACTAGGGAGAAACGGTGGCCGAGCGTGGCGGTGACCACACCACCGCCCTGACCTTTTATAGGTGCTCGCTAACAGCAGCTGTCCCAACAGCCTGTTCAGGTTACAAGGAGACCGTTATCTTGCAACGCATGTTTATGAGCATGTGTGGGCATCTATGTGTGTACTGCCATTAACGTACAAAGCGGCATTTCTTTATTTCCCCCTTAATATTTTTTAGCTGGCGCAGAATGATAGAATCCATCTGCTTTAAGTTTGTGCGTTGGTAAAGTGCACGTTTTATCACATCTTTTGCGGTGGCAGTAATCTATTCCCAACATCTAGCGCAGAGCTTCTAGCGTTTCATACAGGAGAACGTTGCTATTCAATGGCCGTTGCCTCTGGCTGAAAATACTTTACTGCCCTGCTCTTTAACAAGCACTGCCTTAGAATGTAAGCGTTACAGGCCAAGCACACGGGGCGGCACGGTGGCGCGGTGAGTAGAGCTGCCGCCTCACAGCAAGAAGACCCAGGTTCGAATCCCGGCTCGGGTGCCTTTCTGTGTGGAGTTTGCATGTTCTCCCCGTGTCTGCGTGGGTTTTCGCCGGGCACTCCGGTTTCCTCTCAAAGTCTAAAGACACGCCGCTGCATTGGTTAATTGGCCTCCAGACTAAATTGCCCCCGATGCCCTGGGATGGACTGGCGTCCCATCTTGGGTATGGCCCTGCCTTGCGCCCTGTGTCTGCCGGGATGGGCTCCGCCTCGCCGCGACCCTGGACTCGATTAAGCGGTTTCTGACAACGGATGGATGGGCAAGCACACATTTTGGTGTAATAAACCTTCTTCGCAGCCATAGACAGCCATCGATCGGGCAGGTAGAACAACGTTCCTCGACATTTTGCACCTCAAGGCCCACTTGGGTCTGGTGTCTACAGACCACTAGGTGGCGCTCGCGGTCCACTCATGGGTTGCGACCCACCGGTGGAGAATGGTGGAAGAATAAGCTATTGAATCTCTACCTAGCTGGTCACAGCTTTCTTACCGTCTCACAAAGTTTGATATTAAGCAGCAATTGCAGTGTGGTTTTGTCTCTTCCCCCAATTTACTCTTACTGTGCTGTCGGCGTTCGTGTCACTTGGAGGTCCCACAGAGCGGCGTGTCTGAGAGTCGCTCAATAAGAGATGTTTCACAGAACTTCTCAAAAATAAATTATTCACTTGTTTATTTTTTTTTTCTTTCTTCTGTTCCACAGTCGGATTTCGGCGGCTGTGTGGCCAAGTGTAACATCTGCGCCTCACTGCCAATCAAATATATCCATCAAAAGACCTTGCGGAGTTCAATGAAAATGCAAGGGGCTGTGTAAGAAAATTGGAAACTGTAATTTAACCATCGCGCTTCGGAGAATCGCAAAGAAGAAGAAGGAGGCAATTTACCAAAATTATAATCCCCAGCGTTGATCCTCCTGGCGTAGTTGACCAAAAAAACAACACAGACTAAATATCCACTTTTCATACGGCGCATTAGGGAATACCAGTCAACACAACCGTTATGCAGTTGGCAGAGAACATGGCGATAAATGTTGCAGATCGCTGAAATAATATGCGGATAGATTCTGTTTTTGTAATAACCTGGGAAAGCTGCGTTAGCTATTTATGTATTTATTCGTTCGCTTGCTTGCTGCATTTCGGAGGAGAGAGTACGCGTTTAAATTCGCTTTTACGAGCGAAAGGTTTACCAGGAATGTGCCGGCGAAGAGCCATTTTCACCGCCCGCTCGCTCGTGCGACGCTAATGATTTATTAGACATCTGCTCCGTGTTGATGGAGTTCATCATTTCGGCGGAGTCATGTCGAACTGCGCTCTAATGAACGCCTCTCTTACCGTTTGCAATTCGCGCGTTGTCGTTGCGACTTCTTCAACCGGCTACAACAACTTCGCGAGAATGTTGACGTCGAATTCGGTCGCGAGGGTTCTTGAGCCACCACCGCTGAGGAGCTGTAATGGTCGGAATTTGACGCAGGTTCGATTCCCGGCTCGGGTGCCGCCTTTCCGTGTGGAGTTCGCATG
>JAZEWU010000020.1:2001386-2019009 GCA_036362915.1 Geotria australis | reverse complement strand
CAATTTAATTCGCAGGCCAAATAAGCTATGCAGCAGCATGTATTTTGCCTGTGGGAGGAAACCGGAGTGCCTGGCGAAAACCCCACGCGCACCCGGGGAGAATTTCACTCGGGTTTTATTTTCGTTAGTGCACACGTCTGCGTATCCGTGAACGGTTATATATTCACGCGCTCACACATTCCGTTCATGAGAATGACAGTTTACGCATATTCACGTAACAACACGGCGTGTATTTATGCACATATGTACACAAATAAGACAAACTAGTTTTTTTTTCTCTCTCTCACCGATAAGGAAAGCAAAACAACGAATGCCCAGAAACAATAACGTATTTTTTAAATGTAAAAAAAGGCCAGCTGACCTCAACATTAGATGTATCCTTCGCAGCGATACAAAAAAACAAGTATAATTCATGATGGTTGCTCGCGGGAGCTGTTCTTCCGGCATAGCCGTGTTGAGCAATCTCCCTCTTCTACTTCGCGACGTTTGGCCTCCCACGTCTGATGATGCTTCCAACGTGGGAAACGCAACGTCGCGACGTAGAGAGGGAGAGCTCTCAGTGACACGACTATCCCGAAAGTACAGCTCCGAACGAGCGACCGACATGAGTCGAGCGGTGAAACCCTACAAAAACCAGTACGAATAGAAATAACTTCAAAACCTCTTAGTACACGTTCGACTTGTATATGATAGCAGCAGCAGCGGCATTTCGTTGACTTCTTAAGGATACAAGAGGCGAATACTTCCCATGGCCCGCTCGGCTGATTTTCCGTTCTCTGTCGTTGTTGACATGTCGTTTTTCTCCGCAGCCTTGTGCAGCGCTTTGTGACCCTCGGGTGAAAGGCGCTCTATAAATGCTATTATTATTATTATCCCAAGGCGACCTCAACCGCAATTCTCTAACATTGCGTGAACATTTAACACGAAGGCTTTCGTGACCGTCCCGGGTTCGAATCTCGGCTCGGGGGCCTTTCTGTGTGGAGTTCGCACGTTCTCCCCGTGTCCGCGTGGGGTTTTCGCCGGGCACTCCGGTTTCCTCCCACCGTCCAAAGACATGCTGCCAGGTTAATTGGCCTACTGAGTACATTTCCCCAGGTGCCCTGCGATGGACTGGCGTCCGATCCTGGATATAGCCCTGCCTTGCGCCCTGTGTCTGTCGGGACGGGCTCCGGCTCACCGCGACCCTGTACAGGATTAAGCGGTTTCTGAAAATGGATGGAAAGTGGTCATTTCACTGAGAAGAGACAGGCTCTCCCACCGGTGGCAACAAGTAATTTCCACCGCTTTCTCAGTTCCGCCAAGCGAGACGAAGACAGCCAAACAACGCTCGTCGGAGTGAGGAAACCTCGTTTATTTATTGACCTACTCATCGCAGACCGAGTCCGCCTGGGTGAGGCTCCGTGATAGATACGGACACCGGCTGCTGCGAGTATTTTGCAGTGGGTGAAACCCTGGCGATAGCATCCACTGCCAAGCGCGTGAACTGCGGGGCAAGTTGCCTCTGAAATATAATCCGCACTCTGCAGAGCGCCCCATATAAATGGAACCATCCGTTGACAAGAAACCGCTTAATCCTGTGGAGGGTTGCGGTGAGCCGGAGCCTATCCCGGCAGACACAGGAAGGGCTATACCCAGGATAAGACGCCAGTCCTAAATGCGTCTTATGTAGTTCCTACGATTCCGTTTATATGGGACAAGACAAAGACAAAGGTTGCCAATGCAGCCGTCTAGAGATTGCAGTGCCTAAGCGCTGTAAGCGAGCACCTGTTTAAGGCGGTGGCGTGGTTAGTGACGAAGCTCGGCCACCTTTGTCTCTCCAGCGCAGATATCTGTCATGTCGACAGGCACTCCGCGGTGGGGGGAGTCTGTGGTTCAAGGTCAGGTGATTAATGAGGTTCAGTTTTTTCGTTTCCCAGCCAAAGAAATCCACGTGTCGCTTCCCTGGGGAACGCGCCTGGCAGCCACGTGGTTCGTTAAGCATCGTCTGCACTTCCGATTACGCTCCGCTTCAGTTCGTCGGCCGATCGTGTCACTTTGCAGTCGTGCCACCTTGCAATCGCAAGGGCTGACAGGGCCAGCCACTCGCATCATGCTGAGCTCTCTTACAGGAGGCCCTGGTTGGGGCTCAGATCTCACCAGCAACTGATACAAATGATCCATCCATCCATTGTCAGAAACCACTTAATCTTGTAGAGGGTTTTTACGGTGAGAAGGAGTCTATCCCGGCAGACACAGGTCGCAAGGCAGGGCGAGTCCGTCACAGGGCACCGGTGGTAATTTAGTCCGCAGGCCAATTAACCTATGCAGCAGCATGTATTTGGACTGTGGGATGGAAACCGGAGTGCCCGGCGAAAACCCACGCGGTCACGGGGAGAACATGCAAACTCTACACAGAAAGGCACCCGAGCCGGGATTCGAACCTCGGGTTTTCTTGCTGTGAAGCGGCAACACTACTCACCGCGACAACCGTGCCGCCCTGATACAATTGAACCCCGGTTGCTGTTTTTTGCAGCACAAAGACAAAGATCCCCCGTATAGACTTAACAGACTGCAGGGTCGAGTGCTGTTAGCGAGTAGCAGCTATGAAAGCCAGCACGGCACGCCCGGCCGCTTTTGTATCCCTTGTGGCGATGTTTACACACCGCTCCAGGTACTCTTTGGAGAGTACGACGATCTAGGTCCTAGGGGATGCAGGCCCAGGACGTCACTGGGTTAGAGCGGGATTCGAACTCGGGTCATAGCCGGGTTCGTAGCGCAGTGTGCTAACCACACACACACACATTCCTGTATGCAGTGCCGCATTAAGACTTGGTGAAGCCCTAAGCTATATAAAGCTTTGAGGGCCCCTGCTAAAAAATTACACCAGATGATCTCACGAAACTTGAAAACACGTATGACTTTTAATTATTTAATAGCTGGGTGAAAAATACAAATGATTTTCACATGAATGCATTTACGGATTACATATTTATCATTTGGTTGGCTTGATCTCTATCATGGATTAAATGTGGGCTTCAACTATAATAATTTACATTTATAACGCGCACATATTAATGCACTGTCGAAGGTACTCATTCGTCAAGAGAACGACTCAGAGGCGCGAGGAAAGCGCAGAGAGACGGAGGAGGCAGCCAGGCGGTTTTGCCGGCGCCATATTGCCACACACTGCTTCCTGTATATTATGTTATCGGCCAAATAATTAATGAGTGTTTTTTTAAATTCTTCGTTGGTTCGTAATTCAACCAATTCTTCTTAAAAATGAGTATAGACCCCAATCTGGAATCTTCTTGAGGCCCCTGCGGATTGTGACGCCTTAAGCTGTAGCTTAATTAGCTTATGCCTAAATCCGGCACTGCCTGGATGCCACCATGGCATAATTACTGCCCGACCGTATACAACTGGCATACAGTGAGAGGCGCATTGGAAACCGGGTGCGCGATAACCTTTGATTATATCGATAAAGATTTGACACATTTAAAGGGTCATTTAAAAAAAAATCAGCCAACAACCGTTGCTGATTGTGACATCGATTGACCGCTGCCACTAAAGCTCCGCCGCCTTGTGCCAAGTTCAGTATTGCTCCCCCATTTTAAAAATGGAACAATTATAGCGAAACACTTACACATCGAGATACAAAAGTATTGCCCAGCCATAGTGTATGACTTTATACGAACGTATCTACACGAATATACACACGCAGCTTGTGCCATAAACAGTACCGTGGGTCACTTACGGGATACTTTTGAGCCACAAACAGTGTACAGTTTCAAGCACAAAAGTAGTACGTTTCACGACGTTAAATCAAACATGCTAATACAATACGTTCTGTCGTGATTATGAAAATAAAGACGCATCTGAACAAACAAAAAACACTCTGTTTTTCTTAGCTACACACTTGGCTGCTGTGTAACAGGCTCTCTCAAGGGCTGACACATGGAATCTGTTCAAATAACCTGTGCTCCTGAAAGTCAATTTAAAGTGTTTTTTTCCTTCTAATTAACAAGGCTTCAAAGCCATGTCCCAGGGACTTATACACTCAGCCTCGGTGTGTAAACTACGACAGCTGTTTGTTTCGTGTTGAATCTTAACCCTACAGTGAGTGTTCCACTTACATTGTAACAACTCCGCAATGTACAAACCTCCAATTCAAAGCACTGCAATAAGTTATTGCACCAGAAATATGAAGCCGCAACGGAGAGACTGTAAACCATGACTGTTGTTTCAGGATAGCCGTGTCGAGTGTTTCTGCTGTCCCGCTCGCGACGTGTTACCTCCCACGTTGGGGGCAGAAGCCTGATGATTTGCAGGAACACTCGACACAGCTGTCACGAAAGAACAGCTACGGAGAGCAATTCTCACTAATCGAGCCGCGAAAACGTACACCATTACAGATGGTAAACCTTCGTTTTTGATAAAACGGCGGCACGCTACAACTCTACAAAGAGCCGGACACATTCCAGTCAAGGGTTAAAGCAGTCGACGAAAGTCCGTTCCGAGTCCAAAGCATTTTGCCCGCGATGGGCAATGTGCCCAGTAAGGTGTGTTGAAGAATCGGGCGACACCCGGTGATCAAATCTTTATCACAATCATGTAATAATAATAATAGCATTTTATATAGCGCCTTTCACCCGAGGGTCACAAAGCGCTGCACAAGGGCCGCGGATAGAACGGCCTGTCAACAACGACAGATTTTTTTTAATATTAAAAATCAAAGCAACAAAAATTAAATGATTAAGAACAGCTTGTGCAAATCACATCAAGACAAAATGTAATTCTACGTCAAACCCCCGTTCATCGCTGGCATGTGAAATGTTGAACGTTTTTTTTTCTAATTCTCCTTGTTATGTTGGAGAAACGTCACAAATTGTGAATGCGTCCCGTCTCCCGTCTCTAACTTACCGAAGGATGGCTCGTTAAATAGCAAACGTTTCACGGCCATGATTTAAAATTCCTTTGCTGGATTTTTTTTGTACTCCCACTCGGACTGATTCCTCCTCCGAGTCTTGTTTGCGGCGCGGCATTGAGTAAATACACGTTTTCAATGTTAATAATAATAATAATTTAATTTTAACAATATGTTTTAATTTATAACGCGTGGCACATATTCATTCAATGTCGAAGGTATTCATTCGACGAGAGAAGTACTCAGAGGCGCGAGGAAAGTGCAGAGAGGTGGAGGAGGCAGCCAGGCGGTTTGCCGGCGCCATATTGCCCTGCGATTGACTGGCGTTCCGTTCGGGGTACATCCCTGCCTTGGGTCCTGTGTCTGCTGGGATAGGCTCCGGGCCCTCTCCGACCCTCGAGCCCTCTTGCTAAGTGGGGGTTCAAGGTAAATCTGAAATAAACAAACGTCGCTAAATCATCGGAGCCGGCGGCGGTCGGATGACATGTCCAGAAAATGCATCTGATAAACCTCTAGCCAGGGGAGTTATTGAGGCTGAAATGAGGTTTCTCCGCAGGGTTGCTGGGCTCACTCTCCGTGACAAAGTGAGGAGCACAGAAATCAGGGAGAACCTCAGAGTAGAGTCGCTGCTCCTTCGGATTGAGAGGAGCCAGTTGAGGTGGTTCGGGCATCTGATAAGGATGCCCCCCGGAAGGCTCACCCGGGAAGTCTACCAGGCACGGCCCACTGTGCGGAGACCTAGAGGTCGACCCAGGACACGCTGGAGGGATTATATCCTTCGGCTGGCCTGGGAACGCCTGGGAATTCACCCCAGGAAGAGCTGGAATCTGTTGCCGAGGAAAGGGATGTCTGGGTCCACCCTCCTTGGACTGCTGCCACCAGGACAAGCGGTTTAAAAAATGGATGGATGATGACACAAAGAGGCAAATCGAGAGCAGGTCGGCGTGCTTGCAGGGTGTTAAACTCCGCAATGAACAGCAACACAGCGATACGCCTAAAACAAGGTTTTTAATCAGTGTATAGGCCACGCCACGACGAACAGGAACATGAACTGGGACGCAGACGATGGGCGAAGATGGTGCGTGTGCAGAGACGCGCGGGGAGGTTCCGCTCGGAATCGCACGCGCACACCGCCAGAGGAACTCGTAGATTAGAAAACACATTTAAGGTAGAACACGTAGGAAATTTACTTTTAGGAAACGTGGGTATGGGCGCGACATGTCACCGATAATGTTGCCACGTGCGATGTGAATAGGGCCGCACGGTGGCGCTAAGAGTAGCCGCCGCCTCCTCGCAGCGAGAAGGAACCCCGGTTCGATTCCCGGCTCGGGTGTCTTTACGTGTAAAGTTTGAATGTTCTCCACATGTCTGCGTGGGTTTGATGCCGGATAGTTCGGTTTCCTCCCACCATCCACTGACATGCTGCATAGGTTACTTTGCCTGCCTTGCGACCTGTGTCTGCCAGGTTAGACTCCAGCCCACCCCCATGACCCTGTACAAGATTAAGCACGGACTGATTAAGAAAATAAACCGCAACGTGAACAACATTTCCCAGACGTAAACAAATCTGGGGATTTTTAATTGAAGCTGATGCGTTTACACGTGACTGCGCCCTGTGTCTGCCGGGATAGGCTCCGGCTCACCGCGACCCTGTACAGGATTAAGCGGTTTCGGACAACAACGACGATGATGATGATGTACTCAAGTAAAGGTCCCGCTGCCTTGAGGCCACGTGAAGTGCAGAGCCGCGTCTATGGCCGGCGGTCGAGACGAAGCACAGAGCTGCAGTTGACGGTCCCGGGAGGACGCTTGCCGCGGAGATGGAGCCACAGACATCAGACGGATTGGGCCATCCCAACCGGAGCGGAAGTGACGGTGACGTCTCGGGCTGGGCCCTCATCCGGCGGCGGATAGGTCGTGGGTTAGATGGACTCTTGCGGAAAGCCTCGGCGGTCAGGTGACACCTGTGCAATCGCCGGAGGGTCACGTGGAAGCAAGCGGCGGTGACACGCGGTCGCATCGCTTATTTGTCAGCGATTCGCACGTTTGCTGTGTCGCGGGAGTCGCGTAAAGAGCTTGCAAGCTCACTGGGTATTTTTCTGCTGTGATGATAAACATCTATCTATCGATGCCTGTCGTCGGCCGACTCTGTTCCACGTTCGTACCGCAATGGCGGTTTTCCGTATCTGGCCCGGCGGCACCGTAGGGCAATGCTGTGCGGCTTACGGTGGGACAAACAAGTCGAAGGTCGCCGGTTAAAAACGTCTCGTCGTCCAATCGGGGTCGGTGAAACGAGACCTGGCCCCTGCGTTTGGAATGCGGCCTCTCAGCCGCGCGCTCCGGGCCGTCGAGAGAGAGGTGACATTGGCTGAGCGCAGCGGGCACTCGTGTTAGAGCGTGTTTTAATAATTGACGAGGAACGCGCGTGTTTGAGGCTCCGTGGGATGCCGCGAATTCGACGCTCGCCTGCTTCGAGCAAAACTTTAAGCCGTCAGATTTTATTCCTTTAACGACGAGCGTTTTACCGGTTTGTTAAATGGCTCGCGGGCTGAGCGAGGGGACGATGCGCTGTTTTGGGATTCTCCGTCCTGCATCACGGGTTAAAAAACATTTCTCGAATTTTTTTTTCAAGACGGACGGCTCGACTTTCCCCCGTTGTTGGCGTTTTCAAATAAAAACGATATTTTTGCGTCCAATACTAACATAACAACGATAACATCGACCGTAATAATAACAATAATAATAATAAAAAAAAACTCCTCACCGAACGAAAACGACCGCCGACGCAGCGGATCGGCGGTTCGGCGCGTTAACGCGTACGCGCGGCGTTTGGGATTTAATTTCTTCGACACGAACACGCGGGCCGATTGATTCCGGGCGGGAGCATCGGGCAATCGCAGCCGGCGGAAGGGGATCAAGGTAGAAGCGTTCACGTCGCGATCCTGTCAAGTAATACTTGGTATTACGTGCTGAAAGACAACGATGTCCAGAAGCTCAACAGATGCCAGAAGCCCCTCAGAGTCCGGAGCAAGAAGAGAGGCCAATGCCCGTCCGACTTGAAGGCCAGCACTGACTATTATAATCTCTAAATGTTTGAAGGGATGTCTGCAACTAAAGAAAAACTTGTTGCAAGTGTCATATAACCATTACGCTTCGAGGAATCGAACAGAATTCGAGGAGCGAACGCGCTGTCCCATCATCATCGTCGTGGGGGGTCAAGGTAGAAGCGTTCACGTCGCGATCCCTGTCAGGTAATACTTGGCGTTGGCCTGCGAATTCTACCAAACACTTCGAAGCCGAGCAGCTGAAAGACAACGACGTCCAGAAGCTGACCGTCGCGCTTCGAAGAATCGCAAAGAAGAAGAAGACCATCGTCGTTATGTCCGCCGCTCGCGACGATTCGTCTCCCCTCAGGGCGGCGAAGTCAGACGGAGGTGGTCCGCTTGAAGCTGTGGAAGCTGATGCGTGTGGGCGACGTGGGGATGGACATGGCTCGGGTGACGCGGGCCTGCAGCCGGTGGTTGTCCATCCAGCGGTTCCAGCGCTTGCGCAGTGCGGAGCGCACCTGTGGCGTGGGGGTCAAGGTAGAGGCGTTCACGTCGCGATCCCTGTCAGGTAACATACTCGGCGTTGCCCGCGAATTCTACCAGACACTTCGAAGCCGAGGAGCTGAAAGACAACGGCGTCCAGAAGCTGACCATCGTGCTTCGAAGGATCGCAAAGAAGAAGAAGAAGAAGTGTTAGGGTGTATTTGTGTGTACGCGTGAGAGAGTGCTAGTGTTTGTGCGCGTTAGGGAGCGGTAGCCCAGTGGTTAGCGCACTGGGCTACGAATCTGGCGACCCGAGTTCGAATCCCGCTCACGGCCAACAACGGTGACGATTTTCTGAACCGGTCCCTGGGACTCCCCTAGGTCGACTCAGCCTCAAACGAGTACCAAGTGCGGTGTGGAAACATCGCCACTAGGGAGACAAAGGCGGCCAGGCGTGGTGCTGGTCACCCACCCCCTCTGCGTGTGCCGTGTCGACCTTCATAGGTGCTCGCTAACGGCACTTGCCCCAACAGTCTGGTTAAGGCTGTACACGGGGGATCTTTGTCTTTGTGGGTTTCGATGGGTCCATCGATATGTCGGTGGAAAATACGGTTTCAATAACGGAACACATACATGGCTTTATAAACCTGGAAAATATATAATCTGATATAAACACATTGCTTATGAAGCGCTTTCAGATGCTGTGAGAGCGTTTGAACAACGAATGCCAGGCGACGTTATCCCTACATTCACTTACAATTCATTATTGACAAACAGAATGTGTACAACACACGTTTGGCTGAAAATCACTCGCAGGATGGATGTTCCATCGTTGCATTTGCATGTCTGTGCCTCAGTATTCACACTCACCTCTCCGTTCAGGAAACAGTAGAATACTGACACAAAGAATCCCTGCAAAGCATGAAACACAATATCACGTTAATCTGCTTCTTAAACCCGTGAATATTTAATCGAGTGTTTTCATGAATGTGTTGTTTCGCCAACACGCGATTAAACATTCATTCGATATTACGAGGTCATCGGCGTTGCCAGCAAACACGAGTCGAAGGCACAGCGTTTTAGAATAGTTTGTTCAGAGACAAAAAACACGAGTCGAGCACTAGAACCACCATCTCGCCATCATAGTCAAAATATGTACACGAACGATAGTAATAATAATAATAATACACAACAGTGTCTACTAGAACGGGACGATCAAAAAGCTGCTTTGGTCAGATGGGGCTACAAGACCGGCCCAACCACCTGTGAACGCGGAGACGCAGACCATACTATAGAGCACTGCCTTGTCTGTGCTCTGCTGCCCAACCTCTGCAGCTCAAAAGACCTTGCAGAGTTCAATAAGAATGCAAAGAACTGTGTAAAGAAATGGGAAACTGTCAAATAACCATTACGCTTCGAAGAATCGAAAAGAAGAAGATTGGGAGTTTGCGTGTTCTCCCTATACCTGCACGGGTTTTTGCCGGGTACTCCAGTTTCCTCCCACAGTCAAAATACATGCTGCTGCTGCATAGGTGAATTGTCCTGCTGACTAAGTTGTCCCCGGTGTCCTGTGATGGAGAGTGCCGCAAGGTAGAAGCGTTCACGTCGCGATCCCTGTCAAGTGATACTTGGTATTTCCTGCAAATTCTACCAAACGCTTCGAAGCCGAGGAGCTGAAAGACAGCGATGTCCAGAAGCTCAACAGATGCCAGAAGCCCCTCAGTCTGGAGCAAAAAGAGAGGCCAATGCCCGCCCGCCTTTAAGGCCAGCACCGACTATTATATCTCTAAATGTTGAAGGGCTGTCTGCAACTAAAGAAGAACTTGTTGCAGTGGGAAACAACTGTCATGCAACCATCACGCTTCGCAGAATCGACTCGAATTCGAAAGAAGCAGAGAGGTACGGCTCGCTCTGACCTCTTTACCTGGAAGGACATGAGGAAGGAGTTGACGTAGATGAAGATGACCTTGGAGACAGGGTCCTCGCCAGGGTTCACGAAGAACAGCATGTAGGTGATTCCCAGGAGCGGCAGCAGCACCAAGGTGGCCTTCACCGCCTTCCTGCTCCAGGCGAGACGGTCGAACAACGCTTTCGGGGCCACAACAGCAGCAATAACAATAGCATTCATAGAGCGCCTTTCACCCAAGGGTCACAAAGCGCTGCACAGGGCTGCGAAGAGAACGACATGTCAGAGAACGGAAAATCGGCAACAATTTTTTTGGGTTTTTTTTTTCATAATCCGAGCTATGGAGAGAACGGCAAGTCAACAACGGGGACAGCAGTCAGCAAGAAGGGCCCGAGTTCGTATCCCGGCTCGGGCGCCTTTCTGCGCGGCGTTTGCGTGTTCTCCCCGTATGTATGTCCGAGTGGGTTTTCGCCGGGCACTCCGGTTTCCTCCCACAGTCCAAACACATGTTGTTGCTGCGTAGGTTAATTGGCCTGCTGACTAATATTGTCCCCGGTGCCCTGCGATGGACTGGCGTCCCATCCAGGGTGTAGCCACACCTTGCGCCCTGTGTTTGCCGGGATAGGCTTCGGCTCACCGCAACCCTGTACAGGATTAAGCGGTTTCTGACGTTGGATGGATGGTAATGTTTACTTCCCTATCCACACCTATGCTCATGAGTTTTGGGTAATGACCGAAAGAACGAGATCGCGGATACAAGCGGCAGAAATGAGGTTTCTTCTCCGCAGGGTTGCTGGGCTCACTCTCCGTGACAATGTGAGAAGCACAGAAATCCGGGACAACCTAAGACTAGAGTCGCTGCTCCTTCGGATTGAGAGGAGCCAGTTGAGGTGGTTCGGGCATCTGGTAAGGATTCCCCCTGGGAGGCTTCCCTGGGAAGTCTACCAGGCACGGCCCACTGGGCGGAGACTCAGAGGCCGACCCAGGACACGCTGGAGGAATTATATCTCTCGGCTGGCCAGGGGACGTTTGGGACTCCCTCGGGAGGAGCTGGAATCTGTTGCTCAGTCAAGGGATGTCTCTGGTCCACCCTCCTTTGACGGCTGCCGCTGCGACTCTCACCAGGAGAAACGGTTTAGAAAGTGGATGGCTGTTAAATATTCTTGCTGGTTTCTGCTTCAAATGCTGACGATCCGCATTCTCAGTGTATCCATACCTGTACTGGATGGTTTCGGAGGTCGTGGAGGCTCGCAGCTTGGTCATCAAAATACGCACGATGTTGAAGAGGAAAATAAAGTTGACCTGTAGAGAGGATGGCACACGAGCCTTGTTAACTGTGTGCCTGCGCATGCCGTTTGTCGTGTGAATTCGTGTGGCAGGGCATAAGTGTGAGTACGGTATGTGCACGTATTCAGGCGCGTCGCAGCCGCGGGTGTTGCAGGAAAACGTGGGGGGGATGGAATCATCCATCCATCCATCCATTTTCAGAAACCGCTTAATCCTGTACAGGGTCGCGGTGAGCTGGAGCCTATCCCGGCAGACACAGGGCGCAAGGCAGGCGAACACCGAGGATGGGACGCCAGTCCATCGCGGTACGCCAATTAACCTGGCAGCATGTGTTTGGACGGTGGGAGGAAACCGGAGTGCCCGGCGAAAACCCACGCGGACACGGGGGAGATAACATGCAAACTCCACACAGAAAGGCCCCCGAGCCGAGATTCGAACCCGGGAGCTTCTTGCTGTGAGGCGACAGCGCTACCCACCACGCCACCGTGCCGCCCGTGTGTGTCCGGATGTGTTTTTTTTTAAGTTCATTTATCATTAAAAACATGGCAATAAGTTCACCAAAAAAAATTTGCATATGTAAGAAAAAAAAGCATTAACAATCGTGAGTCATTTTACACTACAGGGTCATTGGTCTAAAATAAATAAGGCAAAAACATTTACAATTCATGAGCGTATGAATTAATTATAGTTCTCAGACTCACAGAGATCTAGTTTCAAACAACACCCGAGCGCGCGTCGGTGCGTAGGTGTGTGATGCAGACGCGTGTTGTGGGGAGTGGTGGCGCAGTGGTTAGCGCACCGTGCTAGGGCTCCGCAAGCCGAGTTTGATTCAAACATCAATGATGAAGATCTGAACTGATCATAGGCCTCCGCTAGGTCGACAGGCTTCAACGAGTGCCTAGGACGGCAGGGTGTCGCAGTGGTAACATCTGCGCCTCACAGAAAGAAGGTCCTGCTCAAGGCGGTTCGATTCCCGCCTCAGGCGCGTTTCTGTGTGGAGTTTGTATGTTCTCCCCCTGTTCTGTGTGGGTTTCTTCCGGGTTCTCCGAATCCGTGTCTCGTCCACAAACCATTGTGGAATTTGTGCGGCGTATTAAAAATTGTCGTATTATTATTACTACCTGTATTTGTTTTGTGTGAGTCGGTGTGTACAGTACACGTTTGAGAAGTGATGATATGGTTACTTTGTATCGGATGAAATGACTACAAGCACGACTGTAACCGCTACAATCAAGCTCTCGGATTGCTACATCCGATATAATTTATGCGGCATGCTGCCGCATAAGTTAATTGGCCTGCGGACTAAATTACCCCCGGTGCCCTGTGATGGACTGGCGTCCTATCCTGTGTTCGTCGGGATAGGCTCCGGCTTACCGCGACCCTGTACAGGATTAAGCGGTTTCTGCCAATGGATGGATGGGCTTTGATCTCTGAGCTAGGAAAACAGAACAGTGAGCTGCAACACGATTGGGATGGAAGTGCGATCACCACACACTGTGTTAATTACCAGAAGAACAAGTATAATGGGTCCCTGGTAAATGTAGTCAATATATTTTCCTTCTGTCTTCCCGAACCAGCATCTGCAGGGAAACGCAAAGCACAATGGCAGCAATCGCGGGCTGTGGCTTTAGAATGTTTTACAGGAATTACAACGACGGTATCATTTATTTATCCGGAGGAATATTACATCTCAAGATTGGAAGATTTTTTTTTTACAAATACTGAGCGACACATTTTTGAATACCGGTGGCCAAAAGTGAATCCAATCTGCTTGCTCAAACAAGATGTGGCTTGTATGTGATTTATATATTTCTAGTTGTATGAATTGTACTGATTAGTTTTACAAAAGGTGATGTGTCATCATGTTTCCGTATCAGAATAAACATTGGATGGATATAATTTATTAACAGCTCTGAGCCAGCCGTGGAATTTGGAAATTCCACATTCATATGGCAGCAGGCAATTGCTCCGTGACAGAAATAAAATATCAATTTTGTATTTTCCACAAAGGGGTTATTGAGAATTGCTCTCCATAGATGTTATTTTGGTATAGCCGTGTCGAGTGTTCCTGCTGTCTTTTTTACGATATTTCGCCTCCCACGTTGGAGGCATCGTCAAGCGCTCTGCCTCCAACGTGGGGGGAGAAACGTCGCGAAAGAGAGAGAAGGAACACTCGACACGGCTTTCCTGAAAGAACAGCTATGGAGAACAATTCTTATATACAACGAGCCGTGACAAACCTACATCAGTACAGAGGGGCATTGACCCAAAAGGGGATAATTGTCTGAACAGAGTTCAAACCAAGATGTGATCACATGCCATTAAGGTAGTGGCTGGATTGTTATAACCCAATGAACCACTCGAATAAGGTCACGCACGCACGGTTTAAGTAAAATGCCGGTACGTTTCGTGTCGGATCGTACTCACTTTTCATCTTCGTAAAATAGCTTCACCATCGCCCAGACTATGATGATGGGGGCGGGGATGCCTGCAGACAGAAATATAAGAACTTAGAAAACGTAAACAAAAGTTACCATTTTAATTCCATTTCCCCGTGTGGATCCTAACCTAATCGTGGCGGAGGGGTTTACGCGTTCCAATAACCCCTGTAACCGTGTCACCTGGAGTCCAGCACTCCTGCCAGGGTCTCTCTCGGCGAACACACCTTAGGGGAGCTTCCAGACAAATAGCGATCCGAAGACCCCCCGACTAAAGCAGGTCTGCGTCAGGATCTACAACCGGAGTTGGCGGTACGCAAGCGCGGCCACTCACACCAGCCGATGCACACGAAGATGGACTTGCGCAGCTTGTCCGTCGAGTAGGTCATGACTATGGCCGTGTGCAGGTAGCAGCCCTCCACGAACATCCAGAAGAAGTTGGTCACTTGGAAGTAGTTGAACACCGTGATCACCACGCGGCACCATGGCTGCGCGGGGGCACAGAGACCACGCAGCGGGCCGACGGCGAGAGGTCAAGGGAGACTAGCTGAGCGGAGAAGTTTATCCGGCAAAGAATTGCACTGGGCGGAAACTTAGAGGCCGACCCAGGACACGCTGGAGGGATTATATCCTTCGGCTGGCCAGGGGATCGCCTGAGAATCTCCCCAGGAAGAGCTGGAATCTGTTGCCGAGGAAAGGGATGGTCTGGTCCACTCTACTTGAACTGCTGCCACCGTGACCCTCACCAGGACTGTCGGTTTAGAAAATGTATGGATGGATGGAACTGCAGCAGTCATGTCGGCAGAAACCGTGTTTGTTGTTGCGTCAATGCAGGAATCCCGTAAAGAGCTTGCAGGCTCACTGGGTATTTTTCGTTGGGTTCGCTCCCCAACATACCGGTGTGATGAAGTCGTAAAGAATCGGCACGTTTTGTTCACGCGACAAACCTTGCTAATCGGCTGTGTCGGGTGGAGGCGGGTTTACGACACTTGTTTTTTTTACGTGACCTAAACCCATAAAAAGAGAGATACTATGGATCTACCTGTCTGCTTCGCGGTGATTGACCTCCCACGTTGGAGGCATCACTATCCTGACGAATATCTGGCGAAAACCCACGCGGACATGGACAGAGCACAGAAACTCAACACAGAAAGGCACCCCGAGCCAGGAATCTAACCCAGGTTTTTGTTGCCGTGAGGCGCGAGTGTTGCAGCCGCAGCACCGTCCTAGTCACACACTGATCACCGTATAATGAAAACGTTTTCCAAACCTGGCTCTCGTGCTTCATTTGGTATCGTATCGCAGCTCCCGGGAATTATTATTCGCGGAATAGACACGCAGCGAATGGCACGCGTATCTGAACGGCCCAGAGTGCAGTCAAGAGGCTTGCGATAAAATAGGCCACTTGACATGATGTCAGGATGTGGCGTGTCACGGTACAGCTAGGCCATTCCCTAGAGTGGCAACATCGCTGCGCTGTTGAAGAGTGCTAGAAAGGAAACACAATTCTTTCACCGTGATTGGATGCCGACAGCAAATGGATTTCAAAAACCTGGGCTCGCTGAGGCACGATCTGAACTGACCATTTAACGCGAAGACTTTCGTGACCAATGTTATCCATAGTACAGCATGGCTGTGTCGGGTGGAGGCGGGTTTACGAAGCTTATTTTTACGTGACCTATCTTTTTTTGGTATACTTTGCAATAAAAACACCTCAATAACCCCATTTCCTGATTATGCTGGATGCAATTTCCAGCGAAACGTCGATAACATCTTTAAAAGGTAAGTGCTGTATGTCCAGTCGTTTTTTTCAACACATCAACGGGTGCACGACACTTGCATAACTTTTCACGTGACCTAAACTCATAAAGAGCCACACTATCAATAAATAAACCTATTTTTGCCCCTCTGTTTCAATATCACAAATTGCAATGCAATTTCTACGGGGCGAAAGAAGGTAACACCTATGTATGATTAGGCTGAAAATACTTCGGCTTAATTGTTGCTGGTCAAAGCTGTTCTTTCGGGATAGCCGTGTCGAGCGCTACTTATCTTGCGACTACTTCCCGAAAGCACGGCTTTGAAAAGCAACCATCATGCATCGAGCCGCGAAGACCTACATCCGTACAACGCTAAGGCTTCGCAAAACAAAATCACGTTACACAGGCCCCTGATTATTAATATGCAAATAGACTCGCTAGTGCCATAGTAATAATGGAATAGCTCTCAAGAGCTGCTCTTGGGAGTAATTTTCATACATCGAGCAGTGAAAATCTACATCACTACACAATAACAATTAACAAACATTGGATTGTTTAACCAGCAAAACAAGTCCAACACGTGATTATTATTACTCTATGATTACGCTTGTTAACCCAGGAAAGCCTCACACTGTCCCATGACTCACATCTAGGGGTCCTGCCACGTTTGCAGTAGCAGGGCGATGATTGCTATGTAAATTAAAATTCAGTCATTTTCAGGTTATTTTTCAAATTCAGGCTATGTCTTTCACGACATTCAGTTTTTATTCGAGGTGCAAGGAGCCGTTGAGCTGTGCAGCTCTTTTTAACAGTTGTCCAACGGGGAGGGGTAAGCAAGCTGCAACATCTCAGGGCACCGCCGGCAATTTTGTCAGCAGGATAATTAACCTATGCAGCAGCATGTCGTTTACATTGTGGGAGGAAACCGGGGTACCCGGAGAAAACCCACACGGACGCGGGGAGAACATGCAAACTCCACACAAAAAGGCGGCATCCGAAATTATTATCTAATAATAATAATTTCAATTTATATAGCGCCTTTCACCCGAGGGTCACAAAGCGCTGCACAAGGGCCGCGAAGAGGACGGCATGTCAACAATACAAACCAAAGCAACAGAAAATAAATGATTAAGGCTACTTCGAATATACTGAAAGGTCGTGAAACTGGCAATCTTAAGAGCGGCAACATTCTGCCAGCGTCCCCTAAGATGGCCGTCACTTCCTTGAAGACAAACACGGAGGGAGACAGGGAGGAAGGGTGGATGTGATTATGGTGATGATGGTGCTGGATCCATGGGTTTTTACAAGTCTCGGGAGCTTCTTGCTGTGAGGCGGCAGCGCTTCTCACCGCGCCACTGTGCCCACCATCCCCCAATCGGGAGATCGGTTGTGATGTGGGGGGCTCCAGTGTGGGGGGGCAGGCGGGCGGCACCACCGTGCCGCGCTAAAGTGTCCCCGTACCTCGTTGCGCTCCTGCGTGTTGAGGTCGATGATCTGCAGCAGGAACCAGATGGCGTTCCTCAGGATGAACGTGGTGACCAGGTGCCAGTGGATGGCGTTTCGGAGACAGCGGATGCTCCTGCTCGAAACGCCACGGATGGACGGACGCGACACGAAGCGGGACAAGTAAGCCGTCGCCCGCCCGGCCAGGCCCGGCCCGACCGCGACTCGCCGCGAGACCAAGGGTGCAAGCTAATAACAATCCATCCATCCATTTTCAGAAACCGCTTAATCCTGTACGGGGTCGCGGTGAGCCGGAGCCTATCCCGGCAGACACAGGGCGCAAGGCAGGGGAACAC
>JAZEWU010000020.1:1988666-1999598 GCA_036362915.1 Geotria australis | reverse complement strand
TGAGGTAAAATAATCACGGTTGTGATTGAAGTGTGGTGAGAGGTCTCGCCGTTAACTCACACTCGCCGAGCCACAATTTACCAACGCTTTCCCGTGTATTATTAATAATCATAATTTAACGTTTATAACGCGCGAGGAGAGCACAGATAAGCGGAGGAGATGTTGTTGACATGCCGTTCTCTCCACAGCCCTGTGCAGCGCTTTGTGACCCTCGGGTGAAAGGCGCTCTATAAAAAAAATGCTATTATTAGTATTGACGTAGGTGTTCACGACTCGCTTGTATGAGAATCGCTCTCAAGGGCTGTCCGTTCGGAATAGCCCGATGACGCCTCCAACGCGGGAGGTGAAACGTCGCTAATGTCGACGCGGCTATCCCAAAAGAGCAGCTGTTGAGAGCGAGTCTCAAACGTTCTCAAAATCAGCAAATCCCACCGGCTTCCCGTGATCACGCAAAGGCTCGTGACCTTGAGTTCGGTCAAAACGCGGGCAGATCTGTAAATCAGGAATGTCTATTGGAGACGATCGAATAGCGCACTCGGGGGACATTAAATGACAGGGTCTTTGCACACTGATGCTCTCGTTTCATTCATTCATTATCAGTCCGCACTTAATCCAGTACAGGCTCGAGGGTAGAGGCGCAAGGCAGGGCTATACCCCGGGATAGAATCCAGGGCACTGAGGGGCAATTTGTTCAGCAGGCTACTTAACCTAGGCAGTACAGTGGGGGTAAACTGGAGTACCCGGCGCAAACACAGGGGGAACATGCCGGAACCTATCCCGGCGTAAGGCAGGGCTATGATCAAGATGGGACGCCAGTCTATCGCAGGGCAGCGGGGTAGTTTAGTCACGCTAATTATCCTAGGCTGCATGTCTTTGGACTGTGGGAGGAATACGGAGCACCCGGTGAAAACCCACGCAGACACGGGGAGGACATGCAAACTACACACACCACCGTGCCCCGCCACTGTAGATTAATAATGATAGCATTTTATATAGCGCCTTTCACCCGAGGGTCACAAGGGCCGCGAAGAGAACGACATGTCAACAACGAAAGAAAAAAACAACGAATATAACCAAAACAACAACAAAAAAATGATTAAGGGCGTGAAACTGGCAATCTTAAGAGCGGCAAAAATCTGCCAGCGTCCCCTAAGATGGTCGTCACTTCCTTAAAGACAAACACGGAGGGAGACAGGGAGGGAGGGATTCTCTATGACCGTAAATCGGGGTCTCTTTGCAAGTGAACGACGGCTCGATGTGAAGAGATTTGAAAAACTGCGAATGGGTGGGTGGGAGGGGTCGTACAATTTAATCATCTCTGTTAAATGGTGATCACTGTAAATAGACCTGTAATGAAAGTGAAATGTGATCTAAAGTACAGCAATAGATTTCTGTAGAAGTGACTGATAATTGGGACAAGCGATGTCTGTGAAAGGGTTTAGAGGCCGGTTTGTTAGATCTATTGAGGGCGCTCGAGAACGTGACTCGCACTCAATGTGAACAGAACTCCGGATGGAAATCGCCGTAATCTAGCAGATGTATTAAAGTGAAGCTGATAGATTGTTCTCATTAAAGTTTAACTGCCGCCTGACCGATGCTACGTTAAGATTCGGGGTGATGTTACCGTTTAAAAATCAGTACTTTTTTTTAATACCGCAGAGATTAGCGGCATCTCCGTATATAGTAAATTTACTTTAAACGTCAATTTGACGTGAAAGATTGTTGGTTTAAGAATCCGTTTAGCCTGCACTTTGCCATCGGTTATACGGGGTGGCACGGTGGGGGTCAAGGTAGAAGCGTTCACGTCGCGATCCCTGTCAGGTAATACTTGGTATTGCCTGCGAATTCTACCAAACGCTTCGAGGCCGAGGAGCTGAAAGACAACGATGTCCAGAGGCTGACCATCGTGCTTCGAAGAATCGCAAAGAAGAAGAAGCAGAGTAAGTAAGTGCTACCGCCTCACAGCCATAAGGATCCGGGTTCGACTCCCGGCTCGGTTGTCTTTCTGTCTGGAAGCTACCCGTTCGTTTGTGTTTTCGTAGAATCGCCGTTGATGCCTAGCTTAATTGGCCTGCTGACTAAATCCCCCTCCTCAAGTACAGGGTCGCAGTGAATTGGCCTGCTGATGCCTAGGTTAAGTGACCTGCTGATGCCTAGGTTAAGTGACCAGCTGATGCCTAGGTTAAGTGACCTGCTGATGCCTAGGTGAAGTGAATTGGCCTCCTGACTAAATCCCCCTCTCCCAGTAAGAGGGTCGCAGTGAGCTCGGCTCACCTTGCTCTCGATGATGGGCTTGCACAGCGAGTAGTTGGAGCGCTGGGCCCACGTGCCGTTCGTCAGGCACTCCCGGATCACGCTCTCTGCATGCCACACACACACACGCGGCATCGTGGGACGGTGGCAGCTTGCGAGCCGCGAGGAATCGCAAGCGCTTAACGATCGAGCGCGAACACGTTCGCTGTAATAAATACGAAGCAAAAATGTTGCAACGGTGTGACGTCTCTAGGCCTACAGCCGTGAATCGAAACGGAATAGGAAACAATAGACAGATCAAAGGCCCCGGCATTCGCTATTGTATGGAGATGACGTTGACAACGAGTTCAACGTGTTTGATCGTCAAATTACGGTGACTTTTGTGTTCCTCCAACAGTCCAAAGACACGCTGCTGCATAGTTTCATCGGACAAAATTTCCCCCGGTGTCCTGTGATGGACTGGCGTCCCATCCGGGTTATAGCCCTGCCTTGCGCCCTGTGTCTGCCGGGATAGGCTCCGGCTCACCGCAACCCTGTACAGGGTGAAGCGGTTTCTGACAGTGAATGGAGGAAGTGACAAGCATCGGTGTGTTGCTCCCAGTAGCCGAATGCGGCCACATAAAAAAAGGTATATTTTTTTCCATATAACGTGGGTCCATTAGAAAAAAATTACGAATTTGTGCCGGGGCTTAAACCATCAAATCGTCGTGCGGAGAAGCTTTTAAAATCAAGAAGACAATGTTCATTTTTGTTCATTCGCTTCAGGGCTCAAAAAGCAGGATTTACGAGTTGCTGTCTCAGCACTCTTTCGGACATGGCGCATTAACCTAGGAAACCACCCCCACCACCTCAATATGAACATTTACGATTTGACTGCGCCCGACATACTTTTTTGATTAGATGCAAGGGGTTTAGTTTTTATTACAAAATGTTTCATTTTGTGACCGTGGTGTAATAACTTAGTAATGGGCTGAAACTGAGATAATGGACCGGGTCGTTTATTTTTGGCACGTTTCTGAACATAATGGTGGCACCGTGGTTCATGTCAGAATAAAAGTGATAACACAATTTGCAACGCGCGCCAATTCCACCGTCGTGGACGAGACAGGGCGAGACACAAATACGGAGGCGCTACGAAACCGCAGAGAGGGGGGAGTGAGCTCCACGGTCATCTGGAGGCCGAGTTGAAAGACAACGATGTCCAAAAGCTGACCATCGTGCTTCGAAGAATCGCAAAGAAGAAGAAGATCTGGTGCCAACCCGCCAGACACGGCGTCCTATGTATTATAATTATTTCTTCTTGTTTTACTTTTTATGTGTGTTGTTTTTTTACTTTCTACTTTTCCATCCATCCAGTTTCTAAACCACTTGTCCTGCTGAGGGTCGCGCTGGCAGCAGTCCAAGGAGAGTGGACCAGACATCCCTTTCCTCAGCAACAGATTCCAGCTCTTCCTGGGAGGGGATTCCCAGGCGTTCCCAGGCCAGCCGAATGATATATATATAATTTAAAATTCTTAAGCTTATTTGTTATTGCACATAATTGATTAGCACAAAGTTGAGAGAGAGAATGGGGAACAAAGAATCTAACTGCCATGTACCTATGTGTACGTGATCAATAAACTTGACTTGGCTTGATGACCTTATTGGCCAATTAATTAATGAGTGTGTTTTTTAGTTGAGGGAGGAAACCGGAGTACCTGGCGAAAACCCACATAGAAACGAGGGGAACATGCAAACCCCGCACAGAAAGGCACCCGGGCCGGAAATCGAACCCAGTTACTTCTTGCTGTGAGGCGGCAGCGCTACTCACTGTGCCACCGTTCCGCCCAAATTTTCGTACATCAAGGCATGAAAACCTACATCAACACAGTCTCATGTCTGATTACCGACCAGGCTCAAATCCCGCTTAGCATCTGCGATCCGGTGCGATTGTATCGGTTCACGGCGAGTCTCTGCAGCCGGACGTTAGCGGAGAGGGGATATTTTATTTATTTTCAGTAACGAATGCAGGCCGAGAGGCTAAATAAGAGATAGGTGAGCACTGACAGCTAAGGTCGACAATACAGTGTCCCTGCAACTTTGCGCTGTGATTAGAGCTCTGGACTCACAACATAGGAAGATAAACGCAGTCAGTCGCTGTCCTATGCCAGCAATGGTGTTTAAATTTCGACGGAGAGACTGGCCCTTGTCATAGATAGATTAGGTGGATGTTTATTATTACAGCAGAAAAATACCCAGTGAGCTTGCAAGCTCTTTACGGGATTCCTGCGACACAACAAACTCGTGAATTGACAAAAAGTAAATAAAATATGTAAAAACAGAAACAATATATAAACACAGGAATGGAGAATTTCGACCATGAGCATTTGAGTGTTTTGATTTGATAAATATACCGGGTCATCAAAAATCAGGCGCTCCCTATTGAACTGCCTGTATTTATCGAAATATTCCACTCATGGCACCGCTTCTGATACCACACCACCAGTTAAGCACGGAAGATGTTAGGTGATCTCTGCGCATCTGGTACAATTTGCAGACGTCGAATGAAATACTATCAGGTAACTGCAGGAATGTCAGCGAAACGTCGGTGCCATCTTTTGAGGTAAGTGATGCACGCGCCCACTCGTTTGCTCCGGCATATCGACGGGTGCACTTCACTTACACACCTTTTTTCACGTGACCTAAACTCATAAACAGAACCTCACTATGAAGAATAACATTGGTCATGAAAGCCTTCGAGTTAATCTGAATATATAAGTTGTTATAAGATACAGTAATTTCTCTGTATATATTAGATCATCTTATCAACATCCGGATTTAACTGACTTCTGGACACTCTTTGCCCCCTATTGGTCCGCTACATAGAGCTTTTACTGATTACACCAACTGGCGGGGGGGCTGTGGAGCACACGAGCGGGATCCGGTGTTTGGCGATGCTGCGATTGTTCCGCAAACGGCCGCACATCTTGGGACCGTGGCGGGCAGACCATTTTCCTCGAACATTTCCACGTATTTTTAGCACAAGCTCAACGGGGCTCATTATTAATAATTGCGGAAATTCACAATGGACGAAAAATTACACGTTTTTTTTCTCCCGTCATCATTAAAGTTAAACAATTATATATATTTAACGCGTTTTAGCTGGAGTGCCAAAATAGGCCGTGAGGGCGCATGTACAGGCAAACATGAAATAAAAGCACTTTTACGAAGCACAAAGCATTTGTACATTTTTTTCGAGGCGCTGGTACGTACAATATGTTTTGCTTTATGTTCTGCCACGGAGAAAATAGGTCAGAGGCTTTTCGTATAAACATTACACGCTGAGAACAAGTTGCACGATGATCGGATGGTCATGGTGAAACCTACCGATGCCTTGAGCCGTTGCCGAAATTCTAACGGAATTTCGCACGTAAATCGGGACGATTCGGTTGAATTTGTGATAAGGGAATCAAAGTGATTCGCTGAGTCATTGAGCGTTGAGGCTCTGAGCGAGTGGTGGAAGTCACACCTTCCTAGTGAAGGAGGGCTCAGATAGAAACTGACCCCTCCTGTTGACACTTCTACAAAGTGGTACTTGTTTTTTTTGTCCCTGCGTCTGCTCGGGTACATCTGTTCCCTCCTTGCTTGTTGTAGAATTATTATTATTATTTTCTTCTTGTCTTTATGTGCTATATATATTATCGCTCAGCTAAGCGTGTTCTCAAGTTTAACAAAGCGAAATCGGATGGCAGCCCAGCAACCTTGCAAAGTAAACTTAACACCGGCCGTAACGTTACATTAGAAAATGTGCGTGACCCCGTGTGAACCCGCCAGCGAACTCCCACAAGGTGCCGGCAGCGAGACTCCATGTCTGGAAGTAACTCGTAAAAAGGCCGAGCCTAGGGCAGAAGCCCCAACACCATTCCTGCCTTGTCCTCCGTGTGAGACTAATGTAATGTCGCAGACGGTTACCGAATGCACTGGGGGTCAAGGTAGAAGCGTTCACGTCGCGATCCCTGTCAGGTGATAACTTGGTATTGCCTGCGAATTCTACCAAACACTTCGAGGCCAAGGAGCTGAAAGACAACGATGATGTCCAGAAGCTGACCATCGTGCTTCGAAGAATCGCAAAGAAGAAGAAGAAGACCGAATGCATTTGCGTGGCTCGCATCGGCGGTAGTCTCCGAACCGAGTGCCAAGGAGCGTTTGGAATAATTTTCAGGCGGTCTCTGAGCTCGGTGAAAATCGTTGCCACCGGTGTTTGCTTCGAAGCAGCCTTCTCCGTCGCATGTGGTGGCGTGGGAACATAATGACTTTAATCGGCGGGACATTACGGATCGCGATTAAAGCTACAGGAATGCGTTCGATCTGCGGCCATCATGCTGGCAGCGGTGCACGGCACGTTCCGTTGTTTGTTTGTTAATTACGCCTTTTACACTCTCTCCGAGAGCCCAACAGGGCGGGTTGGTGCTGAGGCAAAATGCCCTATTTCACAAGCGATAATAACGAACTGGTGTAGGTTTTCGCGGCTTGACGCACGATAGTTGCGTTTCAAAGGTGTTATTTTGGGATAGCCGTGGCACAGTGGCAAGGTGAGCAGCGCTGCCGCCTCACAACAACAAAACCCGGGTTCGAATCCCGGCTCGGGGGCCTTTCTATGTTCTCCCCGTGTCTGCGTGGGTTTTCGCCGGGCACTCCGATTTCCTCCCACAGTCCGAAGACATGTTGTTGCAGAGATTAATTGGCCTGCAGACTAAATTGTCCCCCGGTGCCATGTGATGGACTAGCGTCCCATGCAGGGTATAGCCCTGCCTCGCGCCCTGTGTCTGCCGGGATAGGCTCCGGCTTACCCTGTACAGGATTAAACGGTTTCTGAAAATAATTGCACGGATGGATTTATTTTCCTTATTAACACGACACGCGGAGCGCGTTAAACGTAACGAAGCGTTTATTCTGTTTTAGGCCAATTATATTCCAATTGCGCTATCGGTGGCCTGTCAGCAGATGAAGGAAGGTCCCATCGGAATGCTCGCGGCCTGCTGTACATCACCTGGCCCCTCGGGGACCTAGAGAAAGAAGGCTGTGGGACTCGGTGGTAAAAATTGAAGCGTTCATTCAAGCGCCCACAAACCGAGGCCCGTATGAAAACGTTTCTAAAAGAGAAACAGGTAATAATAATAATTAATAATAATAATTCAATTTATATAGCGCCTTTCACCCGAGGGTCAGCGGAGAGAGAACCCAAGGCGACATTGGAGTCGGGCCAGGCGGGAGGAATTCGCCAAGGTTATTCGTAGCCGCGTCGGAAGATGATTATGGAAATTGAAATAAATTTTATTTGGCAAAACTGCGTTGGCAGCTCTACGCAAGCACACTCGGTAAAAAAAAAAAACCACATTTATTTGTGTTATGAAAGAAGGGCCGTTGTCTGAAATATTATTTATTTTTATTTTTGTTATTGTCAGGCAACACAGTTATCGACGAGCATTTTGAGATTTGTGTAAACAACATTTTTTGCATCCGTGCGTCAAATCACGAATGTAAGTGGAGAAAACATCAACAGGTAACTCTGGAAGCGGGATTCCGCGACGCAACAGACGCACGAATTAACCAACGGTAAACAGGATCTAAAAACAGACGGTATTACAACGATCCTGATGTCCCTCCCGACGTGGGAAGCAGCTCCGAAGAGCAACCGTCAAACCTAAAAATCACGCGCGACGCGCTCGACCAAAAAAGACAAAAAAACATCCACCCGCGGCGTAAACGGAACGATTTGCGGCGAGCAAGTAGGGCGGGCCGCGCTGGTTGGCGCCGGCCACTTACTGGTGGAGTCGTAACGGACGCCGTTAAAGCGTTCGGGGCAAGGCCGCGCCACCGTGCTGCCCGCCTCACTCTCCGGCCAGCACGTGCCGATCTTGTCGTACGTCGCGTTGCACAGAGGGCCTGTACGGCACGCAACACGCAACCAAGTGTGGTCTGTTAAGATATAGATAAATCATAATCAGTGGCGTGCAGAGAGGGGGGGCGGAGGGCCCCCCGGGCATCCATCTTGGGAGGTGCATCCAATGAAAGAGTGACATTTAAACAGTCCCACAAGCTGCTGGTACGATCCGTGTTTTGAATAAGCGAGACCAGAGTAGAGAACCTGTTACATGTAAGTACTAGGCCCTATATACTTGAGTCTTGGCGGCATACGATCAAGGAGTCGGAGTTAGCCCCGGGCATCACCAAACCTCTGCACGCCACTGATAATAATAATAATAATAGCATTTTATAGAGCGCCGTTCACTCGAGGGTCACAAAGCGCGGCACAAGGGCCGTGGAGAGAACCCTAATCCATCCATACATCCATCCATTTTCCACACCGCTTGTCCTGGTGAAGGTCGCGGTGGCAGCAGTTCAAGGAGAGTGTACCAGACATCCCTTTGCCTCAGCAACATATTCCATCTCTTCCTGGGGGATTCCCAGGCGTTCCCAGGCCAGCCGAAGGGTATAATCCCTCCAGCGTGTCCTGGGTCGGTCTGTAGGTCTCCGCTCAGTGGGCCGTGCCTTGTAGACTTCCCGGGGGGAGCCTCGCAAGGGGCATCCTTCACAGATACCCGAACCACCTCGACCGGCTCCTCTCAAACCGATTGAGAGGACACAAAGACAAAGATCCCCCGTGTAGCCTCCGCAGACTGTAGGGGCAAGTGCCGTTAGCGTAGCAGCACCTGTGCAGGTCGACACGGCGCACGCAGAGGGGGTGGGTGACCAGCACCACGCCCGGCCGCCGTCACCCCCCCACACGCGGCGAGCCCGCGTCATCCTTCAGAGACGGGAGCGCGAAGAGATGCACGCGGCTTGATTTAAGCGGCGATTGCCTTCTAAGGTGTGAATGTCAAAGGGCAGAAATTACAATGTTCCCCCATGGCCGTCCCGGAACGATAGATTTACCCGAGACGCATTACATATGAACTACACGCCACGCACTGCTAGGCGTGGAATGTGTGTTACGTGCGCTCTGCAGTGGGTTAGGAAAATCACAACACCATAGCGTTCCGGGTGCTCTCGGGGGTCAAGGTAGAAGCGTTCACGTCGCGATCCCTCTCAAGTGATACTTGGTATTACCTGCGAATTCTACCAAACACTTCGAAGCCGAGGAGCGAGTGTGTCGCGGGTGCCCTCAGGGCGACAACAAGCTCTCGCTCGAGCGTGGCTTCTGGGAAGTTAAATGAACATCAACAGATGGATGGCAGATAAAGCGCACTGGATGCCCGCTCCAAATGTATGCTTTTGCTCGGCGAAACATCGACGTATGTAACGATGTAGGTTTGTCACGGCTCGAAGTATGAGAATTGCTCTTAATAATAATAATAATAGCATTTAAAGAGCGCCTTTTCCCCAAGGGTTACAAAGCGCTGCACAGGTCTGCGGAGAGAACGGCACACCAACGACGACAGAGAACGGAAAATCAGCAACATTTTTTTTAGGGCTTTTTTTCAGCTTCTTCTTCTCAGCGATTCTTCGAAGCACGATGGTCAGCCTCTGGACATCGTTGTCTTTCAGCTCGGCCTCCAAGTGTTTGGTAGAATTCTCAGGCAATACCCAAGTATTACCTGACAGGGCTCGCGACGTGAACGCTTCTACCTTGACCCCCTTTTGCGGATGTTCTTTCCGGATAGCTGTGTCGAGCGTTCCTTCTCCCTCCCACGGTAGGAGGCATCAACAGGATAATTAACGCTCGACACGGCTATTACACACGAACAGCTATGGAGAGCAATTCTCATGCATCGAGCCGTGAAGACCTACATCGATACATCGCCAAAGATTGAAACTCTGTAAGCGGCGATAAAACCCATCACAAACAGCAACAAGACCACAATGCAGTTATTCTGAACTGGTGGTATCGCATGCCGCTTAAAGCGGTAATTGAGCGATTGGCGCTTGATTACCGGTGAATTGCGCAAATCGACGTCGATGCCAGCGAGCAAAGGTGTCAAAGTGCCTCGCCGCTCACACGAGCTGTGGGAGGAGCGAATCGAGCTGTGTTTTGTTGTTGTTGGTGGCCGTGAGACTTGGGTCGAAATTCCGCGTTTACTACGGCAGGCGCCGGTTTTTCGACAAGCCAAGCCGCGTTGATTTTTCCTTAAAGGCTTAATTTAACGATTTTTTTTTCGATTAACCATTGCTTTAATTATTATTACTATTCGCAAACGTCACAGTAATTATTTTTCTCACAAATGTGAATTAAGGCAGTGCTCTGCTCCTGTTTACAACTCTGAGTGAATGGTCAGACTATGACATTACTATTTC
Organism: Geotria australis; assembly: GCA_036362915.1. NCBI lineage: Eukaryota > Metazoa > Chordata > Hyperoartia > Petromyzontiformes > Geotriidae > Geotria > Geotria australis. Next base: position 1,989,071 of record JAZEWU010000020.1, on the reverse strand, counting down.
TACTGATATTTGTTTTCGCGGCTCGATGTACGAAAGTTGCTCTCCATGGCTGTTCGTTCGGGACAGCCGTGTTGAGCGTTCTGTCTCTCTCCTTCGCGACGTTTTGCCTCCCAAGTTGGAGGGCAGAACCCCTGAAAATGCCTCCAACGTGGGAGGCGAAACGTCGCGGAGGAGAGAGAAGGAACGCTCGACACGGCTATCCCGACAGAACAGCTACGGGAGAGCAATTCCCGAATGACGATTTGTCAAATCAACCCGAAACTAGGATTTGAAACTTTTCTCTTCCGAGTCAGGCTTGCTTATCCACGAGCGAACGCCTGGTCAGCTCGTTTGCGGGTCGGACGCAATGACAGCGCGTCATCGTCTGCCGACTAAGCAATGGAACGTTCGTTGATCTCTGCATCA
>JAZEWU010000020.1:1976648-1988166 GCA_036362915.1 Geotria australis | reverse complement strand
CTATGATACCCGACAGGGTGGCACCGCGGTGAATCCATTCGTCTCACAATCCGATTTCCCCGCTCCGCGACCCCCGACTCATCACTGTTAGCAACACTCAGGGGGGGGGGCGGGGCAGGTAGATAGAAAATGATGATCTCTGTTTGGGAAGTCACCAGTCATTGTATTGATGTAGGCGCCCAGCGCTCGATGTGTGAGAATCGCTCTTACACTTCGCCTCCCACGTTTGGTGGCATCATCGCTCACCCTCCCTCCCTGTCTCCCTCCGTGTTTGTCTTTAAAGAAGTGGCGGCCATCTTAGGGGACGCTGGCAGATTTTTGCCGCTCTTAAGATTGCCTGTTTCTCGACCTTTCTGTGTATTCGAAGCAGCCTTAATCATTAAATTTTTGTGATGTTTTTTTTTTGTCGTTGTTGACATGCCGTTCTCTCCGCGGCCCTTGTGCAGCGCTTTATGACCCTCGGGTGAAAGGCGCTCTATAAAACGCTATTATTATTATTATTATTCTCGGGCTTCCTAAAAATCAGAAGATGCAAACGCCACACACTGCCTCCTAAATATGATGATGTTATCAGCCAATTAATTAATGAGTGTATTTTTTAGTTGTGGGAGGAAACCGGAGAACCCGGAGGAAACCCACGCAGAACAAGGGGAGAACACACAAACTCTACCCAGTGTTAAATCTCAAACCCAGGGGATTCTTGCTGTGAGGCGGCAGCACTACTCACTATGCTACCGTGCCGCGGAATACATCGATTTAATTCTTAGTTTAGAGACCTACCATGAAACAAACTGGAACTATTTTCAGCATCTTATAAACGCACCTTTCATAGCACACAGCAAGGGGACGTGATGATGTAATTTGTATTCCTTCCATAAAGTACATCATCACCGCCGTAATAGCTTTGCGTCAACAGCTGTCACCCAATATTATTCTACGTGGGAGGAAACAGGAGTACCCGGCGACAAGCCAGCAGCCATTAAAATGTGGCATTTCCACGAGGAGCTGTGGGCCACCAACAGTGATGAGGACCACGGCAATCAGGGACCATGGAAATACTGACCTCGACTGTAGCGCCTAAGATCCGTTTTAATCAACAGTAATTTAATATTCAATCGCACGCTAAAATATCGTTGCCCAATTTCAGCTACTGCGCGCACATCTCTGCCAAATACGTTCATAAGTGTTTATTTCACAATATTCTGCCTTTCTCCTCTGTGTTTTAATAAAAAGGGCCCAGGGTCAAAACGGTAACTTGTTCAGGGTTTAACACACGTAGCACTTATAAAGCCCTAGTTGTTAATGACGATGATGTCTCCAAGGTGGGAGGTGAAATGTCGCGAGGGAGAGAGGGGGGAGCGTTCAGTGTGACACGGCTATCTCCGAAAGAACAGCTCTGAAGAGCAACCATGATGATGGGGTGATTTCACTTCGGGCAGGTTAAGTAAGAGGGTGGCTGTGTCCAGTCATCGGTGGTTAGACCATCCATCCGTCCATTTTCAGAAAGCGCTTAATCCTGCACAGGGTCGCGGTGAGTCGGAGCCTATCCCGGCAGACACAGGGCGCAAGGCAGGGCTATACCCAGGATCGACCGCCGGTCCATCAGAGCACACCAAGGGCGCTTTAGTCAGCAGGCCAAATAACCTACGCAGCAGCATGTCTTTGAAGTGTGGGAGGAAACCGGAGTGCCTGGCCAAAAAAACAACGTTGACACGGAGAGAACGTGAAAACTCCGCACGGAAACGCACCCGAGCCAGGATTCGAACTCGGTGCCTTCCTGCAGTGAGGCGGCAGAGCAACGCACCGCGCCACAGTGACGCCCAAACGTAATTTAAATTCATTCGAATGGTGATTTTAAAAAAAATGTTTGCAAGAAAATTCGCAACAAACCTTCCTTTCACATTTCATCAAATGAAAAACAGAGCAGAGTCAAGCTACCTGATATGGTGCTGTTGGTTCAAAAGCCAGCCGCCGCACCACATTTACTTTAGCCAACAGGCCTAATTAATATAGAGGACACGCCGCTGACAAGCAATAACATCATCATGCCCCCCAAGTTTTCATTGCAGAACTCATTAGCGCAACGTGTTTGCAGAGAGCATTTTTCATGAAGGGCTGCTGTTATGCATTGAACGCAGTTTTGACACCGGCTAACGTTGTTCGAGTTAATGCGAAACTCCTGAATGTCTTCAGTGTAAGTTTTAATCAAAGTATATCCGGTCAATTCCGCTCAAGCGAAAAAGGCCTTGAGTGAAGGCGTTGGGAATATACGAGCGTGCTACCGACTTCTTCTTTGCGATTCTTCGAAGCACGATGGTCAGCCTCTGGACATCGTTGTCTTTCAGCTCCTCGGCCTCGAAGTGTTTGGTAGAATTCGCAGGCAATACCAAAGTGTTACCTGACAGGGATATTTTCAGCCGTTATTAACGTAACATCTGACTCAAATAAAGACGGTCTTTTTCACTGGTGAAACTACTGCGCCAATTAATTATTCATGTCCCAAATTAATTGGGTGGAATAAATTGGTAAAAAAATTTTGCCGGGGATAGTGTTGAAATACTTTATATCATCGCCATCGACAGTCTTGATCAATCCACTGCTGGATGCTTGTTATAATACACATTTATCTATCTTTCACGGTGGCACAGTGGTTAGCACTGCTGCCTCACAGCAAGAAGCACCCGGGTTCGAATCTCTGCTCGGGCGCCTTTCTGTGTGGAGTTTGTGTGTTCTCCCCGTGTCCGCGTGGGTTTCCTCCGGGTTCCTCCCAGAAGTAAAAAATAAAACACTCATTAATTATTTGGCCGATAACATCATAATATCATAGGAAGCAATGTCTAGTGGCAATATGGCGACGGCAAAACCGCCTGGCTGCCTCCTCCGCCTCTCTGTGCTTTCCTGGCGCCTTCTCTCGTCGAATTAATATCTTCGACATCGAACGAATATGTGCGCGTTTTAAATGTAAAATTATTGTTATAGTTAATGCGCGCTCGAGACTCAAAAGCGTGTGGCTGCGTTAATTTCCATCGGGTGCCCGTCGCAATCACCAAGGGGCCAATCTATTCGTCGGACAATCGCGGGTTGACTTTTCACGAAGTGGGAACTAATTTTATGGTCTACAACGGGACAATTTAGTCTGAGAAGACATTCTCGAGCATGTGACCCAGCAACTTCCTCATCGGGGGGGCTGATTACTCAAACCACCGCGCCGCTTTGGCCGATTATAGTGTTAGCAATCCATCCATCCATCCATTTTGTGAAACCGCTTAATCCCGTACAGGGTCGCGCTGAGCCGGAGACTATCCCGGCAGACGCAGGGCGCAAGGCAGGGGGATACCGATGATGGGACGCCAGTCCATCGCAGGGCACCTGTGGCAATTTCACTCAGTAGGGCTATTAACCTGGCAGCATGTCTTTGGACGGTGGGAGGAAACCGGTGTGCCCGGCGAAAACCCACGGGGACACGGGGAGAACATGCAAACTCCACACAGAAAGGCCCCCGAGCCGGGGATTCGAACCCGGGACCTTCTTACTGTGAGGCGGCAGCGCTACCCACTACGCCACCGTGCCGCTCACTGGGTATTTTTTCCGCTGTAATAATAAACATCTATCTATCTCCAGCGCGCGGTAGCATAATCGCGCGCGCAATAATCGCGAGCAACACAAATCCTCGGGGCAGACGCGAGGGATTACGCAGCGCTGCCAAGTTTCATTCCGACGCGCTAAATAAGAACGTAGAAATAAATAAACCGGCGCTATTTTTTACGCTCTCGCGACGAGCGAATAATATCGCGACAGCGAACGGACGGTGTCATAGCACGAGACGCACTTTCTTCCTCTGGCTTGGAATGTTGGTGCGGGTCAGTGGTGCCGTGCCGAGATGTTGGCTCTCTCTCTTTCTCTTCCGATCTGCGTCTGCTCGGGTACAATCTGTTCCCTCCTTGCTTGTTCTAGAATTATTACTATTTTCCTGTTGTCTTTCTGTGTCCTCTGTCTTATAATTTGTCTCTATTGCTTGACTCTCGGTTATTCTGTCTTGATGTTGTTGACATGACGTTCTCACCACAGCTCGGATAAAAAAAAAAACCAAAAATATGTGTTGCTGATTTTCCGTTCTCTGTCGATGTTGACATCCCGTTCTCTCCGCAGCCCTGTGCAGCGCTTTGTGACCTTCGGGTGAAAAGCGCTCTATAAATGCTATTATTATTGTTGTTTACTTAGATGCCAACGGCGTGGAATGTGTAGCTTGTTACTGTGAGGCGCTGACTCCAGATAATGATTGCACCTTATCTGAGCCGGAGGGATTGATGGTGTTTGGTGTTTTGCAATAAACGAGCGATGCGCTGCTGGGCCAGGTGGATGCTGTGATTATGGAAATCAAATTGCAGTCTTGCTACGGGGATCTTAAACCCCGACCTGGGATAAACCGAGCTAGATTGCCATCGGAGGTGCGTAACATCGCGACGACTCCGTGTGCATGACAACAGTCTTTAATCCCACGGCGAGATTGGCTCCTGAATCAGAAATGGTGGTAAACTCACTCTGTGAATAGTGAAGCTCTGTTGGTGAGTTTAGGTCATGTCAAAATGTGTGTAAGTGTAGTGTACCCGTCGATATGTCGGAGCAAACGAGCGAGCACACGCAGCACTTACATTAAGCTGATTGCAACTATCAGCGAAACGTCGTACCTTCATTGTAACTGGACAACCAGGAGGTCACCCAATCAGAACAGGAGGCAAACACGCAAACTCTACACAGAAAGGAGCCCAAGACAGGAATCAAACTGCCTCGGGCAGGACCCTCTTTCTCTGAGGCGCAGATGTTACAACTTCCATCGACACCATGCTGTCCAAGAGAAGGCTTCGCTTTACCAATGTAAACAAAAATACAGCGCCATTTGAGCATTGCTCAAAAGAGCTGCTCTTTAAGATCGCCGTGTAGAGCGTTTGTCTTAACTTGGGAAGGAGAGCAGCCCTCGTGCATCGAGCCGTGACAACGCACATCAATAAGTACACAGCGCTATTTTTCAAACCGCATTCGATGGTCTAAGCCCTGAGGAGTAATCGCTCGACGTTGATTAAAGGTGCCGCATTACCAGAGTGTAACCTTGTGCTTTCATGAAGTTAGCGAAAAGACGGACTGCCCAACTGTGGAGTACCCGCTGTACAATTTGAACTGTAAGCGAAACATTTCTCATTCTAACAGTTGCACAAGCTAAAGCGCACGCGATTGAAAACTCAATCCCTCAGAGCACCATTAGCTGAGGTAATCAGTACGTGGCAAATAATGTTTTTGATTAACATCACTTTTGGGAAATTAGTTGACGTTCACGCTTTTTGTTTTGTACTGATGCAGGTGGGCGGCACGGTGGGGTGGCGGTGAGTAGCGCTTCCGCCTCACATCAAGAAGGGCCCGAGTTCAAATCCCGGTTCGGGTGCCGTCTTTCTGCGTGGAGTTTGCATGTTCTCCCCCGTGTCCGCGTGGGTTTTCGCCGGGCACTCCGGTTTTCTCCCACCGCCCAAAGACACGCTGCTGCATAGGTTATTTGGCCTGCGGACTGAATTGCCCCTGGTGCCCTGTGATGGACTGCCGTCTCATTCTCGGTATACCCTTGCCTTGCGCCCTGTGTCTGCCGGGATAGGCTCCGGCTCACCACGACCATGCACAGGATTAAGCGGTTTCTGACAATGGATGGATGGATGCACGTTGCTCCTGTGTGACCGTTCACACCTCGTGGTGAGAATAGGTCCACCCCGGCACGGATGACCTGAGTCAGCACTTAGCCTCGGCGTTAAGTGTGCAAATTGACCGCTCAAGTGCAGGTCACAGCATGACCCAAAGCGCATTCAGGCAAAGATTTTTGTTGTACTGATGTAGGTTTTCATGCAGGCGCGTCACAGCCGCGGGTGTTGCGGGTGTTGCGACACCCGCACTTTCACATAAACATGATTCCATCCCCCCCCACTTTTTCCTGAGGTAGTCTCATATCATATGTTGCGACACCCGCACTTTCACAGAAACATGATTCCATCCCCCCCACTTTTTCCTGCAAACACCCACGGCTGCGACGCGCATCTTCAACGTGGGAGGCGAAACGTCGCGAGGGAGAGAGGGAGATCGCTCGACACGGCTATCCCGAAAGAGCTGCTGTGAAGGACAACCGTCACAGTTTTTGTTGTTTATTTTGTAAAGTATTTGATGAGATTTCGTCACGTCGCATAAATAACGAACGAAACGAAGGACAAACCGGGCAACTTTCGCAATCTCTATTTGCATGCTTCCATTTGTTCTGGTTCACATGCCAAACTCTATATTGCATTGAATTCACCAACTGTTTTGATTGCTTGCCCAAACAAACTCAGCTGCATAATATTAGACTGGAAATGGCAATAGGTCGGTGAACTGAAACGTATATTAATTTGTGAAGAAACACAAGGCAGTTCTGCCAATGCAGATAAAAGCTTTAATCCGCAGTGCTTCACAATAATGAGTTTGTCTACTATCTTGACTGTTGTTATCATTATCAGTACCCGCTTAAACCTGTACAGGGTTGCGGGGGCGGGGGAGGGCTGGAACATATCCTGGCAGACAAAGGGTGAAAGACAGGGCTGTAACCGGGATTGGAGGCCAGTGCATTGTAAGGCACTGGGGTAAATGTCGTTAGCAAGTAAATTAATCTAGGCAGCATGTATTTGGAGTCCGTGTAACAAACCCACGCGTACACGAGGAGAACATGCAAACTCCACACTGCAAGGCACCAGAGCCGGGAATCGAACCCAGGGCCTGCTTGCTGTGAGGCAGCAGCGTTACCCACCACACCATTGCACCATCCATTGACACGTTGTGTTGGAGCCACAGTTTAAACGGAGGGCTCTCGCCAAGTGGTAATAAAGCAGCATCGTCTTAACAAGTCTGTCGATGAATTCAGAAAATCTAATAATAATAATAGCAATTTATAGATCGCCTTTCACCCGAGGGTCACAAAGCGTTGCACAAGGGCCGCGGAGAGAACGGCATGTCGACAACGACAGAAAAACAGCTAATAAAAATCAAAGCGCTCTGTGTCTGCCGAGATAGGCTCCGGCTGACCGCGAGCCTGTACAGGATTAAGCGGTTTCTGAAAACGGATGGATGGATATTCGGCGTCTCGCGTTTGCATTCGAGCGTCGAACGTTGATCTAATAATAATAATAATAGCATTTATAGAGCGCCTTTCACCTGAGGGTCACAAAGCGCTGCACAAGGGCCGCGGAGAGAACGACATGTCAACAACGACAGAGAACGGAAAATCAACAACGGGAAGAAGCCGTTGCGTTATCCGTGAGCTCTCTGCGCGTTTCCTCCGTCACAAAGTTTGGAAAGGAAATCGTGATGTGATTTGCCGAATTAAAAAAAAAAAATCTCCTCCTTTTTAATACGTTCTGCTCCGCTCAGGCGCTCGCATTAAACTCCCATTCACTTGCCCAATGGGCCAGGACGGCAAGTGCCAATCTCCAGTGCATTCAGTCGAGCCGTTGATGAATGTGTTGGCAGTTTCGCACGCGGCGTTCATTTGTTCAATTATACACATGCGACCTTGGCTTTTAAGTGTATCTGCTGTTATTTATTCAGGGCTACACAAACTTAAGCACAATAGGATCGCTTGTGCTTCTTACATGGGGATACATTGAGAATTGCTCTCAAGAGCTGCTCTTTTGCGATCGCCTTCATCATCATCATCATTATTTGATCTACTGCTCTGGCCTTGTGCTATTCCTCTGCGGAGAATGCATGTCCTGTCTGGGAGAGATCAACTCATGCCAAGAAACTTGACCCGGCATTGAACAACACCTGCCGCCTGATCACTGGCTGCTTGAAACCCACACACACAAACAACCTGTACCTTCTCCCTGGCCTTGCCCCTGCTGATATTAGGCGGGAAGTGGCCAGTCGAGTCGAGATGACAAAGGCTACTAGTGATGAACGCCACCTCCTTCATGGACGTCAACCCCCGGCCCAACGACTGAAGTCAAGAAGAAGCTTCCTCAGCCATGTGCAGCCCCTAACAACATCTCGAGGGGAAACCAGATCATCATTTCAACTTTTTTCTCAATGCTGCCATATGTACAGGACATATGGAGGATCGAAATTCCGTTTCTCTCAGACAGGAACTAAAACACAACAACAAGAGTTTAAAAATACTAGGACAAAAAAAAATACTGAAAAAAATATCCATCCATCCATTTTCTGAAACCGCTTAATAATAATATCAATTAATATAGCGCCTTTCACCCGAGGGTCACAAAGCGCTGCACAAGGGCCGCGAAGAGGACGGCATGTCAACAACAAAAGAAAAAAACAATAAAAACCAAAAGAACAGAAAATACATGATTAAGGCTACTTCGAATATACTGAAAGGTCGTGAAACTGGCAATCTTAAGAGTGGCAACAATCTGCCAGCGTCCCCTAAGATGGTCCCATACAGGGTCGCGGTGAGCCGGAGCCTAAGCCCCGCAGCTACCCACGATTAGACTTTAAACGATACATTCTGCATTTATCAATGGGCTGCAGGGTGTCTATGCAGTGGGTAACATCTGCGCCTCACAGAAAGAAGGTCCTGCCCGAGGCGCTTCGATTCCCAACTTGGGCAGATTTCCGCGCGTAGTTTGTGTGTTCTCTCCCCCGCTAGCCCTGTTCCACATGGGTTTTCCTCCGGGTTCTCCGGTTCCCTACCACAACTAAAAACAAACCAACCACTCATTGATTAATTAGCCAATTCCGTCATAATATCTTGGACGCAGTTTGTGGAAAATGTTGTGTGCAGCGAGCTAACCGCATGGCTGCCTGGCCCCCCTCCCAACCGCTCTGCGGTGTCGTCGCGTCTCTGAGTCCTTCTCTCGCTCTGTCTGTGACATTGAACGAATATGCGTGGCGCGTTATAAATTGCAATTATTATTAAGAGGGGGGCGGCACGGTGGCGCAGTGGGTATCGCTGCCGCCTCACAGCAAGAAGGTCCCGGTTTCGAATCCCGGCTCGGGGGCCTTTCTGTGCAGAGTTTGCATGTCCTCTCCCCGTGTCCGCGTGGGGTTTTTTCGCCAGGCACTCCGGTTTCCTCCCACCGTCCAAAAACACGCTGCCAGGTTAATAGGACTACTGAGTACATTTCCCCAGGTGCCCTGCGATGGGACTGGCGTCCCATCCTCGGCGTTCCCTTGCCTTGCGCCCTGTGTCCACCGGGATAGGCCCCAAGCTGAGCGGCGCTTGCGAGAGAGGGGGCCTCGCAGGGAAACTGTGCTCGCCGCGAACTTCGTGCCGATGATGAAAGGTTGAAAAGACGAGCGACGTGTGATTTGCAATTCTAATTCGTGACCCGTGGGGGGGGGAAACTCTCGCTGGATTGTGTGGTTGTTGTTGAGTTTTTTGCGAATGCACGAGCAGTCCTGATTACGGTCGCCGGTGGGCACTTATCTCGGCTAATGGCTCCTCTAATAAGGGGTGTATATATTAAATGCTGGCCGAGGAACATTAATGCCGCAGACATTCGCTCCTCGCTATTGTTCGCTTCAAATATTTCATCAACATTTTCCCCCGAACCGATTACGGCTCTGAAATGCGCGTTGCGCGACACCGCTATGCTAATTTAACTCGAAAGCTTTCGTGACCAACCGTAATCCACGGTCTAGCTCTTTTTACGAGTTAGGTCACGTAAATATTATTTATGTGTCGCAAACCCGCCTCCGCCCGACACAGCCTGCTCGTCAGATCGCTATGTTCCTGATGAAGCTGATTGTAACTATCAGCGAAACGTCGTACCTTCATTGTAAGTTTACGCGGGCTCGCTCTCCAACATACCGGTGTGCTGAAGTAGTAACGAATCGCCACGTTTTTGTCCCACGTGAAAACCCTTTACTGATTGGCTGTGTCGGGTGGAGTCGGGTTTACGACACATAAATATATTTACGAGACCTAACTCATAAAAATAGTGATAGCGTAATTCAACGGCCGGGTTGGTCCTTCGTGACCACTAGCATATAAGTCAAAGACAAAGACAAAGATCCCCCGTATAGCCTTAACAGACTGTAAGGTCAAGTGCCGTTAGCGAGCACCTATGAAGGTCGACGCGGCACACGAGGGGCACACACACCTACACTCAGCACTAACCACGTTGTCCAGAATACTACAAAAACTGCTGCTAACCACTCGCCCTGTAGATGGTATTCTACTTGAACATCTTTTCATCGACATCTGCACGTTAAGATTGCCAGTTTCAAGACCTTTCAGTGTATTCGAAGCAGCTTTAATCATTTATTTTGTGTTACTTTGTTTTTTCATTGTGTTTTTTTCTGTCGTTGTGCAGCGCTTTGTGACCCTCGGGTTAAAGGCGCTCTATAAAATGCTATTATGATAATATTCGTTCTATTTGCACTATATTTGCTGTAATTATACTTTTTGTTCTAGATCTGTGCCTTGTTATTGTCCCCCCCGACCTCCAGCTTAGCTTAACTTGTAAATATTCAAACAAAAATAGTATTTTGTTGGTAGTGATAATGAACGAATGAAATAAGTGAAAATAAAAATAATCCACTCTGCACGACATTTAGTGGGCTAGTTGTGAGGTCTCAAAGGCTGTCAACCAATGAAAGACCAATGTCGGTGACCTGATGCATGCCTAGCCCTATTATAGTCACCGACTCACAACAAACCGACTGAGCAGGGTGTCTCCGCGCCTCCGAATCAACGGGTGCAACGCGCCCGGAGAAAATGCGCGCTTTCCAAAAGTAGATTATTATTATTATATGAAACACAGGTTTCCTGGCCACGTGAGCATTGAGGCAGTGCCCATCTCCTGTTTCAGCCCCGAACCAGTGATGGAACCTCTACATGCGTGAGTCTACCAATAGGATATCCCCACAAAGCGGTATCTGATTTATCGACCGCTGGAGGGATTGTTGGCCGTCAACCGCCCCCCAACCGGGAATTGAACTCGCGGCCTTCTGGCTTGCGAGCCGCGAGCACCAGACCGTCCCGGCCACAAATGTAACAAAGACAAAGATCCGCCGTATATAGCCTTAACAGACTGTAGGGTCAAGTGCCGTTAGCGAGCACCTATGCAGGTCGACACGGCACACGAGGAAGTTGAGCGAACAAATACAACGCAGCAACCCTACGCACATTAATGTCCTTTACTCGGCCTGGCTAGCTCTTATCAGGTTAGAATCACCGCAAAGCTTGTGAATAAGCGCTATTTTTGTTTCATTTTTATTTTACATGAAGCGCTTAAAAATTACCTGTCACTCGGACAGAAAAAAAACATACACCGAGACAAGCCGGAGCTATGGCAACACTCTGGAAGGAACAAAACAGTGGCAAGCATCCCCCGTGTTTCGTGACAACGTCATTACGTCGTCGGAAGATAAATGCTTCTGAAATACCGATACAGAGAGAGAGTGTGCGTGTGTTTGTACAGGTGTTTCCAACTCGGTTTTCAGCAACTGGGCAGTTGGAGGCAGTCGCCCTCCAGCAACAACGGAGGGCGGA
>JAZEWU010000020.1:1946188-1966189 GCA_036362915.1 Geotria australis | reverse complement strand
CGAGGAAAGCGCAGAGAGGCGGAGGAGGCAGCCAGGCGGTTTGCCAGCGCCTACACATTGCCACAAACTGCTTCCTATATATTATGATATTATCGGCCAACTAATTGACGAATGTTGTTTTTTAGTTGTGGAAGAAAACCAGAAAACCCGGAGGAATCCCACGCGGAACAGGGGGAGAACACACACAAACTCCACACAGAAAGGCGCCCAAGCTGGGAATCGAACTGCCTCGGGCAAGACCATTCTTTCTATGAGGCGCAGATGACAGATACATGACAATAATAATTCCCATGGTGAAAACCTGGCAGGCCCTTCCTGAAAACGAGTCACGCAAAATTAACTCGTAGGCCTTCATGACCAATGTTATCCATAGTGAGTTTAGGTCAAGTGAAAATGTGTGTAAGTGAAGTGTACCCCTCGATACGTTGGAGCAAACGAGCGAGCACATACAGCACTAACCTTAAAAGATGGTACCGACGTTTCGCTGATAGTTCCACTCAGCTTCATCAGGGCTTTCCAAGTTGAGTTTCACCACGGAGTCACGCAACATTGCAGAAAAGTAGATTTGCAAAGAAGCGTGGACGGGTGGCATACTTGCAAATACCGAGAGACGGGTGATGCATGGAACAGAGAAGATTTACGATGTGTTAGCGAGACCGTTTAAGCTTGGCAGCAGCAGTAGCAGCGTGTCTTTGGACAGTGGGGTGGGGGGTAAACCGGAGAACCCAGCGAAAACCCACGCAAACCCCACGCAGAAAGGGACCCGAGCCGGGAATCTAACCCAGGGGGTTATTACCGTGAGGCGGCAGCGCTACTCACTGTGGCCTTGAGCCACCTATAATTTTGCATGCCCTGTAATGCAAACATACAAAAACATTATCGCACAAACACTCTGCAAGAATGATAATAATAATAACAACGATACTAACGCTGAATACATGCATGCAAATTATATGGTGCATTCTAACATATTGCTATATGCAAATGCGATTGCCGTTTATGTGCGCGCTAAGCATTGCGACTAACACTATGCATTGATCATGAGTTAGTCAGCGTTGCTGCATAGGGTTAATTGGCCTGCTGATTAAATTGCCACTGGTGCCCTGTTATGGATTGGCGTCCCGTCAGGGGTATAACCCTGCCTTGCGCCCTGTGTCTGCCGGGACAGGCTCTGGCACACCGCGACCCTTTAGAAGATTAAGCGGTTTCTGACAATGAAGAAAATCCAAAGTGCATCACTGTGATTACGGTGGCCGGGTTGGAATTCCAGCTCGGGTGCCTTTCTGTGTGGAGTTTGCATGTTCTCTCCCCGTGTCCGCGTGGGTTTTCTCCAGGCACTTCGGGTTCCACACAGAAAGGTAACCCGAGCCGGGAATCGAACCTGGGGCCTTCCGTTGTGAGGCAGCAACCCTACTCACCGCGCAACTGTGCCGCCTCAGAAAGTTTAACGCAGCAATACAGTCTGCAAAAAGACACACGTAGTCTTTAGCAAGACAATTCTGTCACCGTATTAACACGAGGTTTAGCATGTCTGCTATTTGAGCCCTCGTGTAAAGGTTTTTTTTCCACAAAACCTGTCTGCGCTGGTGAGTGTCACACAGGTGGTGTCTGAGTCTCTCTCAATTATGTGTAATATTATTTTGCCAGCAGGAGCAATTAGATACATGGTTCTGTTGTTCCCTTCGTCTCACGTATCACGCGTTTTGCCGACTTGCTCTTGTCAAATTAATCCCTGTGTCGCCCCTGTATTGTTTTTAAATCAGATAAACGTTTGTACTGACGTAGGTTTTCGCCGCTCGATTCATGATGGTTGCTCTTCAGAGCTGTTCTTTCGGGGTGGCCGTGTGAGACGTAACGTCGCGAGGGAGAGATGGAGATCGCTCGAGACGGCTCTCCCGAAAGAACAGCTCTGAAGAGCAACCATCATAAATCGAGCCGTGAAAACCTACATCAGTACCACGCAGAATACTCAAACCTCCACACAGAAAGCTGCACGAGACGGGAATTGAACTGGCTCGGGAAGGACTTTGTTTCTGTGAGGCGCAGAATTTACCACTGCATAGACACCCCGTCTTGGTTGCATTGTGGACAATTTGTCGAGATGTGAGTCAGTGAAAACGACTTTCTAAAAGTGCTCGGTCTTGTTTTTTTGCTGGCTCCTCGCAGGAACACAGCTGCACTTCAGGGAGCGTCCGTCCGTAGGTTTGAGCGATATTTACGACGAAAATCTGTAACAGCCTTGCTTCTGAGAGTCGGACCCTGCCGCCAAATATATATAGATATGTCTATCCACACTGAGGGTGTCGGGTTCTAAACATTAATAAGCGCATATTTTATCTGCACAACACCAATACGTTTTTTTTTATGTATGACTCTTAACACTTTTTTCAGCTTTAAATTCACACCTTTGCACAAATATCACCACCGATCATCTTACGCACTCTTGCGCCTTTATCCTGACGTCAGAATAACGTGTTGCGCACTTGTGCAAGCTCGCCCGTGCGGCGGGTACTCTGCTAGTAAAAATAATGAACGGACACGGAGCCGGCCTCAGCCCATAAAACAAAATAAGATCTTTTATGGCTAATAGCCTTTGGGCCTTCTGGACCTATATATTTCCAGCAATATTTATTTAATCAGGCGAACTTGAGAAACACTGACCTTCAGCGAGTCACCGGGAGCTCTACCAGTGTACAATGAGGATTTTAAAATTCCTGTTTCTCGGAATTTAATCGCGCGTCGGATCTGCATCAGCGTCGAATTTAGAATTTTCACGGAGCCGAGACTAATAATTACCGTCCATCCCATCCATTGTCAGAAACCGCTTAATCGCAATAATAATTTTACATTCATGACGCGCACGTATTCATTATATGTTGAAGATATTCGTGAGACTACAGAAGGACTCAGAGGCGTAGCGAGGAAAGCGCAGAGAGGCGGAGGAGGCAGCCAGGCGGTTTGCCGGCGCCATATTGCCACACACCGCCTCCGATTAATTATGATGTTATCGGCCAACTAATTAATCAGTGTTTTTTTTAAGTTGTGGGAGGAAACCGGAGAACCCGGAGGAGGTTACCACTGCGCCATCCTGTAAAGGGTCGCGGTGAGCCGGAGCCTATCCCGGCAGACACAGCGCGAAAGGCAGGGTTATACCCAGGACAGGACGCCAGTCTATCACTGGGCAATTTAGTCCGCCGGCCAATTAACCGATGCAGCAGCATGTCTTTGGACTGTGGGAGGAAAACGAGGTGCCCATAATTGGTATTTTGTCTGTGTAGACTCCTCTGATTATTGTTCGAGATTAGCTGCCGAGTATATTTGCTTGCTGCTGCATTGTGTGCTTTGTTAAAAAACAGTTCGCCAAGATTACCTCAACCGAGCATTTCTCTCTTTTTTCAATTCATATTTTGTGGGTGGTGGGTTTTTTTTATCTCCCGAACATGTTGCCATTATTTCCAAGGACAGTGCTGGTACACCACGCATGCCCGCCCGCCCGCCGTCCTCTCACTCGGCTGTTGTTGATTGTTGTAAAGCACACCGCTGTATTGTCGTGGGGTGTGAGTCATCCAAGGAGTTGACTGACGCCGGGTTCAGGCACCTCGGAGCCACAAAACAACGGGACACATCGCGCGAGGGTGAACAGAATGAGAGAGATGACTGTACCCGGTGAAACTTACAAGACCCGGAGTTTGAATAAACGACGTGTTCCTTCGTGACTTGAAAATGTACAGATTTCCCAGAGCAGCTATCTTCTAGAATCCCGGCTCGGGGGAACACACGCCTTTCTGTGTGTTCTCTCAACCTGTGTTCTGCGTGGGTTTTTGCCGGGCACTCCGGTTTCCTCCCACGTTCCAAAGACACGCAGTAGCGTAGGTTAATTGGCCTGCGGATTAAAATTGCACCCCCGGTGCCCTGTGACGGGCTATCGTCCTATCGTGGGTATAGCTCAGCCTTGCGTCGTGTGTCTGCCGGGATAAGTTCTAGTTCACCGTGACCCTGTACAGGATTAAGCGGTTTCTAAAAATGGATGGATGGATATATTCCAAGCGGCACGGTGGCGCAGTGGGTATCGCTTCTGCCTCACAGCAAGAAGGCCCCTGGTTCGAATCGCGGCTCGGGTGCCTTTCTGTGCGGAGTTTGCATGTTCTCCCCGTGTCCGCGTGGGTTTTCGCCAGGCACTCCGGTTTCCTTCCACCGTCCATAGACATGCTGCCAAGTTAATTGGCCTACTGAGTAAATCGCCCCATGTGCCCTGCGATGGATTGGGGTCCCATCCTCGGCAAACCCCTGCCTTGCGCCCTGTGTCTGCCGGGATAGGTTCCAGTTCACCGTGACCCTGTTACAGGATTAAGCGGTTTCTGACAATAGATGGATGGATTTTTTTTTTTTTTGCTGCTTGCATGGTCAGAGTGGAACCGCAGTCGCTAGCGGTGTTAATCACCACGCGCGTCTCGGCGTGTCAGGCTGCCCCCGATGGCCGCGCCAGCCTCTCGCCAGCATTGAGCAGTTACCTTGGCAGTCTCCGTCCCACAAATAGGCCGGTGTGCATGCGTCAGTTACGTACGGGCGTTGAACGGCGGCAATTTGTTTCGCGTAGACGCGCGGATATTTTAGAACAACCGATCAGAAATCTGATGAGTGCTCCTCGGAGCTGTTATTTTTTTCTGTCTCTGTATGAGTCTCTGTCTTTGTGTGAGTCTCTTTGTCAGTCTCTGAGTCTCTGTGTGAGTCTCTGTGTGACGGCGACTGTGACGCGATCATTTCCGAGCCGAGAGAACAGCCGACATTGTTAACGCCGCAAAGCAGCGCGTGTCTCTAGCGCAAGAGCCAAAAAAGCAACCGTCGAATGCACGTTCTGTTATTTGTTAATAATACCCCCCGGGGTTGTGCTCGGAGCAGCGATTCCCGGCATTGACGCGCGGAACAGCCGACGAACACGCTATGGACATTAATCCAGCATCACGTAGTTCAGTGAACACGACTGCGAAACTTATATTGATTGACATCTCATACAGCCCATCCGCTAGCGCACGCTGGCACTGTCAAATCGCTCATCCGGGTTCGATTCGCCACGGCCAACGTCAGTGGCTAACGAGACTCGCGTTAGCTCCATCGCAACGTTTAATAATAATTTCACATTTATAACGCGCACATATTCATTCAATGTCGAAGGTATTCATTCAACGAGAGAAGGACCTAGAGGCGCGAGGAAAACGCAGAGGCGGAGGAGGCAGCCAGGCGGTTTTGCCGGTGCCATATTGCCACACACCGCTTCCTATATATTACGATGTTGTCGGCCAAATAATTAAAGAGTGATTTTTTTTTAGGTTGTGGGAGGAAACCGGAGAACCCGGAGCAAACCCACGCGGACACGGGGAGAACATGCAAACTCCACACTGTAAGGCACCCGAGCCGGGATTCGAACCCGGGGCCCTAACACAAAACGTTTCAGCTAAACATTCAGAAACGCCTGATGACGCCTCCAATGTGGGAGGCGAAACGTCGAGAGAAAGCGCTCGACACGGCTATCTGAAAAAGAACACGAAGGCTTTTAAATCTATATTCATCTTTGCTTCGCCACTTATTGATTACTCTTCTGAAAAAAAATCCAACACTAATCTAACGCTACTTTAGCTTTAAATTCCCACTTGTTGCACAGGCACCCGCAATCCTCTTAGGCCACTCTTCCGCCTTTATCCAGCAGAGAAATTCAGGTCAAAGCAGTCACGTCGGCAGGAACGTCAGCAAACAAGAGGCGGTCAGAAGAACGCGTCTGACACTTGGGGGACAAGCACGTGGGGCGGGCACTCTGCTATTATCAACAACGTGGCTCGCTCAGTCCACCGCGTTCAACGATAGCAAATGTAAAAGAGACGATATTTTATTTTATGGATATATATTAAATGCAACAATTGCATTTCGTGTGAAAAATAATAAGGTTCCAGCGATTTAGGATTCAATAGCCGTGCGGCACGGTGTCGCGGTGAGGAGCGCTGCCGCCTCACAGCAAGAAGGACCCGGGTTCGAATCTCGGCTCGGGTGCCTTTCTGTGTGGAGTTTGCACGTTCTCCCCCCACCCCGTGTCCGCGTGGCTTTTCGCCAGGCACTCCGGTTTCTTCCTACAGTCCAAAGACATGCTACTGCATAGGTTAATTGGCCTGCGGACTAAATTGCCCCCGGTGCGCTGCGATGGAGTGGCGTGCAAGAGCGCCGCATGTGGGCTTTACACAAACTCCTATCCATCCACCCATCATCAGAAACCGCTTAATCCTATACAGGGGTCGCGGACTGTGGGAGGAAACCGGAGTGCCCGGCGAAAGCCACGCGTACACGGGGAGGGAGAGAACATGCCACACAAAAACTCCACACAAAAATGTACCCGAGCTGGGATTCCAACCCGGAGGTTTTTTTGCTGTGAGGCGGCAGCGCTACTCACCGCGGCCACCGTGCCGCCCCCTTCATTCCACTAAGTCGAGCACCTGGCAAACAGGCAATCGGGCTTACTCAGCGCGCACGTTAGCGTCCCACTGCGCAGCCGTGTGTGTACATTGGAAGCCGGTGTATAATAATAACAACAGCATTTATAGAGCGCCTTTCACCCAGGGGTCGCAGAGCGCTGCACAAGGCTGTGGAGAGAACGGCATGTCAACAGCGTCAACACAGATCAACTGAGTCAAGCAATATCGATAAATTATAGGACATAGGAACATAAAGACGGCAGAAAAAATACTAATAATTCTCCAACAAGCACGGATGTAACAGATGTTCCCGAGCAGACGCAGATCGGGAGAGAGAGAGCCAGCGTCTCGTCACGGCACCACTGACCCGCACCAACAGTCCAAGCCAGAGGAAGGAATAAATGTTCCCGTGAAGGCGCAGGTAAGAAGAGAGCCAACATCCTGGCAGGACAGCATCGAGTCGCATCAGTAGTCCTGGCCGGAGGACTTGAAAGCTTTACGGAACACGTGAGTCTTGGAAATGTTTATCCGGTGGCCGTTTTCGAGACGCGGTGTGTGGCGATGTGCTACATTGCGATTTTTCTGAAACCTCCCCCTACCTGCAGACATGAATTGTCCCCGGTACTCTGCGAATCCCGACATCGATGGGAACCGACTCCGTGGCAAAAAAATCACTCCGTCTCCCTGGGGCGTGCTTGCCTTTGTAGCATTGCTAATGACTTCGCGTGTACAAAACACGCCTCGGTGTCTGAATGAATGTCTGAGTGGGTCTTCCGAGGCTATATTAAGAACATGCTCGACTTTCGACGTCTCGAGGCCTAATTAGAGCCGCGTGCGTCAGCTGGCAGAGCGACCTTCGCGTCTCCCCCGCGCGGCAGCGTACCGGCTAATTATGAAATAGCCACAAAACCGCCGAGTAAGGGCGTTGTTTACAACGGGTGTGAACTCCCGGCGGCCAAGGAGCTTCTCGCACAACGGCGGAGCGGTGAGTGGCGGCTACCGCCTCACGGCGAGAAGCTCCCGTGTTCGAATCCCGGCTCGAGTTTGCATGTTCTCCACCATCATGTCCATCCAGCGGTAGGTAGAAGAAGCGTTCACGTCGCGATCCCTGTCAAGTAATACTTGGTTATTACCTGCACATTCTACCAAACACTTCGAAGCCGAGGAGCTGAAAGAGAACGATGTCCAGAAGCTCAACAGATGCGAGAAACCCCTCAGTCTGGAGCAAGAAGAGAGGCCAATGCCCGCCGCCTTTAAGGCCAGCACTGACTATTATATCTCTAAATGTTGAAGGGCTGTCTGCGACTAAAGAAGAACTTGTTGCAATGGGAGGCTGTCATGTTGACCATCACGCTTCGAAGAATCGAAACTAATTCGAATCCAGCGGTCAGCACAGATTCGGTGTAGGCGGTCGCAGGGCAACAGTAGTTACTACGACATTCGTGCCGTCAGACAGCCGCACACATTGGTGATCAGCCTGCTGGCCTTGTCAGCCACGTGAATCCCGGCACGATCCACCCATTCCCCGCGTGGCTTCCGCGCGGTGGCGTCGCCATGCCCCGATTGTTTATATTGACCTCTAACGCAGCAGAAAATTACATTTCATGCTTCGGTTACCGGGCCTTTGCAAGCGGCAAAACAGTCGGTCCATTGCCTAGATCATTACCCGTTGCTGCTCCCGTGTAAATACGTACCCTGAGCCGCATGCGATGCGTGTAAATCAGATTCAGAGCCAGCGTCCAACACGGTGCCTCTGAACCAGTTGTTCCCAAAGTGTGCTCCGCGGCCGCTCTGGCGGGATGTTCCAAATGTTGGATATATTCCAGGCGTCTCATCCTCGGTATAGCCCTGCCTTGCGCCCCGTGTCTGCCGGGATAGGCTCCGGCTCGCCGCGACCCTGTGCAGGATTAAGCGGTTTCTGAAAATGGATGGATGGCTGGATATGTGCCGTAGACTTTCTGACTTGGCGTGGAAAAAATCCTGATGCGCGAAGGGCGCCGTGAACCGAAAACGTTTGGAAACCACTGCTCTAGACGCAATGGGTAGTTAAAGCCATGCAATCAATCCATTGTCAGAAACCTGCGGTGAGCCGGAGCCTATTCCGGCAGACACAGGGCGTAAGGCAGTGCTATACCCAGGATAGGACGCCAGGACGTCACAGGGCACCGTGGGCAATTTAGTCAGCAGGTGAGTAGCTGATTGCAACTATCAGCGAAACGTCGTACCTCCATTGTAAATGTCGTGGATTCGTTCTGGAACATACCGGTGTGTTGAAGTAGTTAATAATTGGCAGGTTTTGTCCCACGTGACAAACCTTACTAATTGGCTGTGTCGGGTGGAGACGGGTTTACGACAATTATTTGTTTTACGTGAACTAACACATAGCAATAAATATACTCTGGATCCATAGCATCATCAGAGATTCCCTGATGATGCTTGCTGTAATGCCAGCGAAACGTCGGTGCCATCTTTTGAGGTAAGTGTGATGCACGTGCCCACTCGTTTGCTCCGGCATATCGACGGGTGCACTTCACTTACACACCTTTGTTCACGTGACCTAAACTCACAAACAGAACCTCACTATGAATAATAACATTGGTCATGAAAGCCTTCGAGTTAATTATACTCTGGATCCCCACAGAAAGGCAACCTGGCCGAGTACCGAACCCGGGTAGTTCTCGCTGTGAGGCCGCAGTGCTTCTCACCGTTACACCACCGTGCCCCCCTTGCAAAACACGCAGCTAAATCAACCACGCGCGTCCAGCAAATCAATCGTCGCGAAACGTCTTCCAAAACGAGCAAGAAACCCACCCCCCCTCCTATCAAACTGACAACATATTCCACTGCCGCGATGCCGTCCTTTACCGTGCTTGCAAACAAGCTGGGGTGGTGGGGTGGTGGTGGTAGGGGGATTAACCGCTCTCCCAAGCGGCCGTGTTCAATGAGCGATTAAGCGCCGTCCATTTAAAGCCACGTCCTCCTCGGTGACGAGCAGAGCGAAACCACTCCGCGCGGATTCCTCAACGTGGAAACTTACTGCTCGACCGGAGGCAGCCGCTCTATCGACGCGTTCAGGGTAACGATGAATGGTTTTCTAAGCGAAAAACTCCCACGCGGAAAGCCACCCGAGCCGGGATTCGAACCAACGCGAACAATTACGAGCCTATAGTTATTAAACATTGTGAGACGCGGGTCCCAGTTCGAGACAAATCTACGAAACACGTAATAATAAAAAAATATAATCTACTTTTGTAACGCGCGCATTTTCTCCGGGCGCGTTGCACCCGTTGATTCGGAGGCCCTAACTCGGTGCGTCATTGTGGGGAAATGTAAGTAACGCAACGGGCTCCTCTTGCACATATCTGTCCACCATCCACACGCGGCCTTCTTGGGATTGCGTCATAGATTAGTCTGGAAATCGTGAACAAAAATACTCAGACGCCCGTTGGAGGGCAAACAAACTCTCCTTCCCGCTGAAATCTGGGTCACTACTCCCTCAAGTAAAATAAACACATACCCACGGATCGACACATTCACCGCGCAAGGTGCTCGCACGCCCGTTCAATCATTCGAGAGAAAACAGTTCCTTTAGCATCTCGGGAATCGTTGTAATCAATTAATGTTCTTGTGATGTTTCACACCCAGGCTCCTCTGGCTGCAGAAATTTCAGCACGGATCACACCTGGTGGCTATATAAAGCGGTCCATCGATCGTTTTGTGTCAGCAGACATCGCTTCTGTGGGTTATTGCAGCAATGTGTCTCACTCTGATGCTAAAAGAGAGAAGGTTTAAGCATTTCTGGCAAAAACATATAAGTGCTAAGATCTTAAAACACCAAATAGACACCTTTCACAAAGTGTCAAAGATTGAAAAAAAAACATTCTTGTTGCAAGAGAAGCAAAGAAAATGAATTGATAACGTATGCATTGTCCTTGGATCTGATTGGCCCACACCAGAGACGGCGTTCTTTATAGCCTAGTCTCACCAGTGTTGGCCAAGTGTTGCCAAAAATCAAGCATCTTAGGACAACGCAATATCAATGCATTAGTAGCTGGGTCGAGCTGTTAAATATCTATGGGTAGATTTTGCAAGCGCACAGATGGGAATAATGCAAGTGTTATTATCTTAAAGAACACATAGAAACCTTTCGTACATACGTGTCAAACAAAACATACATGATCAGAGCATGCTGTTTGCATGTTTTGCCGCGAGCATGTTTTTTTTTTACTTAATAAGTTAAGTAAAAATTCTGAGAAAAAAAACCTCGACTCATCACGAGAAGCTTCAGGCAAAGCACGGCAATCAAGTACCACAAACAACTATTAAACTAATTACATCTTTAAGAATGAAACAGGCAGCATATAATACTTATCCATTGTATGTCCTCACTGATGGCACAAGGATCAAATCCTTCAAAAGAGCAGAGACAGCAATATTCCCAGCAATATTCCCAAAAGCAATATTCCCAATATTCCCAAAAGGCCATCGGGACGGTGAAAGCAGTCGTGCCAGCATAGAGCGTCACCAATAAAATACGTCAGAAGAACGTGTTACACGCTTGGAACAAGATAGATGTTTATTATTACAGTGGAAAAAAAAACCCAGTGAGCGGCAAGCTGGTTACGGGATTCGTTGCGAACACAACAAACACGCGAATTGACAAAAAAACAGATTGCCGATAGAGCGGGTAGACTGCTAGTAGGAACACTAACAACAATAATTATAACGATTATATCTAAGGGCGGCACGGCGGCGTAGTGGGTCGCGCTGCCGCCTCACAGCAAGAAGGACCCGGGTCCGAATCTCGGCTCGGGGGCCTTTCCGTGTGGAGTTTGCATGTCCTCCCCTTGTCCGCGTGGGCTTTCGCCGGGCACTCCGGTTTCCTCCCACCGTCCAAAGACATGCTGCCAGGTTAATTGTCCTACTGAGTAAATTGCCCCAGGTGCCCTGCGATGGACTGGCGTCCCATCCTGGGTATAGCCCTGCCTTGCGCCCTTTGTCTGCCGGGATAGGCTCCGGCTCACTGCGACCCTGTACAGGATTAAGCGGTTTCTGAAAATGGATGGATTATATATAAGTGTCTTTCACCCGAGGCATTGTACATGGTTGCGATCAAAAAAATCTAACATTTTAAAATGCGTATGAAATAAAATAAAAATCTAAAGTTAAGAAAATAAACCCCTAGCTAGAACGAGGCCACACACTCTTCAACACAAATCACGAAGGTAATGCGCTGTAAGCCCGCGAGGTGCTGCAGACAAATCAGGGAAATGAGAAAAGACTTACACATTATTAAAGTGATGAAATGGTATTACAATGAAATGCCCAAAGGAAATGCACCTTAAAGAGGCTAGTTTACGGAGGTTAAGCAGCCTTAAGGAATACAGAGCGAACAACTGCAATCCAGCACTGTGGAGGCGAGGGATGGTGGATTACACAAACGCTGTGCACTAGGTTTTCACGCCTGACGTTGCCCAATTATGTATATATTTAATAGCAGCAATCCTTGACATATCTAATAGCAGAAATCATTTTCATACATCCGTTGTCAGGAACCGCTTAATCCTGTACAGGGTCGCGGTGAGCCGGAGCCGACCACGGCAAACACAGGGCGCAAGGCAGGGTTATACCCAGGATGGGACGCCAGTCCATCACAGGGCACCGGGGGCAATTTAGTCAGCAGGCCAATTAAACTGTGCAGCAGCACCGGAGTGCCCGGTGGCGAAAACCCACGCGGACACGGGGAGAACATGCAAACTCCACACAGGAAAGCACCCGAGCCGGGATTCGAACCCGGGGAGCTTTTACTGTGAGACGGCAGCGCAACTCACCGCTAGGCCACCGTAATCACAGTGATGCACTCTGCGTTTCCATTAGCCCGCTCACTTCATTATGAGACCCATATTCTCGATTTTCTTAAGTTGGAAACATTGAACCCAGCCTAAGCTCTCGCTGGCCTCCTTTCTGGGCTTAAAAAACACAATTTCCGGCAAGCGGTAGTACCGCAAACAGGTTGCTGTCTGGAAGGTGGTACCTAGGATGGAATGTTATCTTGCCACGAGCATGGGTTTCAATAATGATTCAACCCGTGTCAATCATTCTCAGCCATGGTCAATCCACTGTTCGATGAAGGCCTCCATCGTGGTCATGCGCGTTTGTCGTGTCAACGCAAGAATCCTGTAAAGAGCTTGCAAGCTCACTGGGTATGTTTCTGCTGTAACGATAACCTATCCGTCTCACTTTTGCACGCAGTAATGATAATGATAAACCAGAGAACCGCTGCTCTTTCGGATTGAGAGGAGCCAGTTGAGGTGGTTCGGGCATCTGGTAAGGATGCCCCCCGGAAGGCTCCCTCGGGAGGTATTCCAGGCACGGCCCACTGGGCAGAGACCTAGAGGCCGACCCAGGACACCCTGGAGGGATTATATCCTTCGCCTGGCCTGGGAACGCCTGGGAATCCCCTCCCAGGAAGAGCTGGAACCTGTTGCTGAGGAAAGGGATGTCTGGTCCACTCTCCTTGGACTGCTGCCACCGCGACCCTCACCAGGACAAGCGGTTTAGAAAATGGATGGACGGTAAATCTTAACACTTTTCTCATTGCCGGAAAGGGTAAAACCTTGTATATTCTACATTACTTCTTGGGTGTGTTTGCTCACTAGGCTGCCGCTCCATCACCGGATTAATGGGGGTCAAGGTCGAAGCGTTCACGTCGCGATCCCTGTCAGGTAATACTTGGTATTGCCTGCGAATTCTACCAAACACTTCGAGGCCTAGCTGAAAGACAACGATGTCCAGAGGCTGACGACCATCGTGCTTGGAAGAATCGCAAAGAAGAAGAAGACCGGATTAATCCATGGGCTATCAGCTCTTCTGACCACGCGACCTGTCCAAACGCCATTAACTTTCCTTAGCAGTCGATACGTTGTCTCTGTAACTTGCACTTGTGCTCTAATCCATGCGTTTAGTCTGCCCCATTGAGATTCCCAGCACGGAGCTCTCAAGGCGTCTGGGCATTCATAACTCCGGACCGCAACTCTTCATGAGAGTAACGTCATCCCGTGCTTCTTCTTTGCGATTCTTTGAAGCACGATGGTCAGCCTCTGGACATCGTTGTCTTTCAGCTCGGCCTCGAAGTGTTTGGTAGAATTCGCAGGTAATACCAAGTATTACCTGACAGGGATCGCGACGTGAACGCTTCTACCTTGACCCCCATCCCGTGCTAGGGAATGCCCACCGAAATTATGGCATCCACGAATTATTTCTAAAGTTACGTCTTTCGGCCTCAGATTTAGCAGCATAGGCAGTAGTACACCGTTGTATATAGGAATAAGGATTTGAATTTATAATCATACTTTTTAGTGCCCGCTTAATTGTATAGAGGGGCGCGGTGAAGCCGGAGCCTATCCCGGCAGACACAGGACGCGAGGCAGGGTTATACCCAATGGGAGGCTGTCAGTTTATCAGAGTGCACCGGGGTCAATTTAGTCCGCAGGTTAATTAACCTATGCGGCAGCAGCATGTGTTTGCAATGTGGGAGGAAACCAGAGTGCCCGGCGAAAACCCACGCGGTCACCGGGAGAGAACATGCAGAACTCCCATAGAAAGGTCCCGGTGCCGGGATTCGAACCCGAGAACCTTCTTGCTGTGAGGCGGCAGCGCTACTCACCGCAACGCGGTGTTGAGTTTCTCAGACGGGTTCCATCAATGTCACACTTCAAAGCCAAGCTGAAAGACAACGATGTCCAGAAGCTGCCCATCGTGCTTTGAAGAATCGCAAAGAAGAAGACTCCGTGGGCTGCACGGCGCCCTGATTAATGAGCGGCGCGTCACTCTCCGTGTAACGAATGCTCGGCAAACACAGCTGCCAAAACGATTTTAAAGCAAAATGCAAATAAGGATGTACAGTATTCTTAGTAATAGAGAGACTGTAAATGCAATGTTTGCCCTCTGTGCGTGTGTGTGTGTGTGCTCGTGTTATTGTAATATATTCGAAGCAGCCTTAATAATTTATTTTCTGTTGCTTTGGTTTTTATTGGTTGTTTTTTCTTTCGTTGTTGACATGCCGTCCTCTTCGCGGCCCTTGTGCAGCGCTTTGTGACCCTCGGGTGAAAGGCGCTATATACATTTATGTTATTATTACTATATTTTGGGAGCGGTGGTCCAGTGGTTAGTGCGCTGGGCTACAAATCTGGCGACCCGAGTTGGAATCCCGCTCACGTCCACCAACACCAGTGACGATTTTTCTGAACCGGTCCTGGGCTTTCCACTAGTTCGACTCAGCTTAAAAAATGAGTACCAAGTGCCGTGTGTAAACCATTGCCACTTGGGAGACAAAGGCGGCCGGGCGTGGTGCTGGTCACCCACCCCCTCTGTGTGTGCCGTGTCGACCTTCATAGGTGCTCGCTAACGGCACTTGACCCTACAGTCTGTTAAGGCTACACGGGGGATCTTTGTACTTGTGTTATTATTAGATTCGCGTAGACGTGTATTATTTCACCCACGTGCGTCGGTTTCCACTTTGAATTCGATTTCGTGTTGTGGCTGCGTCGTTGCACCTATAAACACGGGCACGGAAAGGTCTGACTTGTAAATTATGTAATAGGGTTCTTAAGGTGCACAGCTTGCTTGGGCGCTTTCTATTGAAGTTATGGGACCGTTATAGGAACGGAGGCACTCCCGCTGCAAATTGGCTCCTGGATGAACGCGTTGCCGACTACGGCACTCACATGCATAAGAAAATAATGCTAGGTGATGCTTGCTCTTCAAAGATAGATTTCTGGATAGCAGT
This sequence comes from Geotria australis, assembly GCA_036362915.1. Classification (NCBI taxonomy): domain Eukaryota; kingdom Metazoa; phylum Chordata; class Hyperoartia; order Petromyzontiformes; family Geotriidae; genus Geotria; species Geotria australis. Next base: position 1,950,943 of record JAZEWU010000020.1, on the reverse strand, counting down.
GTCACTGCGCGCTCCCCTCCAGGGTTAGAGAAACATACAAGTTCCCGGGTTCGAATCATCCCGGCTCGGGGGCCTTTCTATGTGGAGTTTGCATGTTCTCCCACGTGTCCGCGTGGGTTTTCGCCGGGCACTCCGGTTTCCTCCCACCGTCTAAAGACATGCCGCCAGGTTAATTAGCCTACTGAGTAAAATTGCCCCAGGTGCCCTGCGATGGACTGGCGTCTCATCCTCGGTATCCCCCTGCCTTGCGCCCTGTGTCTGTCGGGATAGGCTCCGGCTCTCCGCGACCCTGTACGGGATTATGCGGTTTCAGAAAATGAATGGATGAATGGACAAACTCAACGCAGGAAAGCGTTGTATAATGTTCTCTTCCGATTAATTAATGAGTTTTTTTTTTAGTTGTGGGAATACACAGGAGAACCGGGAGAAAACCCACGCGGAACAAGCGGGAACGAACACACAAGCTCCACACAGAAAGGTACCCAAGGCGGGAATAGAACTGCCTTAAAGCAGGACTCCTCATTCTGTGAGGCGCACGTGTTACAACTACCAGAGCCTCGCTGCTGAGTGACGATTGGCTGTGTTGACATCAAACTGGGGGATGTATGGAAGACCAACCCTTGTGATTTGTGAGTCGGGTGCTCCAAACCACCGCGCCACTTGGTGAGGCTACTGTTTAGACGGAATTATTTTGGCCGTGGATGAAAAAATAAACAAATCCTGCGACGCTTGTCCGCCCACGTCTTATATATTAAATCGTAGCAGGGCATCCGACCTCCGCCTAATACTGTGGTTCAACACACAAATACAAGGTCCACCTGCCTGCGCGCAATGTTCCGAGCAACACAACTCGATAAGCAGTTGGTAAATGGAAGCTGGCAAAGTAAGATGCGGAGGAAAAAAACACGGTCCCAAAGTATTTATTTGACGCACGTACGAGCGGTTTTGTACGGCCTCGGGGCCAACATGAAAATTCCACTTTGCAGTGGCATCTGTTGCTATAAAAACTATATAATGGCGACCGACAAAGGGGGTGGTAGGGTGTGTGATCCCGTGACCGCCTGTACAGACAAAGTCCCCCGTTAATTATTCGGCCGATAACATCATAATATATAGGAAGCAGTGTGTGGCGATATGGCGCCGGCAAAACCGCCTGGCTGCCTCCTCCACCTCTCTGCGCTTTCCTCGCTACGCCTCTAAGTCGTTCTCTCGTCGAATGAGTACCCTCGACAGTTAATTAATATGTGCGCGTTATAAATGTAAAATTATTATTATTATTATTTATGATGTGATTCCTTTCCTCTGCCTGCTTGATCCCATAATTGATCCTTTGTATGGGTAGAGGGGCGGCACGGTGGTGCTGTGAGTAGCGCTGCCGCCTCACAGCAAGAAGCACCTGGGTTCAAATCCCGGCTCGGGGGGCCTTTCTGTGTAGAGTTTGCATGTTCTCCCCGTGTCTGCGTAGGTTTTCGTGGGGGACTCCGGTTTCCTCCCACAGTCCAAAGACATGCCGTTGCATAGGTTAATTGGCCTGCTGACTAAATTGCCCACTGTGCCCTGTAATGGACTGGCGTCCTATCCTGGGTATGCCGTGCCTTCCGCCCTGTTTCTGCCGGGATAGGCTCCGGCTCACCGCGACCCTGTACAGGATTAAGCAGTTTCTGAGAATGAATGAATGTATGTGTGGACTGTATCTGCTTGCTGCTCCATTGCGTTTTTTAGAACAGTCCTTCAAAACTGGCTCAACCGGATTCGCATTTCTTTTTTTTTTACCATTCATACTATCTGGTTGTCAGAAAATATCATAAATCTGCACGGAAAATATTGACTCCGATCACCGTGCTAAACAAACGCTGCTCATATTTCACATGAACGGCAGCATGTGTTTAAAAAGTTTCCTGATTACAGCGCGCGTTTGTTCAGTCCACAATGAAACAACAACGTCACGTATTCACTCGAAGGTGTTTCTGTGCACACGATGGTGTTTCGTATCGCCACGTGCCTGCAAGAACGTTGCCGGTGAACGAGGCGCGCTAAATAAGAGATGGTCGGAAAAATAAACTATTAGAAGAGAAACCTTAGACATCGCGAGAGAATAAGCTTCATATATCGCGTTACCAAAGCGCACAGTGTCTTACACGCATTCGAACACGAACACGCTTCGGAACACACAGCGAGGCGCGGTGAGTAGCGCGGCCGCCTCACAGCAAGAAAAAACCCGGGTTTGATTGCCGGCTCGAGTGCGTGTTTCTCCCCGAGTCCGCGTGGGTTTTCACCGGGCACTCCGGTTTTCTCCCACAGACATGCACTTGCATAGGTTAATTGGTCTGCTGACTGAATTACTGCCGGTGCCCTGTGATGGACTGGCGTCCCATCGTGGATGCATCCCTGTCTTGCGCCCTGTGTCTGCCGGGATAGGCTCCGGCGCACCGCAACCCTGTACTGGAATAAGCGGTTTCTGAAAATGGATGGATGTCCTATAATTGATCGCTATTGCTTGACTCTCAGTTTATCTGTCTTGATGTTATTGACATGCCGTTCTCTCCACAGCCTTGTGTAGCGCTTTGTGACCCTCGGGTGAAAGGCGCTCTTTAAATGCTATTATTATTATCATGGATGGAGAGAGCCAGGCAAACTCGACACGGCTATCCCGAAAGAACAGCTGCATAGAGCAATGCTCACACCAAAACTGATAGAAAAGAAACATTGAACAAACAACCGTATTTGTAATCTGCTCCCCACACGCCCCTGGTTAACCTTACAAACACAATGTCCACGCACAGGTTAAATAAAGGACAACTGACGACCTGAATGAATGTCCTCATTGGTGTTATTTACACATGCATGTTAACACATTGCTACGATAAAAAAAAAACCCTCATTAATTATTTGGCCGATAACATCATAATATATAGGAAGCAGTGTGTGGCAATATGGCGCCGGCAACACCGCCTGGCTGCCTCCTCCGCCTCTCTGCGCTTTCCTCGCTACGCCTCTGAGTCGTTCTGTCGTCGAATGAGTACCTTGGACAGTGAATGAATATGTGCGCGTTATAAATGTAAAATTATTATTATTGACATTAATATCTGCGTGCCAAGTATGTCTTCAGCTTTCTAACTGGATTGTTAGAGTGTGCATGTTTCCATGAAACGTCTCTTGGCTTGATTTGAAAACAGGCTTTAGTTCCATCAGACAATTAGACCAAAAATACCTCTTAAATACCACGTGCCATTCTTAATTTGTTTATAAAAATGAGATTATCACTGGGGGAAAATGGTAATTATATTACTCTACTGTACGTGCTTTTCTAGAGACGAGGCTATATTTAACCAAAGCGCAGCCTGCTCATCAGATTAATGAAGACGCGTAGATTAAACACAAGCAATTAAAACACACTCACAATGCTTACCGGCAGGACAATAGTCTACCGTATTCATTACACTAGACGTTTGTGTTTTTTAATCACATTGCAATGCAGTAAGATTTACAATATTTATCAAATGCCTTGCTAAATTTAAGATTAAATAAAGTATCTGCTGATACTGCTTTGGCAATGAGTGCACAAAGAACAAAAAACACACTCAACACATTCATCAATAACACTATCTTAAAAGGGGCGGCACGGTGTCTATGCAGTGGTAACATCTGCGCCTCACAGAAAGAATGGGCTTGCCCTTGGGCGCCTTTCTGTGTGGAGTTTGTGTGTTCTTCCCCTGTTCTGCGTGGCTTCAACTCCGGGTTCTCCAGTTTCCTCCCATAACTAAAAAAACACTCATTAAGCAATCGTTAAACATAATCAGGTGGGTACGGTGGCCTAGCGGTGATTAGCGCTGCCGCCTAACAGCAAAAAATACCCGGGTTCGTATCCCGGCTCGGATGCCTTTCTGTGGGTTTTCACCGGTTTCCTCCCACAGTCCAAAGACATACTGCTGCATAGGGTTAATTGGCCTGCGGACTAAATTGCCCCTGAGTGCACCAGTGTCAATTTAGTCCGCAGGTTAATTCACCTATGCAGCACGTCTTTGGACTGTGGGAGGAAACCGGAGTGCCAGGAGAAAACCTACGGTGACACGGGGAGAACATGCAAACTCCACACAGAAATGCACCCCAGCCGTGATTCGAATCCGGGAACCTTCTTGCTGTGGGACGGCAGCGCTACTCACCGAGCCACCGTGCCGCCCCACATTTAATACATGAATATTAAAACCTACATCAAAACATCACGTTTTAAGTAAAAGAGGAGTACAAGTATTGACTTGCAATGATAATAGTAATAATAGCATTTATATGGCGCCTTTCACCCGATGGTCACAAAGCGCTGCACAAGGCTGTGGAGAGAACGACATGTCAACAACGACAGAGAACGGAACATCAGCAACAATTTTTTTTGGGGTTTTATTTTTTATAATCCGAGCTGTGGAGGGAACGACCTTCCCGTGCCGTGCCGTTGCTGCTTTATGTGTTACCGTCTCTGTATTAACCTTGAGTGTGCCATGACCTTCGTGTACATTTCTGCTGAAATAAGCTCCCCGTGGAATACTTTACAAGGCTATGAGTGAACACATTTAGATAATTGCACTTCAAAGTCCATAAAATTGCAATAGCTCACGATGAGTGTGTCTCGTATTGGATGTCCAATTAATATTTGTCGAACGTAACCGGGGCGGCACGGTGGCGTAGTGGGTAGAGCTGCCACCTCACAGCACGAAGGTCCCGGGTTCGAATCTCGGCTCGGGGGCCTTTCTGTGTGGAGTT
>JAZEWU010000020.1:1922391-1938816 GCA_036362915.1 Geotria australis | reverse complement strand
CCACCCGCCAGCCCAGCCTCTCATTCCCACACGCTGATTCACCCGACAATTAACTTCGCCCACACACGCTCATACCACTCACTCGCTCAACACTCGCTCACCCTTTCACGAGAGCTTGCTCACTCAGGCATGCAAACTCGCTCACTCGTTCTCACCCGTGGCGCCTCGCTCAACGCTCACACAAGCGCTCACTCATCTCATCTCATTATCATAAACCGCTTAATCCTGTACGGGGTCGCGGTGAGCCGGAGCCTATCCCGGCAGACAACAGGGCGCAAGGCAGGGCTATACCCAGGATTGGACGCCAGTCCATCACAGGGCACCGGGGGCAATTTAGTCACCTCACCCACTCATTCACCCGTTAATTAAATCACCCGCACGCGGACGGTCATCCACCCACCCAGGCATTCCGTCTGGCTAATTTACACACTCATTCAACACACCCACTCGTTTACAGCAAAGCCCAACGACCGCTTCGGTCAATTAAACCTGAAAAACTCAACCTACTTACTGCTAAATATTCCTCGGTGCACATCGAGATGTTGGGATCAAGCTTTCGTGGCTGCTGTCCATCGTTTTCGGAACAATATAGTTCTGAGATTGAAGCGACAGTCTTGAGCCGCCTTTGATTACAAGTACACTTTTTGCCGAGCTGCAATTGTACAAAGCAATAGGTGGTTCCAAGAGCTATATATACGTTTTCACTGTATTCGGAACAAGCTTCTTATAATTATTCCGATCACACCGTTATAGTTTTGCACTAGTTTGTCGCTTAGTAAATTATAAAAAATAAATATTTGACCGTTTTGTCTTTGGCAACACTGTGTACTGCTGTTCCCATTATAATTATAGGTTAAGAGATTTTAAGACATTTGTTAAATTAATTGCATAACCTTATCATAACCTGTTGCTGAGGAAAGGGATGTCTGGTCCACACTCCTTGGACTGCTGCCACCGCGACCCTCACCAGGACAAGCGGTTTAGAAAATGGATGGATGGAAGTTTACAATTGTATATATTTTACCTGTTGGTTAATTTGCACGTTTGTTCTATCGCAGGAATCCCGCTTTCAGAGCTTGCAAGCACGCTGGGTATTTTCTGCTGTAATAATAATAATAGCATTTATAAAGCGCCTTTCACCCGAGGGTCACAAAGCGCTGCACATCTACGGGATAGCCGTGTCGAGCGATCTCCCTCTCCCACTCGCGACGTTTCGCCTCCCACGTTGGAAGCATCACCAGGCGTTATACGTGAAAAATAACACTCATTAATTGTTTGGCCGATAACATCATAATATATAGGAAGCAGTGTGTGGCAATATGGCGCCGGCAAACCCGACTGGCTGCCTCCTCCGCCTCTCTGCGCTTTCCTCGCTACGCCTCTGAGTCGTTCTCTCGTCGAATGAATACCTTCGACAGTGAATGAATATGTGCGCGTTATAAATGTAAAATTATTATTATTATTATTTTTAAGAGCAACCATCATGAATCAAGCCCTGACAACCTACCTACATCAGTAAAATAAGCATCTGCAGTCAACAACTTCACTGGCTTGCATAGCCACTTATTTAACCAGACTCCAAATAACTCACTCGCTCGGCAACTTATTCATGAACCCGAAAAACCCACCCTTTCATTCAATTACCTCCCCACCCACCCTATATAACCTCCTAATTCCCTCACTTACGCACACCTTATTCAGCCACCGATCCGCTCACTGGCTCGCCCATCCCCACGACATGCCATCCATGAATGTGACGACTGCGCGAAGACAAGACAAAGTGACTCAAGTTGTCGTCACTCAAACCGAGGAGGAGGAGCAGGAGGAGGATTTGGGAGCAAGGGTTACGTTTAAGTGACGATCATGGAGAATCAATCACGAAGTAAATCGAGTCCAGTGGACACACGGCTAACCCGAGATGGCTCCTCAAGCTGAAGACTATGGGGAGGATTTAACATTGGAGTCTACGAGAGACTTTACCACTGAAGTCTATGGGAGGATTTAACATTGGAATCTACGAGGGCCTTTAACAATGAAATCTATGGCAGGATTTAACATTGGAGTCTACGAGAGACTTTACCACTGAAGTCTATGCGAAGATTTAACATTGAAGTCTGTCTCCGCCGTTCTCAACCGATGGGTCGCGACCCATCAGTGGACCGAGAATGCCACCTAGTGGTCCGTGGAGGGCAGACCCAAGTGGGCCAAGTGGGCATTGATGTGCAAACGGTTGAGAAGCCCTGCACGAGTGCATGCCATAGAAACGTGGAATATCCACTTGTGGCCAACTATGCAGATGAGCTCCACACTCTGCTCATCGGAGCAACGAGAGAGTATTTTGTCATTAACTTATTGTATTACGCAACATTACTGTTGCCAATCGGTACGGTCATTTCTCAACCGCTTTCAATTAAATGAATTACTACTTTCACGTATTTTTTTTCCTCTATTGACAAGGTCACGTTCTTATCATTGAACGAAAGATTAGGGAAAAGGTTAATGGAAATGATACGTGGAAGCAATGTGTGTGTGTGTGTACACGAGTGGAGCGAGGAGTGATTACATTTGGGTCAGACTCACTTGACCCAGGGAAGGGAGCCGCTCATTAAAATATCAATATTGACTTAATTTACAAAATGCTCGTCTCAAACTGATGAGGCAGCGACAGAAGCTTAGACAGAGTTAGTGGAGCCACATCCAACACTGCGTTCATTCGTTATCAGTCACCGCTTCATCCGCTTACAGGGTCACGGTGAGCCGGAGCCTATCCCGGCAGACGCAGGGCGCAAGGCAGGGCTGTGCCCCGAATGGGACGCCAGTCCGTCAGAGGGCATCGGGGGCAATTCAATCCGTAGGCCAATTCACGAATGAAGCGGCGTGTCTTTGGACTGTGAGCAGAAACCGGAGTTCCCGGCGAAAACCGACGCGGACACGGCGAGAGAACGTGCAAACTCCACCCGAGTTCGAATCCCGCTCACGGCCAACACCAGTGACGATTTTCTAAACCGGTCCCGGGCCTCCCCCTAGGTCGACTCGGCCTCAAATGAGTACCTAGTGCGGTGTGTAAACATCGCCACTAGGGAGACAAAGGCGGCCGGGCGCGGTGCTGGTCACCCACCCCCTCTGTGTGTGCCGTGTCGACTTTCACAGGTGCTGCTCGCTAATGGCACTTGCCCCAACATTCTGTCAAGGCTATACGGGGATCTTTGTCTTTGCTCGAGTGGGTAGGTGAGGTGGGTAGGTAGGTGGGTGCGTGGGTGAGTGGCTGGAAACATCCAGGCTGCTTTTAGCGCCTGGAAACGCAGCTCGATTTTTCTGTTCTCCACGGGAGAAAAAAACCAACATAAACCGTGGCGGCTGATGTCACCGGGACAAAACAATGCCGTGAAAACAGCGGTGTCGACGCGGGCTTTGGAAATAAAGACGGGGGCGATGGTACAATGAAAAGAAAAGGAACAAGTGCTCGAAATGAGATCGCGAGGAAGCGGGAACAACACGTCGTTAAAACATCAGAGGACTTGGGTTTGAGAATCATCGGGAAAAGTTGTCGCTGCAAAATAGCCGCGCGGACGTCAGTCATTCATTCATTCGTTCGTTTTCGGAAACCGCTTAATTTGTTTTGCTGTAATAACAAACATCCATCCATCCACACAGAAAATATATAATGTATAATGCGTGGCACACATTCGTTCAACGTAGAAGGTATTCATTCTAAGAGAATACAACTCGGTGGCGCGAGGTAAACCTGCAGAGGTAGGGGGCAAGGGGTAAAGTCCCGCAGTTAACCGACACAAATCGCCAGACACCGCGTCCGATATTATAATAATATATATAATAACAGCATTTTATAGAGCGCCTTTCACCCGAGGGTCACAAAGCGCTGCACAACGACAGGAAAAAAAACTAATAAAAATCAAAGCAACAAAACGTTATAATGAATAAGGCTGCTTCGAATAAATACACTGAAAGGTCATAATGCGATCGACCCTTCATTCAGCAGTGGTTTGTTGAACAGATTAAAATTAACACTGGCCTTGAAGATGCCTCCAACGTGGGGAGCGAAACGTCAGGAAGGAGAGAGAAGGGACGCTCGACACGGCTATCCCGAAAGAGTAGCTCTCGAGAGCAATTGCCAAGGCAACGGACCACAGTGCAGCTGTGTTCCCGTGAGGAGACCAGCAATAAACCAAGACCGAGCACTTTTAGAAAGTCGTTTTCACTGACTCACAGCTCGACAAATTGTCCACAATGCAACCAAGACAGGGTGTCTATGCAGTGGTAACCCCCGCGCCTCACAGAAAGAATGGTCCTTGCCCGAGTCTGTTCGATTCCCACCCCGCGCAGCTTTCTGTTGGGATTTTGTGTGTTCTTTCCCTGTTCTGTGTGAGTGTTCTCCAGGTTCTCCGGTTTCCTCCCACAACTTAAAAAAAATCACTAATTATTTGGCCGATTAAATCATATATACGGAAAATCAATAAGCGATCTCGTTCTTTCGGTCATTACCCAAAGTTCATGACCATAGGTGAGAATAGGGACGTAGATTGACCTGCAAACCGAGAGCTTTGTCCTAGGACCAAGCTCCCGCTTCACTACCACGGACCGGTACAGTGCCCGCTCGTGAACAAATACCCCAGCCGACAATCAAAGCAGCGGGCCTTCTTGCTGTGAGGCGGCAGCGTCGCTCACTCGATTCGATTCTTCGAAGCGTGATGGTTATATGACAGTTTCCCCCATTGCAACAAGTTCTTCTTTAGTTTCAGACAGCCCTTCAACATTTAGAGATATTAAGTCAGTGCTGACCTTAAAGGCGTGCATTGGCCTCTCTTCCTGCTCCAGACTGAGGGGCTTCTGCCATCTGTTGAGCTTCTGGACATCGTTATCTTTCAGCTCCTTGGCTTCGAAGTGTTTGGTAGAATTTGCAGGTAATACCAAGTATTACTTGACAGGGATCGCGACGTGAATGGCTTCTACCTTGATTAACCGCGTTAAATAATGCCCGGCTGGTAAACCGATACCGATGGATGCTTCTGGAACCGGAGATACTTTAACTGCCACTTCCAGTGGCCTTTATGAGCGGGCGTCCGTCTTGCCGTGTATTTTTCGGTTTTTTTTATGTGACTCAGAAAATGTCGGCTCGGCGACACAGAGCCGGAAGCAGCTCGGTTGTTCCCACAAACATCAATTGTCCAAATACATAAAAAATGTTGGTGGTTCCTCTTCCGAACCCGTTCTCTCGACTCGCACGTTCCCACCACCTTCACCGAACAACGCACGTCCTGCTCGCGCCTTTCACCATCAAAACGTTCAGCTTTTTTTATATTTTTGAGCATCTCTCCGTAAACTTCATAGTGAGGTTCTGTTTGTGAGTTTAGGTCACGTGAGCACATGCATCACTTACCTCAAAAGATGGCACCGACGTTTCGCTGACATTCCAGCCAGCATCATCAGGGACACGTGACCTAAACTCATAAACAGAACCTCACTATGAATAACATTGGTCATGAAAGCCTTCGAGTTATTTAAACTACCTTACATGTATTATTTATTATGTACTTATTCGGGTTGTCACTTATATGCAATGCTGTGTGTAAATGGTTATTTTTGTCTTAGTTTGGTTAATTTGTTATTAACACATCTTTATTTATTTTTGTAAATGTGCGTGTTTGTTGTGTCTGTGGAATCCTGTAAGGAGCTTGCAAGCTCACTGGGTATTTTTCTGCTGTAATAATAATAATAATTTTACATTTAGAACGCGCGCATATATTCATTCACCGTCGAAGGTGCTCATTCGACGAGAGAACGACTCAGAGGCGTAGCGAGGAAAGCGCAGAGAGGCGGAGGAGTCAGCCAGGCGGTTTTGCCGGCGCCATATTGCCACACACCGCTGCCTACATCTTAGGATGTTATCGGCCAAATAATTAATGAGTGGGTTTTTTTTTACTTGTGGGAGGAAACCGGAGAACCCGGAGGAAACCCACGCGGACACGGGGAGAACACACAAACTGAAACACTGAAAGGCGCCCGAGTCGAGATTCGAACCCGGGACCCTTCTTGCCGTAAGGCGCAGATCTTACCACCGCGCCAACCCTATCTAACAGCCGATCCTTGGAGCAATTCTCAAATGCATCGTGGTGTGAATAGCTACATCAGTACAGGTTGGGTATCTATCAAGAGTACAACACGAGAGCCGTGTATCGAGGCGGGAGCTGCGCGGTTGAGTGAGCGGCACTCGGGGTGGTTTGCCTGTGGTAATTAGGTTTCCATGTCGCGAGCTTGTCTGCAAAATGCCTCGCTCGGGCGATCCATAAGGTCACGTTATTTAGCAAGCCCCGCATGAAAATGAAAGCCGGGGAGCGCCATGGATGGCAAGATCTTGTTATAATGGATTTAAGGACTGAATGTTTGTATTGGAATTGAGTGGGCCGAGTTTGAGGAGGGAGGGAGACAGGGAAGGAGGGCAAGAGACGGGAAGGTGAAACGTAGATAAAGATCACCCTTATAGACTCATCAGACTGCTCGGGCAAGTGCTGTGAGCGAGCGCAAGACGGCTGGCTGGGTGGGTGAGCAGCGACACGCCCGGCCACCTTTGTCTCCCCAGTTGTGGTGTTCGCGCACCGCACCAGGTGCAACACTACTTTGAGGCTGAGTCGACCTAGTGGAGGCTCCGGACCGGGTGTGTGGCAATATGGCGCCGGCAAAACCGCCTGGCTGCCTCCTCCGCCTCTCTGCGCTTTCCTCGCTACGCCTCTGAGTCGTTCTCTCGTCGAATGAGTACCTTCGACAGTGAATGAATAAGTGCCACGCGTTATAAATGTAAATGTATTCATTATTAACCTAGGCGGTAGCACGCGGGCACAAAAACTCCACGCAGAAAGACGCGCGAGTCGGGCATCCAACCCCGGTGCTCCTTGCTGTGAGGCGGCAGCGCTACCCACTGCGCCACCAACCTAAGTGTTCAACAAAACGTTAATAATCATAGACGGCACGACGGCGCGGTGAGCAGACAAAGATCTCCCGTATAGCCTTAACAGACTGTAGGGGCAAGTGCCGTGAAGGTCAACACGTCGCATGAAGAGGTGGGTGACTAGTACCTTGCCCGGCCGCCTTTGTCTCCCTGGTGCCAATATTTACGCACCGCACTAGGTTCTCATTCGAGGCTGATTCGACCCAGTGCAGGCCCAGGACCGGTTCAGAAAATAGTCACTGGAGTTGGCCCGTGAGCGGGATTCGACCTCGGGTCGCCAGGTTTGTAGCCCAGCGCGCTAACCACTGGGCCACCGCTCCCCACACACAGAGACACACACAGACATGTACACACGTACTCACCCACCGAGCCACCTGGACGCACCCACTAAGGCAATAACGAGACGAGTCTCCCACTTAAACGTAAATATCAGCCGTTTGAGACGCGTGCAATAAATGCGGCACAGCTTGCAATGTAACTGATCCGGCGCCACACTGACTGAGAGAGTCGATGATGGTTAGTGTATGAACTTTACACATCTCACGGTTGCCTTCATATGCATCTCCGATTTGCTACGAAAGCAGCCACACATGTTTAGGGGCGTGTGCGTGTGCCTCTCGCGGCTTCGTTAACCTACAGTCTGCCGGATATTTGGACCGTGGGAGGAAACCGGAGTGCCCGGCGAAAACCCACGCGGACTCGGGGAGAACATGCAAACTGCGCACAGAAAGGCACCCGAGCCTGGAAATGTAAAACGTAATACTTACACTCATACAAAGACAAAGATCCCCCGTTATAGCCTTAACAGACTGTAGGGGCAAGTGCCGTTAGCGAGCACCTATGAAGGTCGACACGGCACACGAGGGGGTGGGTGACCAGCACCACGCCCGGCCGCATTTGTCTCCCTAGTGGCAATGTTTACACACCGCACTAGGTACTAATTTGAAGATGAGTCGACCTAGGGGAGGCCCAGGACCGTTTCAGAAAATCGTCACTGGTATTGGCCGTGAGCGAGATTCGAACTCGAGTCGCCAGATTTGTAGCCCGGCGCTGTAATCACTGGGCCACCGCTACCCACAACATACACGAGCACATAGCAAGCCAACAATGTGTGCACACACGTAGATAAAGCATCGCTGTTAGCGTGGCCCCCATTAAGCCAGATATGTCGTGCAAGGTTACACATTACAGATGCTCCAACAATGCATTCCCCGCTCGTTTTGCGTCGCCTCTGTTGGTAATGACCACGCCACTTCGACCGATGCTTATTTTCGGCCGAGTCTACCTAGTGGGCATTGAATCCGGGATGAGAATACCAAATTAAAGCTGGCATTAAAGTATCACGGGGAGATACTTAACGCCGTGTCGACCGAGGGGAAGGTCGAGGACCGGTTGAGCAAATCGTCACTGTTGTTGGCCGTGAGCGGGATTCGAACTCGGGTCGCCAGATTCGTAGCCCAGCGCTGTAACCACTGGGCTACAGCTCTCCTCCGTACGTGCACACACGTGCACACACCCATACATGTATTCACGTACGGGTTATTCGTGCGTCGCACGCACGGGGCCACCGGTGCACTAACTCAGCGTACGGTCGCACGTATTATTAAAACCCTATTGATGGGTACACTTGTAGGCTCCAGTAATTGGGTATATATCTGATAGCTGCCTTCTGCAATACATCACGCGTTTGGTCTGTAGGGGCCAGGGACACACGGGGGAATAATTGCTTTTAGCGTAATATTAGCCGGTGGGTGGTGTGCAGAACGGTGATTGATGCCGCAGAGAGAGAGCGAGAGACCGTCCGTGTTATTTCCATTCAACATCGCGAGGTTCCCGCGCGAATCCACGCCACACGCTAGAGACGCTAGATAGAATTATGGGCACATTTTTTTTTCTGCCAGTATACAAATAATGTAGAATGTATAATTCTACATATGGGTGGTGTGGCGTGAAGTGGTGTGGTGTAGCGTGGAGTGGGGAGGGTTGTTGCCGGCTACCGGCTGAATATCGCCAGTTCATAGAGCAGTACACTTCACCAACACATGATTGCTCTACCTATAGAAATGTATTCAATGCCAGCACTACTAAGGAAGTGACGGCCATCTTAGGGGACGCTGGCAGATTTTTGCCGCTCTTAAGATTGCCAGTTTCACGACCTTTCAGTGGATTCGAAGCAGCCTTAATAAAAAAAATTTTTGTTGCTTTGGTTTTTATTAGTTTTTTTTTCTGTCGTTGTGCAGCGCTTTGTGAACCTCGGGTGAAAGGCGCTCTATAAAATGCTATTATTATTATTATAAGATTAACTCGTAGGCTTTCATGACCAATGTTATCCATAGTGAAGCTCTGTTTGTGAGTTTAGGTGATGTGAAAAAGTGTGTAAGTGTAGTGTACCCGTAGATACGTTGGAGCAAACGAGCGAGCACATACAGCACTTACCTTCAAAGATGGTACCGACGTTTCGCTGAGACTTCCACTCAGCTTCATCAGGGCTTGGAAACGTCGGTACCATCTTTTAAGGTAAGTGCTGTATGTGCTCGCTCGTTTGCTCCAACATATCGACGGGTACACTACACTTACACACTTTTTCACATCACCTAAACTCACAAACAGAGCTTCGCTATGGATATAATTAATAAGGTTTCAGCTTTTCTGGCAATGAGAGACCTGTTAAGAAGAAACTTAATACACCAAGTGGACATCTTTTTTCGCAAAGGTTCCAGTTTGCAGGCAATCATAATGAATCGAGCCGTCTTCTTCTTTGCGATTCTTCGAAGCACGATGGTCAGCCTCTGGACATCGTTGTCTTTCAGCTCGGCCTCGAAGTGTTTGGTAGAATTCGCAGGCAACGCCAAGTAATACCTGACAGGGATCGCGACGTGAACGCTTCTACCTTGACCCCCGTGATAAACCTGCATGCTACGTGATAATTTCTCTAAACGTTGACATTTGCTTCAAGTTCCCGTTAGAGTAGCAGAGGGCACAGATTATGGCCGTCATCAGTTATCGGTCTTCGCCGTTGTCATTGTTATCGTGATTATCAACGCCACGGTAATTATTTTGTTTTTTTTGTGTGTGTGGCAAATTACCATGGTCGCCAGCACAACCCGGGAACCATAATCAGCATCAATCACGTTTTGTGTTATTTCCCTTAAGTGGAGTGCGGGGGGGAGGGACTCTTTTTTTTGTTTTACTCACAGCGCAAGCACAATGTTGCACCTGTCACTCCCGTCGAACCCATTAATCACGCGGACGTTTATTAAACAAAGTGGGAGACGTCACGAAGCACGATGGCACAGGGCCGGATCTGCGGCGCCCTGACACAACAGCAATAATCAATCGATCCATCCATTCTCATCCATCCATTATCAGAAACCGCTTAATCCTGTACAGGGGTCGCGGTGATCCGGAGCCTATCCCGGGAGACACAGGGCGCAAGGCAGGGCTATACCAAGGACGGGACGCCAGTCCATCACATGGCATCGGGGGGACAATTTAGTCCGCAGGCCAATTAACCTATGCAAAAGCATGTATTCGGACTGTGGGAGGAAACCGGAGTGCCCGGCGAAAACCCCACGCAGACACGGGGAGAACATGTAAACTCTACACAGAAAGGCACCCGAGCCGGGATTCGAACCAGGGACGTTCTTGCTGTGAGGCGGCAGCGCTACCCACTAGGCCACTGTGCCGCCCAACGTTAATTCTACACGAGTTCGAAACGTGACAACGCGAGGCTCCCTTGCAAGGGTGTCTCGAGAGCGAGCAAAGAGATTGCGTCTACTTCAGAGTGCCACTCAAGATTCAACGCTGTTATTTGCCGGGTCACGCCTCGCGGGTTTTGTTCATTTGTCGGTCTTCTTCTTTGCGATTCCTCGAAGCACGATGGTTTAGCGTCGGTTAAACTCAAGCACGGCGAGTAGTTCAAAGACAATCCATCATCACGTGGATTACTGAACGAATGCATTGCACTCAATTCGTAAAAAAAGAGCGTCTGACTTGTCGCAGGAAACTGGCCTTACACCGACCAGGCTACAGAGAAAGCCGTCTGGTGTTGGCCAATAAGCTTGAAGGACAACGCATTGCGACAGCATTTATTTTTGCACGGTTTTGCCACAGGCATGTGTGGCTACCTGCACGTTGGAGCCTTTGTAAAAAGGTGTTCACTTGGTGTTTGAACATCTCAACACTGTGTTCTTATTGCCGGTCAGGGTAAAAACTTCGTATTTTATACTTTATTTGTAACAACTGCAAAAAGGGTCTAATAGTCTTAACTGCTTGCTTCGTGACGGTTGCTCTTCAGAGCTGTTCTTTCGGGATAGCCGTGTCACTGAGCGATTTCCCCCTCTCTCTCTCTCTCCAAAGTATATGCACATCGTTTATAGTCTATAGTCTATACATACAGTCTACAGTCTATACACAGCCTATAATCTACTGATGTCGGGTTTCACGGCTCAAGGTAAAAGCGTTCACGTCGCGATCCCTGTCAGGTAATAACTTGGCATTGCCTGCGAATTCTACCAAACACTTCGAGGCCGAGGAGCTGAAAGACAACGACGTCCAGAAGCTGACCATCGTGCTTCGAAGAATCGCAAACAACAACGGCTCGCTTCACGATGCTTGCTCTTCAGAGCTGTTCTTTCAGGATGGCCGTGTCACCGAGCGATCTCCCTCTCTCTCCCTCGCGACGTCTCGCCTAACACGTCAGAAACATCACCAGACGTTATGCGTGTGGACAAAAAGTTCAACTTTACTCGGAACGCTTTTCTGTGTGTGGCGCGTGCACGGTTATCCCCGTGTTCTGCGTGGGTTTTTACCGGGCACTCCGGTTTCCGACCTCTCACTCGGCTGTTGTCGATTGTTGTAAAGCACACCGCTGTATCGTCGTGGGGTGAGTCATCCAAGGAGTTGATTGACGCCGGGTTCAGGCACCTCGGAGCCACAAAACAACGGGACACATCGCGCGAGGGTGAACAGAATGAGAGAGATGACTGTACCCGGTGAAACTTACAAGACCCGGACTTTGAGTAAACGACTTGTTCCTTCGTGACTCGTAAACGTACATATTTCCCAGGGCAGCTATCGTCTCGAATTCCGGCTCGGGGAGGCCTTTCTGTGTGGAGTTCGCGTGTTCTCTCAGCCTGTGTTCTGCGTGGGTTTGCGCCGGGTACTCCGGTTTCCTCCCGCAGTCCAAACACACACTATTTCCAATCACCCACCCGCTCACCTACCCACTCACTCCGGTTTGTTCCCACAATCCAAAGACACGCTGTTGCTGCCTAGGTTTAAAAAAAAAAACACTCATTAATTATTTGGCCGATAACATAATATATAGGAAGCAGTGTTTGGCAATATGGCGCCGGTAGACCGCCTGGCTGCCTCCTCCGCCTCTCTGTGCTTTCCTCGCGCCTCTGAGTTCTTCTCTCGTCGAATGAATATCTTCGACATTGAATAAATATTGGCGCGTTATAAATGTAAAATTATTACAAAATATTGTTAATTCTCCTGCTGACTAAATCACCTCTTGTGTCCTTGCGATGGACTGTCGTCCAATCCTGGTTATATTCGTGCGCCGTTCTTCCGCGATAGAGCTCGGCTCGGCATCGAGTGGCTACTGATAACGAACAAACGCAGTTATAGCAGTTCACGAGCAGTCATGATTTTAAGCAGCCGCCTGTGCACAGCATCTAATGACTGTGTGTGCCGTTGCTTCAGCCTGAGGATTTGACCTACAAGTCAACTATATTTAAAAAAAAAGGCGCCCGGTGGCCTTTACGCTTAAGGCACCCGTGACAAGTTTGGTGGCGATTCTCATTGCAAATGTCAAAGTTAACGCCCCGGACAAATCGCAGGAAAACCCCACCGGGTTCTGGGCTCAATTAAAGGCGCGCACGTGTGTCTGTGTGTGTGTGTGTAACCTTTTCGGTGCCGTTGGCAAAGCGGCATTTGGAACTCTCCCGCTCGCACAGCGCAGCTTGTCTCTGCATATGCGACGATCTCGCGTAAAGCAATTTCCCTTTCCGAAATCAATTCACGCTGCGTCTCGGCGCTTTTAATGAAAGCGAGAGAGAGAGAGAGAATTAGTGAAACTCAGGGGTTTCGTGTGAGCTCCGTTATTTAATGTACGGAAGGCCTGGGGAGCGTATGCGCTTTACATCTGGTGCCTAGAAAGCTGGGTTGGTGGATCACACTGAGGGTGCAGAGTTGGTCGACTCAGCCTCAAATGACTCAGCCTCAAATGAGTACCTAGTGCGATGTGTAAACATTGGCACTAGGAAGACAAAGGCTGCCGAGCCTGGTGCTGGTCACCCACCTCCTCGTGTGCCGTGTCAACCTTCATAGGTGCTACTCGCTAACGCAACTTGACCCTACAGTCTGTTAAGGCTATACGGGGGATCTTTGTCTTTGTCTTGTGGTGGTGTGAATGTTTTTTGCGAACGTGTGTGCTCGCATGAGCGCTCGTAGATGCGTGATTACGAATACAGCCGTTAACTCCCACAATGCGTTTTGGTTCCAACGCGGTGACCGAGGCCCAGTTTTGTTCCGTGGGAATGTTTGCTGCCGGAAACTTGGACCATTGTGTAGCCGCGAGAAGGAACATCTGACAACGGTGTTTGGTGGTGGGGGGGGGATGACAGCCTTCAATTAGAGTCAAGTCACGTTACGCGGCGGAAGCCTCTCTGCATTGTGGGCCTGTCCATCGCGCTGGCGAAGCTGTCAAACGTTTAGAATAGATCTCAAGCGCGGTGAGAAGCGTTTCTGCCTCACAGTTCTCTCCCCGTGTCCGCGTGGGCTTTCGCCGGGCACTCCGGTTTCCTCCCACAGTCAAAAGACACGCTGCTGCTGCTGCTGTATAGGTTCATTGTCCTGCGGACTAAATTTCCTCCTGGTGCCCTGCGATGGACTGGCGTCTCATCCTGGGTATATCCCTGCCTTGTGCCCTGTGTCTGCCGGGACAGGCTCCGGCTCACCGCAATCCTGTAAAGGATCAAGCGGTTTCTGACGATGGATGGATGGGTTTTTGTGTGCGTGGCTCGTTCACGCGGAGATTTGGGAACCCGTGAGAGCGGCCTCCCGAAATCGTCGCTTCAAAACGAGCGATTAAATGCCCTCGCCTGCTGACGGTCGTTACGGAGGAAAGGCGTCGGGCAAAATGTACGCGCGAATAATGCGAAGCGTCGCGAAACGTAATCACAGTTGTGCGGGTGACGTGGTGGCAATTACGGGCTAATTGCTCGAATTGCACCTGCTTCGCGTGACGGATGAGCGATGATGCCAGGCAGTGACCGAGGGCCGCGTGAATGTCCACGTCTGCTCACGTCGCGATCCCTGTCAAGCAATGCTTGGTATTACCTGCAAATTCTAGCAAACGCTTCGAAGCCAAGGAGCTGAAAGACAACGATGTCCGGAAGCTCAACAGATGCCAGAAGCCCCTCAAGTCTGGAGCAAGAAGAGAGGCCAATGCCCGCCGCCTTTAACGCCAGCACTGACTATTATATCTCTAAATGTTGAAGGGCTGTCTGCAACTAAAGAAGAACTTGTTGCAATGGGAAACTGTCATACAACCATCACGCTTCGAAGAATCGAATCGAATTCGAGTCTTCTTCTTTTCGATTCTTAAAAGCGTGATTGTTTTATGACAGTTTCGCATTTCTTTACACAGTTCGTTGCATTTTTTATTGAACTCTGCAAGGTCTTTTGAGCTGCAGAGGTTGTGTAGTAGAGCGCAGACAATGCAGTGCTCCAATAGTACGGTCTGCTTCTCCACATTCACAGGTGGTTGGGGCCGGTCTTGTAGCCCCATCTGACCAAAGCAGCAGCTTTTGATCGTCCCGTTCTAGTTCTCAGGCGGTCGAGTGTCTTCCACTGGCTGGCGTAAACCCGGAGAGAATGTAACGCGAGAGAATGAATCAAGCCAGGCAAATAAGAGGGCGACACAAACGAAAAACAAGCACATTGTTTTCGCGACAAGATACATAGAAACGCGCACAAGGTCGAAGCATTAAAAACGGACCATTCGTCCGTTTATGTTCACGCGGATGAATTGCAAGAGCTCGGTGGTTTGATGACAACAGTGTGATATGCATTCGCGTGATTTGACCTCACGGAATAGCAACGCTGTTCCCGTACTGTGATGGAAGACTTTGCAGGTAAAGGCGCAGGTGCCTGCAATATTGTCACTGCTGGGTGGAAGGGCCTTCACTAAAGGCAGGTGGCTAGATCATAATAATAATAATAAGTTTACATTTATAACGCGCACACATTCATTCACCGTCGAAGGCACTCACTCGACGAGAGAACGACTCAGAGGCGCGAAGAAATCGCAGAGAAGCGGAGGAGGCAGCCAGGCGGTTTTGCCGGCGCCATATTGCCACACACTGCTTCCTATATATTTATGATGTTATCGGCCAAATAATTAATGAGTGGGTTTTTTTAAGTTGTGGGAGGAAACCGGAGAACCCGGAGGAAACCCACGCAGAACAGCGGGAGAGAACACACAAACTCCACACAGAGAGAGGCGCTCAAGGTAGGAATCGAACCGCCTCGGGCGAGACCAATTCTTCCTGTGAGGCGCAGATGTTACTACTGCACCACCCTGCCGCCTGTTACCTCTGCGCATTTGATGAGACCGAATATTTGAGGACAGCTTCAAAGGTATCTTGATTGAGTGGCCCTCGTTAAGCTCAACAGGAAGGAAAAAAAATCCTCGCACATGTACCGGCAGGATTCGTGTCACGATTATTCACGACCAATTAATTTAAATTGGCAGCTCTTTCGATCGAAAGAGGGGAATAAACGTGTTTTCAAGCACGACGCATTAATCGGACACCGATTTAGGGCTCGTGTGTAGACTCACGTCGTTCCTCAGACAATACAAACGCATTCTAAGGGTAACAATGTGTTAATTTCGAGGGCACTTATCGGTAGATCTCGCTGCTTATGGGCATGTCTATGAATATCCCACGACGAGCGTGTTATGGAAAATGTTGCACATTGCGTGTGTACTTCACAGGTTCTCGAGAGAGAGAAAAGGCTAAAACGGGTCATTTCAGGTCTCTTTAAAAAAAAAAACCCAGCTGGAATTCCTACGATTCACAACATCATTAAAACCTGTGATTTATGGATTTCATTAGGAACCAAAGCGAGTGCACTAAGGCCACACAATACGTGCATGCATAATCCTGTACTCTTTCAGGTAAATCGCTATTTATCCATGAATAATACTAATTTACTGGTGTGGGTTTTCGTCCAAAGACATGCTGTGGTTAATTGGCATGCGGACTGAATTGCCCCCCGGTGCCCTGTGATGGACTGGCGTTCACTCCTAGGTGTACCTGTCGTGGTAACATCTGCGCCTCACAGAAGGAAAGGCGCCTTGGGCGCCTTTCTATGTGTAGTTTGTGTGTTCTCCTCCTGTTCTGCGTGCGTTTCACTCCGGGCTCTCCGGTTTCCTCCCACAACTAAAA
>JAZEWU010000020.1:1899347-1911227 GCA_036362915.1 Geotria australis | reverse complement strand
GGGTGCCTTTCTGTGTGGAGTTTGCATGTTCTCCTCGTGTCCGCGTGGGTTTTCGCCGGGCACTCCGGTTTCCTCCCACCGTCCAAAGACATGCTGCTGCGTAAGGTAAATTGGCCTGCTGACTAAATTGCCCCCCGGTGCCCTGTGATGGACTGGCGTTCCATCTTGGGTATAACCCCACCTTGCGCCCTGTGTCTGCCCGGATAGGCTCCGGCTCACGGCAAACCCCTGTACAGGATCAAGCGGTTTCTGAAAATGTATGGAGTCAATGGGCCACACAGCTCAACGGTTCCTTCCGGCTTCGACACGAACCGACCAGGCAAAAGAAAAACATTCCGAGAACCGCTTCCCGACGGCTCGTCTGATGAATGAACGGCCGCTAATTGACACCCCGCGCGCGCACGGCAACGCGCAATAACGCAATAAGTGTTAGTGTCGCGGATAACGTCATTAGCACATTAGCGCCGAGTCTGTAATGCGGCCGAGCGAAAGGTGTAAATGGTAACACCGTGTTCGCGCACACTCCGGCTTTTCATTACGCGTAATTAGCGCCGACGATGAACACACGCACGGCCACCCGGTGGGCTTGCGAGAGCGGGAAGTCTTCGTTACTCTCTCGCGTCTATATTTGTCGCGGCGTTTAGCGAGGAAAATGGGAGGAACGTGTGAACGTCTTGCGAGCGTCTCCCTCGATCAGCCGCTAACGGGGGATCCGGACGTCACGACAGAGCTGTAACAGAGACCCCCACCTCTCTGTAGAGAGAGAGAGCAGAGGGGTCTATATTCACTCCGTGTTTGTCTTTAAGGAAGTGACGACCATCTTAGGGGACGCTGGCAGATTTTTGCCGCTATTAAGATTGACAGTTTCACGACCTTTCGGTGTATTCGAAGCAACCTTAATCGTTTAATTTTTGTTGCTTTGGTTTTTTTACTAGTTGTTTTTTTTTTTCTTGTCGTTGTTGACATGCCGTTCTCTCCCCGGCCCTTGTGCAGCACGTTGTGACCCTCTGGTGAAAGGCGCTATATAAAATACTATTATTATTATTACCACGGACCGGTAAAGTGCCCGCATCACTTCTTCTTCTTTGCGATTCTTCGAAGCGCGATGGTCAGCTTCTGGACATCGTTGTCTTTCAGCTCGGCTTCGAAGTGTTTGATAGAATTCGCAGGTAATACCAAGTATTACCTGACAGGGATCGCGACGTGAACGCTGCTACCTTGACCCCCACCACGGACCGGTAATAATAATAATAGTAGCATTTATATAGCGCCTTTCACCCGACGGTCACATCACTGCAGACGCTGTTGCAATCCGCTGGCCAACCTCACGTTCCCGCTTACCATCACTCGTGAGCAAATACCCCCAAGATATTTAAACTCCTCCACTAAGGGCAACTGCTCTCCCCTCACCAGAAGAGGGCAACCCACTCAGAGTTGTTCTTTCGGGATAGCCGTGTCGAGCGCTCTCTCTCTTGCGACATTTCGCCTCCCACGTTGGAGGCATCATCAGGCGTCATCTCCACGACTATCCCCGAAGGAAGCGCACAGTTTCGGAAAATTGTCTCATCGAATAGACACATGGGCACGATTCTGCCAAATCCCCCCCAGATAATAATAATCATTTTACATTTATAACGCGCACATATTCATTCAACGTCGAAGGTATTCATCGACGAGAGAACGACTCAGAGGCGTAGCGAGGAAAGCGCAGAGAGGCGGAGGAGGCAGCCAGGCGATTTGCCGGCGCCATATTGCCACACACTGCTTCCTATAAAGGGATAATTTGCATACACGTGAGTGAGGTCACGTAAAAAATAGTTGCAATCAACTTCATCAGGAACAAGGATCTGCCCTGATGAAGTTAATTGCAACTATCAGCGAAACGTCGTACCTTCATTGTACATGTTGTGGGCTCGCTCTCCAACATACCGGTGTGCTGAAGTAGTATCGAATGTGCACGTTTTTGTTCACGTGACAACCCTTTTACTGATTGGCTGTGTCGTGTGGAGGCAGGTTTACGACACTTATATTTTTGTTACGTGACCTAACTCATCAGAAGAGCTAGACTATGGCTAACATTGGTCACGAAAGCCTTCTTGCTAAATTTGCATACACGCGAATCAAGCCACTAGACTGTAAAATCTATAGACTGGGAGAACCTGGCAGATTCAAACCGTAGCTTGGCGCAGCGTACCCCAGCAGGGCACGGGTCCGCGTTGAGATGCCATCAGGACAAAACATACCCGTTACATCCCGTGCTGTAGACCTGGCATTAACGACAAGTCGATATTAACGCGTCCCACTGCCACTCACGGAGACAGTGCAACGTGTTCACCAGACGTCACTTGAGGAGGAATATTTTCCCACACCAGCATGAGACGCCAGTCCATCACAGGGCATCGGGGGAAATTGAGTCCGCAGTCCAATTAACTTATGCAACCGCATGGATTTGGACTGTGGGAGGAAACCGGAGTACCCGCACACGGGGAGAACATGCACATTCAACACAGAAAGGCACCCGAGCCGGGGGATTCGAACCCGGGACCTTCTTGCTGTGAGGCGGCAGAGGTTCCTTCCAGCTTAAATACAAACCGACTGAATGATTCCCGCCTCGGGCGCCTTTCTGTGTGTGTGTGGTTTGCGCGCGTTCTCCCACCCTGTTCTGCGTGGGTTTCCTCCGGTCGCTCATTAATTCACGAACTAATCCGTCGATATCATCACACAGTAACATATCAGACGCGGTGTCTGGCAGGTTGGCGCCGTCCGACCCACGCCGCTGTCTCCCCACCACACCTCTGTTTGAAAGGCGCGACAATGTGAGCGATTAATTCAAACGTGAAAAAAAACCCGCGATGATGGCCGCTCTTCAGAGAGGAGGGGATGAGATCGCTGCGTGACACGGCTATCCCGAAAGAGCAGCTCTGAAGAGTAACCATCATGAATCGAGCCGTGAAAAACCATCCATACATTTTCTAAACCGCTTGTCCTGGTGAGTGTCGCGGTGGCAGCACTCCAAACAGAGTTGACCAGACATCCCTTTCCTCAGCAACAGATTCCAGCTCTGTCTGGGGGGGATTCCCCAGGCGTTGCCAGGCCAGCCGAAGGATATAATCCTTCCAGCGTGTCCTGGGTCGGCCTCTAGGTCTCCGCCCTCAGTGGGCTGTGCCTGGTAGACTTCCCAGAGGAGCCTTCCGGGCGGGGGGCATCCTTACCAGATGCCCGATCCACCGTGAAAAACCTGCTCAAGTAAACGTCCCCGTAGAGACTTCGGAAGCGATCAGAGAATACGGGGCACCGATCCGGTTAGATAGCAGACGGGGCCAACCACCCCCCCCCTTACAGAGCAACGAACACCTCATTTATCTTAATTGAACAAATTAAGCGGGCACTGTCACTTCCGTCCGTAATTGGAAAGGCTGCGAATCGAGAGCACGGCAGGGGGATGACCTAAACCGTGCCCAGCCCCCCTCGCCGGGGAGTGGCGAGATGACTGACACGGCGTGACGGATCGGTGATTGTCAGGGCTGACCATCGCGCTTCGAAGAATCGCGAAGAAGAAGAGGGCTGGAATTGGGCAGCACGGGGTGTCTCGCGCAGCGGTAACATCAGCGCCTCACAGAGAGAGAGAAGGGTCCCGCTACCCGAGGCGGTTCGATTCCCGCACCTAACACCGGCTCCTGTCTCGAACATCCATCCATCCATCTATTTTCAGAAACCGCTTAATTCTGTAAAGGGTCGCGGTGAGCCGGAGCCTATCCCGGCAGACACAGGGCGCAAGGCAGGGGGAACACCGAGGATTGGACGCCAGTCCATCGCAGGGCGCCTGGGGGAAATTTTGTCAGTACGCCAATTAACCTGGCAGCATGTCTTTGGACGGTGGGAGGAAACTGGAGTTCCCGGCGAAAACCCACGCGGACACGGGGAGAACATGCAAACTCCACATGTGTTTTTTCGGGATAGCCGTGTCGAGCGATCTTCCTCTCTCTCTCTTTCGTTACCTTCTTCACTGAAACTCAGATGTATCTATAATTGGCCTACTGACCAAAGTGCCTCCAGTTCCCTACTATGGACTGGCGTCCCATCAGGGGTACATGGCTGCCTTGCGCCCTGTGTCTGCCGAGATAGGTTCCGCCTCACCCGCGATCCTTTACAGGAACCAGCGGCTACATATAATGATTACATGCTTTGGTTTTTTTTACTTGTTCCGAAGTGAAACTTGCGACCCCCACTCTCACGTCAAAGTTGGACGCTGAGATTTATTACAAATCAATTTCGTGCGCGTTGTGTATATGTTTTTTTTATTCGTGAAAATAACATCCCTTTTTTCAATCTCATAAATTACATTAAACTTCGCGCGTGATTTCATAAGTATCGGCCCGTGCGTCCGTCTGTGCGTTTGTGTGCAGACTGCTTCTGCTGACGATCATCATGCGTAAGTTCTAATATAAATTTTACATTTATAACGCGCCCATGTTCATTCCATGTCGAAGGTATTTATTCGTCGAGAGAACGACTCAGATGCGCGAGGAAAGCCCAGAGAGGCGGAGGAGGCAGCCAGGCGGTTTTGCCGGCGCCATATTGCCAGACACTGCTTCCTATATATTATGATGTTATCGGCCATATCATTAATGAGTGGGTTTTTTTAAGTTGTGGGAGGAAACCACACAGAAAGGCGCCCGAGCCGAGATTCGAACCCGGGAAACTTCTTGCTTGGAGGCGCAAATGTTACCACTGCGCCACCCTGCCCTCTAGCGTGCCGCCGTTGTGTCATTATTTTCGGTGAGAAAACACCCCCGTATGGATTGCGACACCGGGAGCACTATTCAGATATTGGAGTGAGTAACCCAACCTATTAAACGCGTGTTTCCCAGCAGACCTCTTTAGGCATTACGACTAGGGACCCAGGAAAGCGGCTTCTGGGCAGTAACATTAAGGAATCCCCTGCAGGGCGCCCACGAATCGATGGTATCGACACACAGGGGCGGCGAGAGAACACAGATGAAGGCAAAAACCCTGGACTGAATTTGAATTGAAATTTAACTAAACTTGGCTCGGGCGGCACGGTGGGTAGCGCTGCCGTCTCGCGGCAAGAAGATTCCGGGTTCGAATCCCGGCTCGGGTGCAGTTTCTGTGCGGAGTTTGCATGTTCTCTCCGCATAGTCCGCGTGGGTTTTCGCCGGGCACTCCGGTTTCCTCCCACCGTCCAAAGACACGCTGCCAGCTTAATTGGCGCACTGAGTAAAATTGCCCCAGGCGCCCCGCGATGGACTGGCGTCCCATCCTCGATATCCCCCTTGCCTTGCGCCCTGTGTCTGCCGGGATAGGCTCCGGCTCACCGCTACCCTGTACAGGATTGAGCGGTTTCTGAATTAACGGATCGATGGATGGATATTTTGGTGTTTTGTTTGCTTAGGGCACCTTAATCCGGAGCTGGCCGTAACCCATATTCAAAGCCTCCGCTCACAGCACACGAATCCATTAGGAGCCGCTCACATCGTTAAATTCCCATCGCGTCCTAAGACTGGCGTTGAAGAGCCTGTGATTTAATTGACGAGTGCAGACTGCCCCGTTGCCAACAGCCGTAGCTCGAGGCCGGCCGGCATTAAGACGCACGGTTTGATTTGTGGCTTCGTGCGGCACGTGTGTGTTTTTGTTGTGTTTGTGCATCGAGGCCGCGTGTCAGTGCCCGGGATTGTTTGACTCAAGTAGGTCAGCTAGCATGCATTACTGTCAGCGCGCATCGCCAGGAAAACGGGGAACTGTGAAAACAAAAGCAAAATAACAACAATAATAACAAACAAACAAAACGCGCGTGGAGATTTAAAGCCGGGACGTTGGACGAGCTTTAATTATAAAGTCGTCACTAAGGAGGACTCGCGTTACGGAGACTCAGCAGAAATGTTGCTCGGAACTTTTTGTCGTGTACCGCGGCAATCCGGAGTTTGCAAGTGATTATAGACGGGGAGTCACAGTGGTAGAGATGGGAAGTCACAGTGGTAGAGATAGGAGTCACAGTGGTAGAGATAGGAGTCACAGTGGTAGAGATAGGAGTCACAGTCTTGGGGCAGCAGGGTGGCACAGTGGTAACATCTGCGCCTCACAGAAAGAATGGTCTTGCCCGAGGACGTTCGATTCCCGCACTTGGGCGCCTTTCTGTGTGGAGTTTGTGTGCTCTCCCCCTGTTCTGCGTGGGTTTTCTCCGGGCTCTCCGCTTTCCTCCCACAACTTACAAAAATACTAATTAATTAATTGACCGATAACATCACAATATATAGGCAGCAGTGTGTGGCAATATGGCGCCGGCAAACCGCCTGGCTGCCCCCTCCGCATCTCTGTGCTTTCTTCGCGCCTCTGAGTCGTTCTCTCGTCGAACGAGTACCTTCGACAGTGAATGAATATGTGCGCGTTATAAATGTAAATTATTATTATTAGATTGGAGCCACAGTGGTAGACAGGGTTCATGGGCCGAGTTGAAATCCAGCCGGGATTAACTTTGCAGACTTAGCGACGGTGGCTCGAACTCAGGGGTGGAAAAGCGATTTTTAAAAGTGTGGGGGTTCTAGGGGTGGGACATGAGCACCGCAATAACCCATCTTCGGTCCCCCGCACGTACCGTACTTCAACTGTTTACTCTTCCCGCCCTGGCCTAGTGGGTTGGTCAAATGGCTGTGACTGGCTGGATGGCCGTTCAACCAATCTATCTTGACCAAATAGATTTTAACGTGTTGGGAACTCAGTTTCGTTATGAGACTACCTCAGAAAAAAGTGTGTGGGGGGGGGGGTGCCGGACGGAATCATGTTTCTGTGAAAGTGCGGGTGTCGCGACACCCGTAACACCCGCGGCTGCGACGCGCCTGCTCGAAGCGGTGATTTATTCAGCGGGGACAAACCCTCCGTTGAAGAGATTGTGGCGGCAGATTCTCCCGCGCCACATGAACGCCAAGGTCAAACAAGACAGACCTTCCTTATTGGATTCGGGTGGGGGCTTGAGAAAAAAAATAAAAATCACATTTGTCTTGCTTGCGGCAACCTTGAGTGAAAAAGTCTTCCTTGAGATAACAACGCGGTTTCTGGCGATGACACCGGGGCGTCGATACGCGAACGGCGTAATTGCACGCGTTCCTAAGCAGCGAGGTAACAAACCGAGGTAACAAACCGGTGCCTCCTAAAACGATGTTGTCGTTGTCGGCAGCTGGAGGACGCGGCTTATGTTATGGAGTTAATCCGGGATTAGAGCGCCGGTGTTGTAAGAGGCTTCTGAAGCAACGCTAATGGTTCGAAGCCAGCCTTAGCCGCAGAATTGTCAGTGTCATCTAGCGAGGTGAAGGGGCTGACGTGTTTATGTGTGTGCGTGTGTGTGAGAATATGGAGGCTGTGGGTGAGCGAGCCGAACGCCGAGCGGGCAAAGCACAGCGAGCTGGCACGGTAGGGAGCTCAGGTGGGTGCATCTGCCAGTCATCTCGGTCAGGCAGCCCATCGTGACACCCTGGGTCTGTCCTGTGACCTGCTGTCGGCGAGCCTTCGACACTTCACGTGACGGCCATCTTAGGGGACGCTGGCAGATTTTTGCCGCTCTTAAGATTGCCAGTTTCACGACCTTTCAGTGTATTTGAAGTAGCCTTATTCATTTAATTTTTTGTTGCTTTGGTTTTTATTAGTTTTTTTCTGTCGTTGTGCAGCGCTGTGTGACCCTCGGGTGAAAGGCGCTCTATACATTGTTATTATTATAACCTCAAGGTGCATATGGCCTGGCACAGGCGCCGTGGTGACGTCACCGCCACTTAGCGGCGAATGGCGGTTGTTGTTGTCGTGGGTGAGCGGTGGCTCAGTGGTTAGCGCGCCGGGCCACAAACCTGGCGACCCGAGTTCGAATCTCGCTCACGGCCAAGACCAGTGTGCCGTGTTATACCTCGTGCCAAGTAGCAATGCACATACACTGCACCAGGTACTCATTTGAGGCTGCGGCGACCTAGGCTGGAATCCCAAGACGGTGTCTTCTTCTTCTTCTTTGCGATTCTTCGAAGCACGATGGTCAGCCTCTGGACATCGTTGTCTTTCAGCTCGGCCTCGAAGTGTTTGGTAGAATTCGCAGGCAATACCAAGTATTACAGATTGTAGGGTCAAGTGCCGTTAGCGAGCACCTATGAAGGTCGACACGGCACACACGTACACACACAACAACAACCGTCATTCGCCACCAAGCGGCGGTGACGTCACCACGTCGCCTGTGCCAGGCCATGTGCACCTTGAGGCCACGTGAAGTGTCGAAGGCTCGTCGACAGGAGGTCACAGGACAGACCCAGGTGTCATGGGCTGCCTGACTGAGATGACTGGCAGATACACCACCTGAGCTCCCTACTGTCCTAACTTGTTGTGCTTTGGCCGCTCGGCGCTCGGCTCACTGTTGGGAGCGTCGCTCCTCCGCCCTCCGTTGTTGCTGGAGGGCGACTGCCTCCAACCGCCCAGTAGCGTCCTTCCCGAACCTCCTCCACAGAGGTCGATCTTGACACCGCCGGTACCAGTTTTGAGCAAGTCCACCCAGCTCCAGATCCTCCTGTGCCGCATCGGTCCATCTCTTCTCTAGCCCGTGCCGCGCCCGTTTAGCCCCCTCTATCCGACCAAACAGCAGTTGCTTGGGCATGCGATGGCCGGGCATGCGGGCTACATGGCCCAGCCACCTGAGCCTCGCCTGCCGAAGGATCTCACAAATATGAACTCTGTCCAGATCTTTCTGATATTTGTGAGCTCCACCCTGGTTAAACCCAGGATGCACCGTGGGCAGGCGAGCCGTGAAGTTTCCAACCGGCGTAGATGTTCCGCCAGGGGTGTCCACGTTTCGCTGGCACAGAGAAGAGACGTGGCACGACCCACGGCTGAGAAAACCCGGAGCTTCGCGCGTACACGGGTAACGCGGGTCGGTGCCAACACTCGCCCGTCACCCGGTCACCCCGCTGAGTGACAGTGGCTTGTGCGTGAGCGATGGCTGAGCGGGGCGCCACGGCGTGACGGACGTAGCCTTGGGGGAGTCGCTGCCAAGCCGCCGGCCAGCCTCGTACGTTCGCGGAGACCCGGAGGCAACACAATACCCCCCACACACACACCCCCCACACTCGTACCCAGCATCGCCACCGGCCAGCTTACGTATCCGCTCGTCCGTCCTCACAAAAAAAAAACTTGGCATCCGATCCTGGGTATGTTGTCGCTGACATGCCGTTCTCTCCGCGGCCGTGTGCAGCGCTTTGTGACCCTCGGGTGAAAGGCGTTCTATAAATGCTATTATTATTATTAGAATAGCCCTGCGTTGCGCCCTGTGTCTGCCGGGATAGGCTCCGGCTCACCGTACAGGGTTAAGCGGTTTTTGACAATTAATGAATGAATGAATGAAATGTTGCGAATGTTGCATTCGTTCGCGTTTTTAACGGGCGCGAAGCTCACCGATGAAGCTGATTGCAACAATCAGCAAAACGCAAAACATATACAAGGTTTAACTCTATTTGTAGACCGGTCAATAAACGTATGCAGCAGCATGTCTTTGGACCGTGGGAGGAAACCGGAGTGCCCCGTGGCGAAAACCCACGCGGACACGGGGAGCGAGAACATGCAAACTCCACACAGAAAGGCACCCGAGCTGGGATTCGAACCGGGGGAATTCTGGCTGCGAGGCGGCAGCGCTACTCACCACGTCACCGTGCCGTTCCCGGAATAATAAAAAAATCTATCTTAAAAAAAAAATCGGCGTAATGAAGCCGGCCAAATCACGTATTGCATCACGCTCACTTAGACAAATACTGGGGAATATTTGCTGTGTCCTGCGATAATTAGTACCGTCGGCGAAAAAGCAAACTCGTTTCACAAACACGACACGGTTTGATTTACTGATTGATGTGACACAATGCAAATAACAGGCAGCCACTCATCGCGCGAGCTCCGAGCTGCAAGTTCAAGGATGAGGGTCCTTCTAACAGCCGTGCCACCGACATTTGTTTTCGGATAATATTGAAAAATCGATTCCATTTTTCAAGGGTAAAAAAAAAGTTTTGGAGGGCTTCCGTTGACTTGATGTGAGTGCTGGCCTGTGTGTGTGTGCGCGCGTGTGTGTGACCCGAGTTCGAATCCCGCTCACGGCCAACACCAGTGACGATTTTCTGAAACCGGTCCTGGGGCTCCCCTAGGTCGACTCAGCCTCAAATGAGTACCTAGTGCGGTGTGTAAACATCACCACTAGGGAGACAAAGGCGGCCGGGCGTGGTGCTGGTCACCCACCCCCTCGTGTGCCGTGTCGACCTTCATAGGTGCTCGCTAACGGCACTTGCCCCAACAGTCTGTTAAGGCTATACGGGGGATCTTTGTCTTTGTTTTGCGTGTGTGTGTGCGGGCGTGGTGCTGGCCTGGAGCTGGGTAGTACTTGCTGAAAACTGGTACCAGCGGTGTCAAGATCGACCTCTGTGGTGGATGTTCGTGAAAGGCGCTATGATGCACTGGCGGTAATGGTGATGGTGGGACTTGGCTGGTTTAGACAATTTACCATATTCTAAACCGCTTGTCCTGGTGAGGGTCGCGGTGGCAGCAGTCCAAGGAGAGTGGACCAGACAGCAACAGATTCCAGGAAGAGCTGGAATCTGTTACCGCCGGCATTAATGCGACGTGCTTGGTAACGGCGCCCTTCCGATACGGCTGAAGTGGCAACTTTGTCTTTGTATAAGCAACACGACGATTCGATAAATAAAACATTTAATTCAGTACGATGTGCCTGTCATAGCGCGCGTGTGAATAGAACAGTGAATGACACGTTTCAGTGCGTATGCGCGCGCGTCTCTGTGCCCATACATTGTGTGTGTGTGTGTGTCCATACATCGTGTGCAGGCGCGTCGCAGCCGCGGGTGTTGCGGGTGTTACGACACCCGCACTTTCACAGAAACATGATTCCATCCCCCCCACTTTTTCCTGAGGTAGTCTCATATCGTATGTTGCGACACCCGCACTTTCACAGAAACATGATTCCATCCCCCCAACTTTTTCCTGCAACACCCGCGGCTGCGACGCGCCTGATCGTGTGCGTCAATACATTGTGTGTGTGTGTGCATACATTGTGTCTATCCATACATTGTGTGCGTGCCCATACATCACCACGGCCAACACCGGTGACAATTTTCTGAACCGCTCCTCGGCCTCCCCTAGGTCGACTCAGCCTGAGCAAACTGTTGCGGTGTGTGAACATTGCGTTGTGTAAACATCACCAGTGGGAGAGACAAAGGCGGCCGGGCGTGGTGCTGATCACGTACTCATCTCCTGTTGCCGTGCCGGCATTTAGCGGTGCTACTCGCCGGCAGCACTTGACCCTACACTCTGTCAAGGCTATACGGGGGATCTTTGTCTTTGTCTTTGTGTGTGTGTGTGCATACATCCATACACAAGCTTAAACTTTAATGTATGTAGGCCGGCGGCTTGATTGACAGTATCGACACGCTTGTCAGCTGTTCTGCTCTGTCTATATTTCAAGTGCCTTGGCATTTCCAGATCGCCAATCTGCACGTATTGCGTGTGGTAGCGGCGCACTGCTTCCCCAAAGCCCACGGCGTGTGGATGCGCGCGGCGCGCTGGCACGCACGCAAGCTGTCACGAGTAAATACGGTACTGTGTTAGAGAGCTCCTATTAGGGTCGGTTCTCCATTGGATTGCTCAGTGGTTCCAAGTGTCTGACACGTTCAACTGACATTCGCGTCTGCGGGATCCAATCAGTGAAATCGTCTAAACCGGTGAGCATTGAAAGCTGAACTTTCAAAGGTGAGCTATGAAAGGTGAACTGTGTGGAGTTTGTGTGTTCTCCCCCTGTTCTGCGTGGGTTTCCTCCGGGTTCTCCGGTTACCTCCCACAACTTAA
>JAZEWU010000020.1:1859150-1874459 GCA_036362915.1 Geotria australis | reverse complement strand
TAGCGAGGTTCTGTTTGTGAGTTCAGGTCGTGTGAAGGAGGTGTGTAAGTGAAGTGCACCCGTCGATATGCCGGAGCAAACGAGTGTGAGCACGTGCATCACTTGCCTGGAAGCGTTTCCTATCAAGAGACTGGAGCTCGCCAGAGTAATGTCGAGTTTTACACCAGTGGTTCGCAACCACTTGTGGAGGAGGGTAGCACTGCGTCACGGGTTATTCGTTGAGCAGAGAGTCAGTATTGATCGCTACTGTTAAATAAGATTAATAATGTTAATTGGCCTGCGGACTAAATTGCCCCCGGTGCCATGTGACGGACTGGCGTCACATCTCTAGGTATAGCGCTGCCTTGCCGCCTGTGTCTGCCGAGATAGGCTCCGGCTCACCGCAACCATGTACAAGATGAAGCGGATTCTGACAATGAATTAATTAACATTCATTAATTTAATATCAGAAACCGACATTTAGTCAGGAGGCCAATCAACCTATGCAGCAGCATGTTTTTGGAGTGTGGGAGGAAACCGGAGTGCCCGACGAAAACCCACGCGGACACGGTGGAGAACACGCAAACAGCACACCGAAAGGCCCCCCGAGCCGGGATTCGAACCCGGGCGTTTCTTGCTGTGAGGCGGCAGCGCTACTCACCGAGCCCACCGTGCCACCCGAATTAATGAACATAATTATCATAATAATGAGAGTAGTGATCGTTTAATCCGACGGTGCGGTTTGGAGATTCCGGTCACAGCCACATCATAGGCAATCGAAACGTCAGGCCGGTGAAAATCCCAGCCTTACTTAATTACTTTGGAAACAAAAGTTTAAACTCAAATCAATGCCGCAACTGTGTTTTTTTTCTTCTCAACCACGTTGCCTAACGCGGGCTCACTCAACGTGGCTTAATATCGCCGCTGGTTGAAGACGTTCCCTGAGACAGGCCAAGTGAATGTGAAAGTGAATGTGGGGAGTGGAGGGGGTCGCCGAGGTGGGGAGCGGTGACGCAGTGGTTAGCGCACTGGGCTACAAACCTGGCGACCTCGAGTTCGAATCCCGCTCACGGCCAAAACCGGTGACGATTTTTTTGCTCCGGTTGCGGGCATCCCCTAGATCGACTCAGCCTCAAACGAGTAGCAAGTGCGGTGCGTAAACATTGCCACTAGGGAGACAAAGGCAGCCGGGCGTGGTGCTGGTCACCCATCTTCCTCGCGTGCCGTGTCGACCTTCACAGGTGCTACTCGCTAACGGCGCTTGACACTGCAGCCTGTTAAGGCTATACGTGGGATCTTTGTCTTTTTGTGTTTTTTAGTTGTTGTTTTTTAATGCTGACTTTACGTCCTATAATTTCTCGCTATTCCTTGACTTTCAGTTGAACTGTCTTGATGTTGTTGACATGCAGTTCTCTCCGCAGCCCTGTGCAGCGCTTTGTGACCCTCGGGTGAAATGCGCTCTATAAATGCTATCATTATTATTATTATTTTGGTTTGGTGGGTGGAGGTTGGGAGGGAGAGAGGGAGGGAGGCAGGGATGGGGAATTGGTAGCCCGGAGGTTGGACGCAGGGTGTTGATAGGACAGGTTTTTAACCCTCCCAGGGGCTGCAGCATGAGACGGCTGAGAGACGCGAGCTTAATTAAGCAATCGCCGATTGTGGGAGCGCCGTGGATCAGCTGCCGAAAGCTGAGCGAGCGTACACGCGTACACAAGACAAAGACAAAGGTCCCCCGCGTAGCGCGAGCGGACTGTCGGGTCAAGGTAGAAGCGTTCACGTCGCGATACCCTGCCAAGTAATACTTGGTATTACCTGCAAATTCTACCAAACACTTCGAAGCCGAGCTGAAAGACAACGATGTCCAGAAGCTCAACAGATGCCAGAAGCCCCTCAGTCTGGATCAAGAAGAGAGGCCAATGCCCGCCGCCTTTTGGCCAGCACTGACTATTATATCTCTAAATGTTGGGGAGCGGTGGCCCAGTGGTTAGCGCGCTGGGCTGCAAACCTGGAGCCAAGCCGAGTTCGAATCCCGCTCACGGCCAACACCGGTGACGATTTTCTGAACCGGTCCCGGGCCTCCCCTAGGTCGACTCAGCCTCAAAATGCGGCCGGGCGTGGTGCTGGTCACCCACCCGATCGTGTGCCTGCATAGGTACTCGCTAACGGAACTTGTCCCTACAGTCTGTTAAGGCTATACGGTGGATCTTTGTTTATTTTTTGTATACAACTAAGGTCCCCTCGGCGTAGCCTCAACAAGTGCTGTTGGCGAGTAACGCCTGTGAAGGCCGGCACGGCACACGAGCGGGTGGGTGACCAGCACCATACCCGGTCCCCTGCCCACAACCTGGAACAGCCTGCCACACCTATTGCGTCAAACACAGTCCCCTACAGCCTTCAAAAAAACTCTTAAAAAGTCACCTTTTCACCGACTCACAACAAACCGACTGAGCCAGGGTGTCTCCGCGC
This sequence comes from Geotria australis, assembly GCA_036362915.1. Classification (NCBI taxonomy): domain Eukaryota; kingdom Metazoa; phylum Chordata; class Hyperoartia; order Petromyzontiformes; family Geotriidae; genus Geotria; species Geotria australis. The sequence continues at coordinate 1,872,014 of JAZEWU010000020.1, read as the reverse complement.
CTCCGAATCAACGGGTGCAACGCGCCCGGATAAAATGCGCCACGCGTTACTAAAGTAGATTATTATTATTATGATTATTATACGAAGTTTTACACTTTCCGGCAATAAGAACAGTGTTAAGATCTTAAAACACTAAATGGACACCTTTTTGCAAAGGTTCCAGTTTGCAAGCAGCCACACATGCTTGTGGCAAAAAACATGCAAAAGAATGCTATGATAATGCATTGTCCTTCAAACTGAATTGGCTCAACACCAGAGATGGCTTTTATTGTAGCCCAGTCTCAGTGTTTAGCCCCAAAAGGCAACCTCGCATATTCTACGTTATTTGTAGAATGGCAAAACGGTCTCATAGTCAAAACGGTGTATATTTTTTGTTCCCGTTATACCGCTCGTTTCGACTCGCTCGACCGGAAAGTGACCGAGCTGTCCGGACCGATTCCGTCTCGTGCCGTCGCACGAACGTCGCCCCCAGGGCGCCTCGAAGCCCCGGAGGTCTATCGGCGAGAATGAGAGAGAGAGGCGACTCCTCGGCTCGACCCACAAACACGCGGTGCCAGCTGGGTCCGCCTTTGTGCCTCGTTACCCGAAAACAAATGTATATTTAGCGCTCGGTGGCTCCCTACGAGGAAACCGGCGCGGTTTGATATGGCTGGGATTTGTAGGGGGGCGTGCGGCACGGTGGCCTAGCGGTGAGTAATAATAGTAATAAAGGAATACCCCGCTTTACGTTGTTTCGACCTACGTCAAATTCGCCAATACGCCACTTTTCTAGAGTAAATTTCAGTTCAGCGAATGTCATTACGTCCGACGTTACGTCACTCAGCAACGTCACCTACGTCATAATTGTGTTCATTATAATTGTATTATTTAGTGTTCTTTAAGGTTTAGCAATAGTTATATTCATTATTTAGTGTTCTTTAAGGTTTAGCGATAGTTATATTCTTTTGCGAGTTATTTATGCTAGTTTTGCGGTGTTTGTCCTAATTTTAAGGCATTACGTCCGGTTTACGTCAAAAACGGGTTACGTCACGGCGTTTGGAACCTATTAATGACGTAGGGCGGGGAATGACTGTCATACCATTTATAGAGCGCCGGAACTCCAGTCCATCGCAGGGCACAGGGCGGAATTTAGTCGGCAGGCCGATTAACCTATGCAGCAGCAGCATGTCTAAATCCTGTCCAGGGTTGCGGTGAGCCGGAGCTTATCCCGGCAGACACAGGGCGCAAGGCAGGGCAATTTAGTCTGCAGGTCAATAAACCTACGCAGCAGCATGTCTTTTGACTGTGGGACGAAACCGGAGTGCCCGGCGAAAACCCACAGCGTACACGGGCAGAATGTGCAAACTCCACACAGAAAGGCACCCGAGCCGTGATTCGAACCCGGGTGCATTCTCGCTGCGAGGCGGCAGCGCTGCTCAATGCTACGCCACCGTGCCGCCCCCTTCTCTCCTCCTATTCGGATTCCACCCCCAAAAAATATATATTTCAAAATCTTGTCGTCGGGGGCCACGTTTGTGTTTGCTCGATGGCTCGCTTTGGCTTTGTGCTAAGGGGGTCAAGTCAAGGTGGCTTTAGCTGTCAACCACAGCCTGCGGGGTGCCGAGCCATGATTTACAGATGACATTAACCCCGCGTTTGGATTTAGGAAGGAGGCTCCTTGTTCCCGGGTAGCGCGCCTCGGACCGAGCGAGCTTGCCACACGATTGGCTTAACGGATGCACCTGTGCCCGCCCGACCACCCAACACCATTGCGCTATTCATAGACAAATGACGTGATGCGCGGAAATGTTCTCTCTGGGAAATGTTCGGCGGCTGTCTGGTCTCCGCACTGTCACTCAGCCTGTGCTTAAGCTGGACCGTTGAGCTACGTTGTGCTTTGCAAGAGTTGTCCAGCGGGAAAGGTCTGCACGGCATCTCACGTCCGAGAATGAGGGTGTTTACCGCAGCCTTCGCGAGCATCACTTACCTCGAAAGATGGCACCGACTCATAAACAGAACCTCGCTATGAATAACATTGGTCATGAAAGCCTTCGAGTTGATAATAATAATAATAATTTTAGATTCATAACGCGCGCATATTCGTTCACTGTCAAAGGTGCTCATTCGACGAGAGAACGACTCAGAGACGCGAGATAATAATAGTAATAGCATTTATAATAATAATAATAATAGCATTTATAGAGCGCCTTTCATCCGAGGGTCACGAAGCGCCGCACAAGGCTGTGGAGAGAACGGCATGTCAACAACATCAAGACAGATCAACTGAGAGTCAAGCAATAGCGATACATTATAGGACACTTAGAGGTGTCCAGTGCGGAGGGGGAAGCGAATTACAACGGCTCAGGGCACCGGGAGCGAATTTAGTCTGGACAAGTAACCTAGGCAGCAACGTCCTTGGACTGTGACAGGAAACCGGAGTACCCGGCGAAATCCCATGTCGACACAAGGGAGTACGTGCAAACTCCACACAGAAAGGCGGCACCAGAGCCGGGAATCGAACCCAGGTGATTCTGGCCAGACGTCTCGGCAGTGGTGAGAGCTCCCACACTGTGTCGATGCAGGTTGTTTTTTTTTTTTAATCAAGGCTCGACGTACGATGAGAATTGCTCCCTAGAGCTAGCACCTCGGGATAGCCGTGTCGAGCGTTCCTCCTCTCTCCTTCGCGACGGCGAATAACGCACGCGGGCACGAAGCATTTTTAACCTCTTGTTGTTGCGTTTCAGTCCATGTCTATATGAACACCGGGGTCTGAGAGAAACGGCATTTCGATCTTCTCTATATGTCCTGTACATCTGGCAGAATTTCCAAAAAAGTTGAATTGAATCGAAGAGAGAAACATGCAAACATGTTCTCCCCGTGTCCGCGTTGGTTTTCGCCGGGCACTCCGGTTTCCTCCCACCGTCCAAATACATGCTGCGAGGTTCGCTGGCGTATTGATTAATTTCCCCGGGTGCCCTGCGATGCACTGGCGTCCCATCCCCGGTGTGCCCCTGCCTTGCGCCCTGTGTCTTCCGGGATAGGCTCCGGCTCACCGCGACCCTGTACAGACTTAAGCGGTTTCTGAAAATGGACGGATGGAACATGCAAAAACGTCTCAGAGAAACCCAGTCCCCTTCTTGCCGTGAAGCGGCAGCGTTGCTCACCCACCACCGTGCAAGCCATAACACAGCAGGGTTTGTGATGTGTCTGACTGCCGAAAGCCTGGCCACGCTTACTTGCGTCTCTTAGCCAGATTGAGGTGGACACTTCGCGGCTTGGAAGGGACGATAGCAGATGGTGGAACCGCGGAGTGCCGTCCAAGGGGCGCTGTTTGCTGGGGGAGGACGTTCGTCCGGGAGACGGAGCGACGGAATCGGAGCGAGCGCCGCTTGCTCGGTGGATTCTCACAACCGCGGGTAGCGCTGCCGCTTCGATTCCTGGCCTGGGTGCCGCCTTTCTTCGTGGAGTTTGCACGTTTCTCCCCGCGTGTCCGCCTGGGTTTCAACCGTGGTATTACGGTTGTTTGAAAATTGATCCTGGTCCGCCCCTAGGTCGACTCAGCCTTGAATGAGTACCTGGTGCGGTATGTAAACATCGCCTCTAGGGATACAAAGGTGGCCAAGCCTTCAGAGGTAATATTTGCAATCTGTTGATGCCATATGGGGCATCTGTATATCTAAATATATATGTGCCTACAATGTAGTAATAATAATAATAATATCTATTTATATAGCGCCTTTCACCCGAGGGTCACAAAGCGCCGCACAAGCGCCACGAAGAGGACGGCATGTCAACAACGAAAGAAAAAAAAACCCAATAAAAAGCAAAGCAACAAAAAATAAATGATTAAACATACATGCACTGACAACATAGACAAATATCCCCCGTATAGCCTTAACAGACGGTAGGGTTCAGTGCTGTTAGCAAGAACCTATAAAGCCAAGCACGGCACACGAGAGGGTGGGTGGCCAGCGCCAGGCCCGACCGCTTTTGTGTCACCGTTGGACATGTTTTACAATCCGCGGCAGATATTAATTTGCGGCTGAGTCGACCTAGGAGCGGAGAGGGGGTGAGCAGCCCATGACCGTTTCAGAAAATCATCGCGGGTGTTGGCGGCCGTGGCCGGGAATCGAACTCGGTGGCACCGAGTTCGTAAGACAGGGCGCTAACCGCTTTACCGCGATGTACTGACACACACACACGCGCGGCGTCTCCCCTAACCACGTTATCTGAATGCATTGCATCTGATTGGCACATTGCGATACAGAGACCGACTCGAACATTGGTGTCTGTGCCCTCGCATCCTCTGCCCGCAATATCCAGCCGGAGCCTGTCCCGCACGGCCGCTTTAACACATGCAAATATGCAAGCTCGGTGAGTAGCGCTGCCGCCTCACAGCAAGAAGCTCCCCGGGTTCGAATCCCGGCACGGGTGTCGCCTTTCTGTGTGGCGTTTGCATGTTTCTCTCTCCCCCGTGTCCGCGTGGGTTTTCGCCGGGCACTCCGGTTTCCTCCCACCGTCCAAAGACATGCTGCCAGGCTAACTGGCGCACTAACTAAATTTCCCCAGGCGCCCTGCGATGGACCGGCGTCCCATCCTCGGTGTTCCCCTGCCTTGCGCCCTGTGTCTGCCGGGATAGGCTCCGGCTCACCGCAACCGCCGTACAGTACGATAGCGCTTTCTGACAATGGACGAATGAATATAATAACAATAATAATATAATAATGATGTCATTTTATAGAGCGCCTTTCACCCGAGGGTCACGAAGCGTTGCACAACGAAAGAAAAAAATATATGAATATATGCAATCTACGTTCGTGATACCCTAACCTCCCCCACGTCCCCCCAAAAAAAAAAAATAACTAAAACAATTTGAGAAGCGGCTTCTGGCAATTTAGCCGGGGCAAAGCTTGGTGGCATTTGTCTAAAGCCAGGCCATAAATCATCATCGCGCGTCCGTATTGAACCCGCGGTGGCTGCCGCGCGGCACACACGCGCGCCACGCCACGTGTAGACATTACTTATCGCTCCCCGGGCTGTCAACGCAGCTTCGGCAAGCTGGCTGCGCCTCACGCTGCCACGGCTTTCCTCTCCCGCCACCGTCTCCCTCGCGTCCCTCGCTCTGTCCATTTTCAGCAACCTCTTAAATCCTGTACGGGCGGCACGGTGGCGTAGTGGGTAGCGCTGCCGCCTCACAGCTAGAAGGCTCTCCCGGGTTCGAATCTCGGCTCGGGGAGATTTCTGCACGTTCTCAACCGTGTCCGCGTGGGTTTTTCGGCCGGGCACTACGGTTTCCTCCCACCGTCCGAAGACATGCTGCCAGGTTAATTGGCGTACTGACTACATTTCCCCAGGTGCCCTGTGATGGACTGGCGTCCCATCCTCAGTGTTTCCCTGCCTTGCGCCCTGTGTCTGCTGGGATAGGCTCCGGCTCACCGCCCACCCTGTACAAAATTAAGCGGTTCCTGAAAATGAATGGATGGATGGCTTAATCCTGTTCAGGGTCGCCGTGAGCCGGAGCCTCCACACAGAAAGGCGCCCGAGCCGAGATTCGAACCCGGGACCTTCTTGCTGTGATGCGCAGATGTTACCACTGTGCCACCCTGCCGCCCATCCCTGGCCCGCTTGCGTCCCTCGCTTGTCTTATTACGGAGCCCTGCCGTCTAACGTCCCTCGCTATCGCGTTCAGTCACGCTCTGAAGCACTTCAATCGCTCCGTGGCTCGTTCCATCTCTCTCTGTGTCGTTACGTCTCTCTCTGTCGCCTTGCAATCCCCCCACGCTCCCCTCGCTGTCTCATTGAATCCCCCTGTCTGCTTGCGTGCCTCTCTGCCTCGGTAGATCCCGGCCTCCTTCCATCCATATGCTGTTTTGTTCCAAGCAAAACATCTCATTGCATCCCTGCTCTGTCTCAGCTCGGCCGTGTGTCCTTAATTCTCTCTCTGTCTCTTTCCATTCCCCGCTGTGTACTTCCAAGAGCTTGCAAGCTCACTGGGTGTTTTTCTGCCGTAACAATAAACATCTATCCATCTAAAAATAAATCTCTCTCTATCTGTCCTTCCATCTCTCGCTGTCTCCTTTAATCCCTGTCCAACAGCACCAGCCATAAGAACGTTTAAATACAAAATCTGCTGCTAACTATTTGACCTGTAGATGGCATATTACTTGCACATCCTTTCATTATATTTGCACTGTATATTTGTTATAATTATAGTCATTGTTCCAGATCTGTGCCTTGTTTATTGCGCCGACCCCCAGCACACCTTAACGTGTAAATATTTTTTTTCAAAAGCGCTTGCAAGCTCACTGGGTATATCTCTAATTCCCTCTCCCTGGCCTCTCGTCTTTCTCCCCAGCTCTCCGCCGGGTTGCACACGAGTCGACCTTGAATGGCCAAGGAACGTGCCTCCTCTACCAAACAAGGCATCGTGTGTCTGTGTGTGTCTGTGTGTGTGTCTGAGCACGCGGTGGTTTTCATATGCGGCTCATTCCCTCCGTTATTAGAGGCGGCTGCATCGCAAGGTCACCCTACCCCGGCGTTCGCTTCCGCAATGAATTCCAACAGGAACGCGTTTCTCCCCGCGTGCGCAGGTGTGTCTCCGTGCACTGAAATTCGCTCTCCCACTCAACGTGTGCTTTCATTTTCACCTCCATACCATACCATTTTCCGAAACCGTTTAATCCTGGTCGCGGCGAGCCGGAGCCTATCCCGGAGACAAAAGGCGCAAGGCATGGTTATACCCAGGATGGGACGCCAGGCCATCACAGGGCACTTAGACTATACTATAATTTTCACATTCCCCCTTCCTAAATCCAAGCGAGCTACGTATTCTTATTCGGAGGTGTTCTTTCGGGATAGCCGTGTCGAGCGACCTTCCTCTCTCCCTCGCGACGTTAGCCTCCTGACGCGTCCACGGCTATCCCGAAAGAACAGCTCTGAAATGCAACCGTCAAGTTTTATCAGCGTCGGCTTTTTCTCATTTCTCCGATAAGGCGCATCACTTATGCCCGCTCGTGAAATGTTATCTACGCGGACATTCGGGCCCGACAAGAGCGACCGACGCTAACGCATCACAGGGCGAATTTGCTGATTGCTCTTTTGTTGTTATAACCGTGTCGAACGATCTCCCTCTCTTCTCTCGCGACGTCTCGCCTCCTCACACGGCTATCCCGAAAGAACGGCTCTGAAGAACAGTGGGAGAGATAACCTGCCTCAGTACAACGGGGAATTGTCAGGAAATCCTGAGCGGTTGGCGAATTGGCCGACGCTGAGAAGGAGCGAAGGAGGGGCGGGCGAGAGAGGCGAGGTTTTGACACATTGTCACACTTCCAACAAGGTGCTCCGCGGAGTGTGAGGTGCATTGAAGTGTGCTGACGAAAGGGGCATTGTGGAGCGGCTGGCGGGCTGAGGACTGGTGTCAGAGCGCTAGACCAGTGCGGGCCCTACCGATGGGACCGTGAACATGAATTCAGAAATATAATAGCGAAAAATACAATGAGAATTATAATACTAATACAGTCATTAATTCACTGTCGGAAACCCGCTTAAGCCTGCACAGGGTTGCGGTGAGCCGGAGCCTATCCCGGCAGACACAGGGCGTAAGACAGGGCGATAATTTTGATGGGACGCCAGGCCATCACAGCGCACCGGGGGCAATGTAGTCAGCAGGCCAATTAACCTGTGCAGCAGCATGTCTTTGGATTGTGGGAGGAAACCGGAGTGCCCGGTGGCGAAAACCCACGCGGACACGGTGAGAGAACATGCAAACTCTACTAAGAGAGGCGACCGATCTGGGATTCGAACCAGGGTATTCTTGCTGTGAGGCGGCAGCGCTACTCACCGCAACGCCACCGTGCCACCCAAGCTGCAGTATTACCAAATGTTATTGGTAAGAGTACTCTGTATAAACTACTGTCCGGGAGCCCGTTATAAGAAGGGGTGGGTTGTGCAAATAATAATAATATTACATTTATAACGCGCACATATTCATTCAATGTCGAAGGTACTCATTCGACGAGAGAACGACTCAGAGGCGTAGCGAGGAAAGCGCAGAGAGGCGGAGGAGGCAGCCAGGCAAATCTACGTATAGGGTGTACATACAGACTCGGCGATTCAACATTAGCATGGGGGTCAAGGTAGAAACGTTCAGGTCGCGATCCCTGTCAGGTAATACTTGGTATTGCCTGCGAATTCTACCAAACACTTCGAGGCCGAGGAGCTGAAAGACAACGATGTCCGGACAACGATGTCCAGAGGCTGACCACCATCGTGCTTCGAAGAATCGCAAAGAAGAAGAAGCATGACCCATTGGATGTTCGTGTGATTGAGAACCAGGCGTGATTTAAAGGGGGATCGAACCCGGCTTCTTGTCGGTGTGATTCGGTAGCGCTACTCACCGCTGGGCCACCACGCCGCGTCACCTGCAAGCCATTATAATTATAATAATAATAGCATTTTATAGAGCGCCTTTCACCCGAGGGTCACAAAGCGTTGCACAGGGGTATTGGAGCATTTCAACGACAGGAGAAAAAAAATAGCTAATATAAACCAAAGCAACGAAAATTAAATGATTAAGGCTGCATCGAATACACTGAAAGGTCGTGAAACTGGCAATCTTAAGAGCGGCAACAATCTGCCAGCGTCCCCTAAGATGGCCGTCACTTCCTTAAAGACAAACACGGAGGGAGACATGGAGGGAGGGTGAGCAACAGGGGGAGACATAGGGAAACAGAGACGGGAAGACAGAGAGCCAGACACGAGGGCGAAACAACGCCAAGAGGACAAATCGCAGCAACGCTGAGCTCTGCTCTCCGTCCGTACTCCACAGGAAATACCGGGGGGGCGAAGGAGAGAAACACGACCATAAACTCACAAACACTCGTAAGCCAAATCTGTTGGGAACATCACGAGGTTTGACGTGCGACCTCGAGACACGTGTTCTCATTCAGGGCGGGCATGTCACGCCAGCAATGCCGAGAGACAGGCTGGCGATGAAAGACCGTTTCACAAAACAGGCCACGGAACGTTTCTCGCCTACCGTCTCGCTCTGCCTTAGCAGCCAGCGGTAAGGCCATGTACCGCGCGATGGCGAAACGCATCCCGCGTGGATACAATTACACACCTTCCGTCCAACTATTTTCAGAAACCGCTCCTCCTTCTTTGCGATTCTTCGAAGCACGATGGTCAGCTTCTGGACATCGTTGTCTTTCAGCTTGGCTTCGAAGTGTTTGGTAGAATTCGCAGGCAACACCAAGTATTACTTGACAGGGATCGCGACGTGAACGCTTCTACCTTGACCCCCAGAAACCGCTTAATCCTGTACAGGGTCGCGGTGTGCCGGAGCCTATCCCGGCAGACACAGGGCGCAAGGCAGGGATATACCCAGGATGGGACGCCAGTCCATCGCAGGGCACCTGGGGCAATTTGTACTCAGTAGGACAATTAACCTGGCAGCATGTCTTTGGACGGTGGGAGGAAACCGGAGTGCCCGGCGAAAATCCTCGGTGCCCTGCGATGGACTGGCGTCCCATCGTGGGTATAGGCCTGCCTTGTGCCGCGACCCTGTGCAGGACTAAGCAGTTTCTGACAATGGACGGATGTTAATAATAATGCTAAGCAATGAACAATACAGTAATTGCTTGGTAAAGCTGCACGGAACATGAGGAAGCGAATGCATTTGTGTGCAGTGGCATTTTTCCCAAAGATGCAGTGAGAGCGTAAAAGGTGCAAGTCGCATCGCAAACGCCTGCGGTACTCTAGAGTCTAGACCATTGGCTGCAGTACAGCCTCGCACAGCACCCCACTGGGATATAAGAGATCATTTTTCATATCCAATCAAGGGAAACTGCACTGGTTTCAAAGTCGGGCTCTAAATATGAGAATATTGGGAGGGTTTTTTTTTTTTTCGAAAAAATCAAAATATATAACTTTTTTTAAAATGAAAATCATTGCCAGCATTTCAGCGTCTCGCGCCTGGAAAATATTTCTAATCAAGCGCAAACGAATGGTGCAGATCCAGATTTTTGACACGTAAAGAAATTAAATGTTAACGATGCCACGTTTTTCGGGCAGGTGGAAATGAAACATCTGCGGCCAGGAAAGTGCCAAATTGGAATAAAATAATGGTTAGTTCGGCTGCATACTGTAAGATATTGGGCATGGTGGCTCAGTGGTTAGCACGCTGGGCTACAAACCTGGCTATGACCCGAGTTCGAATCCCGCTCACGGCTACCAACACCAGTGACGATTTTCTTAACCGGTCCTGGGCCTCCTCCCCTAGGTCGGCTCAGCCTCAAATGAGTACCTAGTGCGGTGTGTAAACGTCGTCACTAGGGAGACAAAGGCGGACGGGCGTGGTGCCGGTCACCCACCCCCTCGTGTGCCGTGTCGACCTTCATAGGTGCTCACTAACGGCACTTGCCTCAACAGTCCGTTAAGGCTATACGGGGGATCTTTGTCTTTGTCTTGCTGCTGCCTCACAGCAAGAAGCTCCTCCGGTTTGATTCCCGACTTGGGTGCCTTTCTGTGTGGAGGTTTTGCTGGGTACTCCGGTTTCTTGCCACTGTCCAAAGGATATGCTGCCTAAGTGAATTGGTCTGACTAAATTGCCCCCGTTGCCCTGAGATGTTGTGGCTTGCTTAACACTCCCCGCTAGAGAAATGTTAAAAATAACTACATGGCTCAATGGCTCCTGCCAGCTTGATAAAAAAACTGGTTGACTAAGTCCTAATGCCCATACATACTAGAAGATGGCATTGAACATTCAGATGCTTACCGTTATCTGCACGTTCATGAATTCGGTGACATTTTATGAACGTAAACATTCAAATGTAACACGAAGGCTTTCGTGACCAATGTTATCAATAGTCTAACTCTTTTTTTACGAGTCAGGTCACGTCAAGATATGTATAAGTGTCGCAAACCCGCCTCCACCCGACACAGCAAATGTGCTCGTCAGATCGTATGTTCCTGATGAAGCTGATTGTAACTATCAGCGAAACGTCGTACCTTCATTGTAAGTAACGTGGGCTCGCTCTCCAACATACCGGCGTGCTGAAGTAGTAACTAATTGGCACGTTTTTGTTCACGTGACAACTCTTTACTTTAGCGTTCAACTTTATTTGCACATTATTTCGACAAATATTGTCGGTCTTAATGGAATTTTGTAGACGTCCAAATTCAATTTCCAAAACGTATTTTCTATTGCTCGTGGGCCCAATTTGTCATTTGTGTTTGCCCGGTTTGTTTTGCAGAAAAATAAAAAAATAACAAACAAACAAGTATGTAAAGTATAAAATACGGAGTTTTTACCCTGACCGGCAATAAGAACACAGTGTTAAGATGTTCAAACACCAGGTGAACACCTTTTTACAAAGGCTCCAACGTGCAGGTAGCCACACATACTTGTGGCATAGCCGTGCAACATCAATGAGTCGCAATGCATTGTCGTTCAAGCTTATGATGGTTGCTCTTCAGAGCTGTTCTTTCGGGATAGCCGTCTCGAGCGCTCTCCCTCAATCTCTTCCTCGATGGAAGCATCATGATAACGTGTGGTGATGATGCTTCCAACGTGGGAGGCGAAACGTCGCGCTCAATGCTGTGTAAACGTTTATTTTTTTGTTTGGTTAATTTCTGATTTCTATATTTTTATTCATCCTTGTCCATTCGCGTGTTCGTTGTGTCGCAAGAATCCTGTAAAGAGCTTCCAAGCTCACTGGGTGTCTTCTGCTGCAATAATCAACATCGATCTTACATTCTACATTCATCCCGCATGGTATCCATGCCGCAGCCTGTGGCCATTTTCAGAAACCGCTTTATCCTGTACAGGGTCGCGGTGAGCCGGAGCCTATCCCGGCAGACACAGGGCGCGAGGCAGGGGCTCGCCGAGGATGGTACGCCAGTCGATCGCACACTACAATTATACAAACGGTCTATAAAATAGATAATTTATAGTACTTATACTTTGATTCAGCATTCACGAAAGAAATAACTTTGCACGTAATCTCTGGAGGCTCTCCAGCTGGCAGAGGCCACTGGGCTTGCAGCCCCCTAAAGCCCGTGCTTTTAATTCGTCCCTTGGCGGAGGTTTGCCCCCAGTCCCAGCGGACAGAACAGTGAAAGCTTCCTCCGCCTCGATCGTGATGGGACGACTAAGTGGGGGCGGCGGGTCGATTGCGTCAATCACACCGGGGTCTTTATCGCTCAACGAGCCAGCAAGCAGCCAGAGCTTTGAACGCTGCTCGCATCCTGTCAGCGCCTTGTCAACGCGCGCTTTGTTTTGCAACTTGACGACTCGAGGAACAATCAAAAATAAAACAACCCCGATTCAACAGGTTTATTAGAAATTACGACGGGTGTTGTTTTCACAAGCGTGAAGAGAATATAACGACATCGGTATATATTTTTTTTGCACGATGAACGCCGCCAGCGAATGTTGACGTTAGATAGGTAGATGTTTATTATAACGCCAGGAAAATAGCCGGTGTGAGCTCGCAAGCCCTTTACACAACACTCACATTTACGCAATAAAAAAAAACAAGTACAAATATATAAAAAATAACAAACAATTAACCAAACAAGAACGGCCGCGGTCGGTGACGTTTGCTATCCCGAAAGAGCACGTGTTGAGAGGAGTTTTAATATGGGTGGCAGGGTGGCGCAGTGGTAACATCTGTACCTCACAGCAAGAAGGTTCCCGGGTTCGAAGCTCGGCTCGGGCGCCTTTCCGTGTGGAGTTTGTGTGTTCTCCCCCTGTTGTGCGTGGGTTTTCTCCGGGTTCTCCGGTTTCCTCCCACAACTAAAAAAAACACTCATTAATTATTTTGCCGATAACATCATAATATATAGGAAGCAGTGTGTGGCAATATGGCCGCCGGCAACACCGCC
>JAZEWU010000020.1:1838490-1850251 GCA_036362915.1 Geotria australis | reverse complement strand
CTTCGACACTTCGCGTGATAGTCTCAAGGTGCACATGGCCTGGCACAGGCGCCGTGGTGACGTCACCGCCACTTAGTGGCGAATGGCGGTTGTTGTTGAAGAAGAAGTGGCTCAAGCGATGGCGGTGGTGCTGCATGGCTGTAAGCGTGGCCACGCAGGCTGGGCGGCGTCGCGGCGCCTCTGGGTGTTGCGCGGTAAAGGTCAATCGATACTCCGTCGGGCATTGATCATCCCCGGTCGCTGTGGATGAATTAAAGATGTAACACCGCGCGGATTTGTAATGCCGGCTAAGAAGCGTGTTCGAGCAACGGGGCGAATTGAGCCGTAGAGCAACGCACGTGGCTTAGTATTTATCGTCTCTGACTAGGTAGCAACGCTACAGTCCGCAGAGCTGGTTGTCAAAAAATACATCGAAAATAACAACAATAATAATAATACACACAATTTATAAAACCGCGTGGGCTTTCGCCGATAACATCGTAATATATAGGAAGCAAAACCGCCTGGCTGCCTCCTCCGCCTCTCTGCGCTTTCCTCGCTACGCCTCTGAGTCGTTCTCTCGTCGAATGAGTTACCTTCGACAGTGAATGAGTATGTTCGCGTTATAAATGTAAAATTATTGTTATAATCTTCTTCTTTGTGATTCTTCGAAACACGATGGTCAGCCTCTGGACATCGTTGTCTGTCAGCTAGGCCTCTAAATGTTTGATAGGATTCGCAGGCAATACCAAGTTATTACCTGACAGGGATCGCGACGTGAACGCTTCTACCTTGACCCCCATTATTATAATTAACTTTGTGGATATGCAGGTGATCCTGTGGCGGTACTCAGCCCCGGGCCATGGAAACGTGGACTTTCCAGCCACTGATTCAGGGCCACCAATGGGCAATTATCGCTGCTCATTAGCTCAACTGAGCACGGAGACCCTCTGACTTGGTATCTAATCAGCACGAATATAGTGACGGTATGCGCTTTAACGAAGCCTCAGCCACACTAATTTATTGTAGCAAAACGCTGCAATGTTTGTTGTGTCAATGCAGGAATCGCGCAAACCAGAGCTCGCAAGCTAACTTCACCGACTCACAACAACAAACCGACTGAGCAGGGCTCCGCGCCTACGAATCAACGGGTGCAACGCGCCCGGAGAAAATGCGCCACGCGTTACAAAAGTAGATTATTATTATTTTTCTGTAATAATAAATAATCTAAACAAAGTAGTGAGCGAAGGGAAACTGCTCAGCGTCTGCAAGAGAGGACTCTAGTTAGGATAAATAGATGTTGAGTATCACAGCAGAGAGTACCCAGTGAGCTTGCAAGCTCTTTACAGGATTCCTGTGTACGATGCTCACAGTGGTTGCCCAGGAAGTATGACACAAACTTCTCTAACCCGGCTGACGATCTTCTTCTTCTTTGCGATGCTTCGAAGCACGTGGGTTAAACTACAGTTTCCCATTTCTTTGCATTTATATTGAACTCTGCAAGGTATTTTGAGCTGCAGAGGTTGGGTAGTAGAGCGCAGACAAGGCAGTGTTCCATAGTACGGTCTGCTTCTCCACATTCACAGGTGGTTGGGCCGGCTGACGATTATTCCTATTGAATGGCGGGGAAAGTTGTGGTTGAGAAAAAAAACCTTTTTTTTTGGCAACACATGTGCAGCACGATTGAATCCCGCCTCTGCTGTTTTTCTGTGTGGAGTTTGCATGTTTCTCTCCCCGTGTCCGCGTGGGTCTTCACCGGGCACTCCGGTTTCCTCCCACAGTCCAAAGACACGCTGCTGCATAGGTTAATTGGCCTGCGGATTAAATTGCCCCCGGTGTCCTGTAATGAACTGGCGTCCCATCCTAGGCACAGCCCTGCCTTCCGCCCTGTGTATGCCGGGATAGGCTCTGGCTCACCGCGACCCTGCACAGGATTAAGCGGTTTCTCACAATGACTAGATGGATGTCGCGTTTACGATTTGTTGTGTCAATGCAGGAATCCCTTAAAGGGCTTGCAAGCTCACTGGGTATTTTTCTGCTGTAATAATGAACATCTATCTGTCTGTCTACGATACGGCAGTTGGAAAGTTTCACCGCGAATAATGAGCCGAGGCCCGACAGGCATTTAACCACCGTGGCTCTCAAGTCATAGCACGGATAGAGTATCGGATTACACGATCCGTCAATATAGAAAATGTGTAAAAGCTCTGGGATGGGATTAGCAAATTGAGCCGCATTGAAACTGACCAGAGTGTAGCTGTTAACTGTATATGTTAACCGCTGAGCCGCGGTTAGCGCGCTGGGCTACGAACCTGGCGACCCGAGTTAGAAATCCCGCTCACGGCCAACAACCATTGACGATTTTCTAAACCGGTCCTGGGCCTCCCCTAGGTCGACTGAGCCTCAAATGAGTACCTGGTTCGGTGTGTAAAACGTTGCCACTAGGGAGACAAAGGCGGTCGGGCGTGGTGCTGGCCATCCACACACTCCTGTGGCGTGTCGGCACAGGAGAAACGACGGAGGGATGACGCGGCGAATGATAGATTAGACGTTTATTACAACAGCAGAACATACCCACCGAGCTTGCAAGCTCTGGACGCGGGATTCCTGCTATGCAATAAACGTGCGAATTAACCAGTGTTAGATATGGAAACCACTGTAAGAGACAGGAGCCGGTGTTCGAGACAGGACTGATAGACATATGTTTATTATTACAGCAGAAAATACCCAGTGAGCGTGCAAGCTCTTGAAGCGAGATTCCTACGATGCAACAAACGTGGATCAACCAACATAAAAGATGTTTGCAATCAGAAGGACACACAACGAGTGTAAAGAATTGACCGCGGGCAATTGTACGACGCGGATAAATCATTATCCACAATCACAAGGTAAACGGTCTGGGTATATCCCTGCCTTGCGCCCTGTGTCTGCCGGGATAGGCTCCGGCTCACCGCAACCCTGTATAGGATGAAGCGGTAATTGACGCGCGCATATTCGTTCAGTGTCGAAGATCTTCATTCGACGAGAGAAGGACTCGGAGGCTTAGCGAGGAAAGCGCAGAGAGGCGGAGGAGGCAGCCAGGCGGTTTGCCGGCGTCATATTGCCACACAGTGCTTCCTATATATTACGATGTCATCGGCCAACTAATTAATGAGTGTTGGTTTCTAAGTTGTGGGAGGAAACCGGAGAGCCCGGAGGAAACCCACGCAGAACAGGGGGAGGAGAACACACACAAACTCCACACAGAAAGGCGCCCGAGCCGGGAATCGAACCACCTCGGGCAAGACCCATTCTTTCTGTGGAGGCGCGGATAGTTACCGCTGCGCAGACACACGGGACAACCGTTAGATCCGTCAGAGCGACAGACTTCACAATATTGACCCACGTTTCCTCTTCGTAACAAAAGACCACGGCCCTAATTGGCAGCGTGCCGAGTAATGCATATGTACGAGATTATAGGATTTCTTTTTTGTGTCTGTGTGTGTGGGGCAACGGTATAGGGCCACCGGTCAAACACATGGAGATGAGATGATGTAAATACGCGTGAGTGTATGCATGCGTGTGTTGTGTTGGCGTTCTGAATTGTTGTTGAATATTTGAATCGTGATTCCGCTGTAGTGTAAATCCCGTACACACGTATTACACATTGGTATGTAGTGCGATTAACATATACTGCGTGTGTGTGTAGGGGCGAGCAATGCGTCGCAAACCCGGCGACCCGAGTTCGATTCCCCGCTCACGGATAACACCAGTGACGATTTTCTGAACTGGTGCTGGGCCTCCCCTAGGTCGACTCGGCTTCAAATTACTACCCGGTGCGGTGTGTTTAGATTGCCACTAGGGAAACAAAGGCGGCCGGGCGTGGTGCTAGCCAACGCCACCTCCTCGTGTGCCGTGTCGACTTTCATAGATGCTCGCTAACGGAACTTGACCCTGCAGTCTGCTAAGGCTATCCGGGGTATCGTTGTCTTTGTATGTGTGCTCGCTAACAGCACTTGACCCTACAGTCCGCTGAGGCTATACGGCGGATCTTTGTGTATATTTGCAGACATGTGTCCACTAATGCTTCTAATGTAAAATATACAAGGTTTTAACCTTTTATGGCAATGACAGAAGTGTTAAGATCTTAAAACAACAAATGGACACCTTTTTGGCAAAGGATCCAGTTTGCAAGCAGCCACACATGCTTGTGGCAAAAAACATGCAAACACATGCTATGATAATATTATACATTGTCCTTCAAACTGATTAGCCTAACACTGTAGATAGCTTTCGTTAGAGCCTAGTCTCAGTGTTTCGCCAAGTGTTGCCAAAGAGGCAAGCGGTTTTTGGACAATGGGAATATCAATGCACCAAGTAAGCTCGGGTCGAGCTGGTGACGGTAGATAGATAGATAGATGTTTATTACAGCAAGAAGGCCCCGGGTTCGAATCTCGGCTCGGGAGCCTTTCTGTGTGGAGTTTGTGTGTTCTCCCCCTGTTCTGCGTGGGTTTCCTCCGGGTTCTCCGGTTTCCTCCCACAACTTAAAATAAAACCACTCATTAATTATTTGGCCGATAACATCGTAATATATAGGAATCAGTGTGTGGCAATATGGCGCCGGCAATACCGCCTGGCTGCCTCCTCCGCCTCTCTGCGCTTTCCTCGCTACGCCTCTGAGTCGTTCTCTCGTCGTGTGAGTACCCTCGACAGTGAATTAATATGTGCGCGTTATAAACGTAAAATTATTGTTATTACTAAATTTTCTGCCGCGACCCTGTACAGGATTAAGCGGTTTCTGAAAAATGGATGGATGGACTAAATTTCCCCAGGCGCCCTGCGATGGACTGGCGTCCCATCGTCGGTATCCCCCTGCCCTGCGCCCTGTGTCTGCCGGGATAGGCTCCGGCTTACCGCGACCCTGTGCAGGATTACGCGGTTTCTGAAAATGGACGGATGGCTTATTATTTCAGCAGAAAAATACCCACCGAGCTTGCAAGCTTTTTACGGGACCACCTTGACCCCCCCGTTGGAGCACCCTAACGAAGTGACGGCCACCTTAAGGGGACGCTGGCAGATTTCTGCCGCTCTTAAGATTGCCGGTTTCGAAGCAGCCTTACTTAATAATTTTCTTTTTGGTTTCTTTGGTTTTTATTAGCTGTTTTTTTTCTGTCGATGTTAACATGCCGTTCTCTCCGCGACCCTTGTGCAGCGCTTTGTGACCCTCGTGTGAAAGGCGCTCTATAAAATGCTATTATAATTATTCGTAATTATCACAAACCGCTTTATCATTAATTTCCTGTTGACTTAGGAGGTACCATGTACTTTCCACTGCTGGACGAGGGCCTCACCGAGGAACACTCATGCGTTGTCAGAAACCGCTGAATCCCGTACAGTGTCACGGCGAGCCGGAGCCTATCCCGGCAGACACAGGGCGCAAGGCAGGGCTATACCCGTGATGTGACGCCAGTCCATCACAGCGCCGGTCACACGCACTAGCGCGGCGCGCAGGCTTTGTGATTAACGCCGCGTAGACCGAGCGGCCTCCGTGACAAATTGCCCACCCGCCACGAATGACGGGATATGAATATTATTGCTGTTGCGAGCGGTTAGCGCTTGAGTGATAAACGGCTGCAGCGGTTGGGGGGGGGTGGAAATGAGAAGATGGGGTGGCTTGGGTTAGAGAGGATTCGCGTGGTGCTCGGATATAATATCGCGCGGGAAAAGTTTGGAGCGAGAGAGAGAGAGACAGGGTGAGTGTGGACAAGCCAAGATGAAGATTCCACCACACCCCTGTGTAGTCTCAGGAAGACTGTGGGGTCTAAGTGCTGTGAGGAGAGTTCCACCGATGGAAGCCGGCATCCCGGTTGGATAACAGTCTTCTTCTGTGCGATTCTTCGAAGCACGGTGGTCAGCCTCTGGACATCGTTGTCTTTCAGCTCCTCGGCCTCGAAGTGTTTGGTAGAATTCGCAGGCAATACCAAAGTATCACCTGACAGGGATCGCGACGTGAACGCTTCTACCTTGACCCCCTAGATACCAGTTAACCTAGATCCCAGTTAGAATTGAAATTTCTGCCTAGTTGTGATTGCTAATCTTGATTCGTGTTCTCAAGGTTCCAATTTTTGCACTGTTTCCTCTTAAAGTTGAATGTGTTACCTTTAAATATGCTTTAGTTTTTTTTTTTCACTATCGCAATGCACAACCTTAATCTTACCTGGTTACTCGAAACATTTGTGCAATGCTGTGTATTTTGGACTATTTTATTTTAAAAAATGTGGACAATGCTACGTGTATATGTTTTTTTTGTTGGTTGATTTAAATTTGGTTATATATGAATCTTGTGTATACACATTAATTATTGTCAGAAATTCGCTTGTTTCTTGTGTCACGGGAGTTCCGTACAGAGCTTGCAAGCTCACTGGGTATTTTTCTGCTGTAGTAATAAATATCTATCTATCCATCTGTCCTGCCGCGCGAGGAGGTCGGTTGGCTAGCCCGACGCCCGGCCGCCTTTGTTTCCCCAGTGGTAATGTTTTAATGTTTACACGCTGCGCAAGGTAGTAATTTTGAGGCTGAGTCCACCTAAAATGAGGCCCAGGACCGGTTCAGGAAATCGCCACTGATGTTGGTCGTGAGTAGTCGGGCAGAAACGGACGCCACCCCCACACACACAGAGACGGATTCAGCTGCATTGAAACATGTGCAGATAAAGGATGATACCCTGTGTAAGGGCATACATCGAGACGTATACAGGACAAACTGTTGATGCTAGGAGCTGGTGATGCATTAAGGTGTAACAAAAAAAAAGAGTGCAACACCGACCGTTGTAACAAGCAAGGGCAGATAATAAATCATTAAGACACACGAACAAAGCCGACGAGAGCATCAAACACAGTGGAATATAGTAGTGAAAATGACGAACAAATGTTATATATCGGACTACAAGCAAAGAACAAGAGAGAATTGGTCCGAGTGGATTAACTTGCTCGTGGAAACTCCGATATCCCGGCGTGGGTGCCTTTCTGTGCGGAGTTTGCGTGTTCTCCCCGTGTCCGCGTGGCGTTTTCGCCGGGCACTCCGGTTTCCTCGCACAGTCCGAAGACATGCTGCTGCATCGGTGAATTGGCCTGCGGACTAAATTGCCGCCGGTGCCCTGTGATGGACTGGCGTCGCTTCGTGGGTGTAGCCCTGCCTTGCGCCCTGTGTCTACCGGGATAGGGCTCCGGCTCACCGCGACCCTGTACAGGATTAAGCGGTTTCTGACTACGACTGAATACATAAAACCAAATAAAGCAATTGTTTGCTGGTGGAGGGTTTAAACGACACAAATTTGGCCAAATTCTCGCGTGACCTATTCAAAACTAAAAATCATCGGTGGACTCTACGCAGAAGACATCACGGTGTATATTCAAAGAAGGCCGTAACTATTTAACACATTTGTGGTCAATGTAGTTTGAAATGTGTCAGTTATTTCTGGCCCAGTCTGTTTAGGGTTCACAGTTGAAGGCGACGCGTCAAATGGCTAACAAGTTAAACAACGGTGCGATGTAACGCTCTTAAATCCGCGCGTTACTTTCAACCGCGACACAGTGGCGAAAAATTAATATACTCCACATGGGTTTGTGTGTGTGTGTTGGGCGGATGGGTGGCGCAGTGGTAACATCCGCACGTCACAAAAAAGAATGGTCTAGCGTCCAGCCTTGGGCGCCTTTCTGTGTGGAGTTTGTGTGTTCTCCCCCCCCTGTTCTGCGTGGGTTTCCTCCGGGGTTCTCCGGTTTCCTCCCACTACTTAAAAAAAAACACGTTAATTATTTGTCCGATGACATGATAATATATGTATAGGGAGCGGTGTGTGGCAATATGTTGGCGCCGGCAAACCGCCCGGCTGCCTCCTCCGCCTCTCTGCGCTTTCCTCGCTACGCCTCTGAGTCGTTCTCTCGTCGAATGAATACCTTCGACATGGAATGAATATGTGCGCGGTATAAATGTGAAATGGAAAGTATTGTTTAATTATATACACAGCGCGATCAACGTATACAAACACTGCTAACATAGGAAACACACCGGCATCTTACACAAAGACAAAGATCCCCCGTATAGCCTTAACAGATTGTAGGGGACATGTCCCGTTAGCGAGCACCTATGAAGGTCGACACGGCACACGATGGGGTGGGTGGCCGGCACCACGCCCGGCCGCCTTTGTCTCCCGAGTGGCAATGTTTACACATCGCAGTAGGTACTTATTTGAGAGTGAGTCGACCTAGAGGAGGCCCAGGACCGGTTCAGAAAAATCGTCACTGGTGTTGGCCGCGAGTGGGATTCGAACTCGGGTCGCCAGATTTGTAGTCCAGCGCGCTAACCACTGAGCCACCGCTCACCCACAGCTTAAACAGCCACACTCGCGTCAACACTTCCATCCAGAGAGAGAGAGACAAAGACAAAGATCCCCCGTATAGCCCTTAACAGACTGTTGGGGCAAGTGCCGTTTGCGAGCACCTATGAAGGTCGACACGGCACACGAGGGGGTGGGTGACCAGCACTACGCCTGGCCGCCTTTGTCTCCCTAGTGGCGATGTTTTCACACCGCACTAGGTACTCATTTGAGGCTGAGTCGGCCTCGGGGAGGCCCAGGACCGGTTTCAGAAAATCGTCACTGGTGTTGGCAGTGAGCGGGATTCGAACTCGGGTCGCCAGATTCGTAGCCCAGTGCGCTAACCACTGGGCTACCGCTCCCCACACACACACACAACCAAAGACAACCGCAAACGGGGAGCCAACAGATAATGCAAACAATATACAAGGTTCAACATTTTCTGGCAATGAGACAGCTCTAAAAAAAAACCACCAAATGGACACCTTTTCCGCAAAACCTCAACGCTTGTCTCATTGCCAGG
Source organism: Geotria australis (assembly GCA_036362915.1). Classification (NCBI taxonomy): domain Eukaryota; kingdom Metazoa; phylum Chordata; class Hyperoartia; order Petromyzontiformes; family Geotriidae; genus Geotria; species Geotria australis. The sequence goes on along the minus strand of JAZEWU010000020.1, from coordinate 1,841,396 downwards.
AAAAGGGTATATTGTTTACATTATCTCAGCACCGACCAAAAAACCTGCTCATAAGTCTTTAAACAGCTAGACCCGGGGAGCGAACAGTTCAGTCCCGGGGCAAACTTGCCACGGGGCAGGCAGAATCACAACCGAGAGAAAGCATGTGCAGCGAGCACCGCCCCGTTGCTTACAGACGAGGCGAAGGCGCCCAACGAGGCAGTCGTGTCGCGCCCAGTCTCCGAGGCTGCGGAGGGGTTAAGAAGAGACGCTAACGCGGGCGTCTGTCAGAGCAGCGCGCACACACACTCTCACGCTGCCAGTGTAGAGGCGAGCGACCGCACGTGTTGTTTCCCGGCTCAGTCATTCCCCTTCTCTCTGCAACAACACCACCCCCCACCCCTCGCCTCCTCCTCGTCGTCGTTCCTCTTAATTTTGTTGTTATTATTGTTGGGTTTTTTTCATTATTATAAACGTGGCCTTTTTAAAGGAAAGCTGCTCCCCATGTTGGGCCGGTCGCAGCATCCCCTGTCCCAGCAGCAGCAACAGCAGCAGCAAAGAGCTCAGAACCAACAGCAAGGAGTGCCTAAAGAGAGGATCTCCAGCCAAAGACACCCGTCCACTCAGCCGCGACTGGCTCCTCCGCCTGCCCAGGTGCGTCCGTGGGTCGGTGTGGGTGTGCGTGCGTGGGTGGGTGAGCGTGTGTGTGCGTGGGTGTTGTTTCTGGTGGTGCATCTGCCAGTCATCTCGGTCAGGCAGCCAGTGACACCTGGGTCTGTCCCGTGACCTCCTGTCGGCGAGCCTTCGACACGTGATAGCCTCAAGGTGCATATGGCCTGGCACAGGCGCCGTGGTGACGTCACCGCCACATAGTGCGTGTATCCGTGAGCGTTTGACGCTTCGAGTGGCATTAAAGTGCACTTGGCCTGGCACAGACATCCCGTCCACGCAGCCGCCCGTCGCTCCTCCACCTGCCCAGGTGAGCGTGTGTATGCGTGTGGTGAACGCTCGTTGTTGCATAGTGTGGTTTATTGCCAGTTTCACGACCTTTTAGTGTATTCGAAGCAGCCTTAATCATTTAATTTTTGTTGCTTTGGTTTTTTATTAGTTGTTTTTTTTTCTGTCGTCGTTGACATGCCGTTCTCACCCTCGCGTGAAAGCCGCTCTATAAAATGCTATCATATTAATGACCGTATTCCTGAGCCGCTATCGCATGGGAGTGACTGCACTCCCCCGCCTCGACATATGAACGTGGAATTTCCACTTCAGTCCTAGGGCTGCTGGCGGAGATGAGAGCCACACAGCCCCCATGTGTGTTGTTTGAGTTAGCAACACTTTGACTCGTAGAGTGCACGACTTGGAATGGCACTTGGCGCTTTAACAGGTGACGCGAGGTTTAATACCCGCTGGCTGTTTACAGTTTAACGTGATGTAGAAGCGGGGATTTTATAGGAGTACACACTGCAGCGTGCCGGTTTGTAAATATTGTAAAGTCACGGGAGAGTTATTGCATACCGCGGCGTGTCCTACCGCTGTCGTGTAGTAACGCAGCACGTACAGAACATGTCCCGGAACCACCCGAGGCCAGGATTGATGACTTGTTACATACAATCGGCAGCTCTCGAACCGTACTTTTACACGGAACCGTCACTTAATGTGGACCACGTGATATTATAAATGATAATAATTTTACATTTATAACACGTGGCGCATATTCATTCAATGTCGAAGGTATTCATTCGACGAGAGAACGACTCAAAGGCGTGGCGAGGAAAGCGCAGAGAGGCGGAGGAGGCAGCCAGGCGGTTTGCCACACACTGCTTCCTATATATTAGGATGTTATCGGCAAAATAATTAACGTTTTGTTTTTGTTGTGGGAGGAAACCCACGCAGAATAGGGGGAGAACACACGAACTCCACACAGAAAGGTGCCCGAGGCGGGATATTGAATCGCCTCGGGCAAGACCATTCTTTCTGTGAGACGCAGATGTTACCACTGCGCCACCCTGCCGCCCGATGCCAGATGCAGTTTATTCACTCATTGTCAGAAACAACCGCTTAATCCTGCACAGGGTTGTGGTGAGCCGGAGCCAATCCCGGCAGACACAAGCCGCAAGGCAGGGTAATACGCAGCACGGGACGCCAGTCCATCACAGGGCACCGGGGACAATTTAGTCAGTAGGTCAATTAACCTATGCAGCTGCATGTCGTTGGACTGTGGGAGGAAACCGGAGTGGCCGGCGAAAAACACGCAAACTCTACACAGAAAGACACCCGAGCCGAGACGCGAACCCGGGTCAGTCTTGCTGTGAAGTGTCGTCTTATTGAAAATAGCAACGGGGCATTTTAGGGTAATCGTAATTATAATAGCATTTTATAGAGCGCCTTTCACCCGAGGGTCACAAAGCGCCCACTACGGGTTGATTGACCAATCAGGAGGCGAGGCTGGCTCGCGCCTGTTTTGATCACGTGACGCGGGTGGCACGTGGGCACGAGGGAGACACAAGACACGTGGTGGGAGACGGGGATAGACAGGGGGAAATACATGGCGAGACGAATAGAGACATGGTTTGAGACATGGGGAGAGTCACGTTATCGGCTCTGCTAGGAACTGAACCCTCCGCTAATTCACTGACTGCAGTCTGGCTCGGTGGTAAGTGAATCTACTTAGTCTCCGGTCAACGTCGGATGCCAAGTATTGAATAATTGCCATGGCACTTTGGTCTAGGGCAGGGGTTCTCACCTCAAGGCCCACTTGGCCTACTTGGGTCTGGTCTCCACGGACCGCCAGGTGGCGCTCGCGGCTCACGGATTGGTTGTGACCCAGCCGTTGAGAACGGCGGCCGCAGACTTCAATGGTAAATTTTCCCCATAGACTTCAATGTTAAATCCTCCCATAGACTTCAGTGTTAAAGTCTCCCATAGAC
>JAZEWU010000020.1:1825805-1838434 GCA_036362915.1 Geotria australis | reverse complement strand
AAAGCGCTGCACAAGGGCCGCAAAGAGAACGGCATGTCAACAACGAAAGAAAAAAACAACCAATAAAAAACCAAAGCAACAACAAATAAATGATTAAGGCTGCTTCGAATATACTGAAAGACTTCGAACCCGGGGCCTTCTCGCTATGAGGCGACAGCGCTACTCACCGCGCCACCGTGCCGCCCAGTAAACGGAGAGTGAGTGCATTGATTCGAAAGTGGGTTACAATGTCAAATGTCACTAACATAAGTGGTGGGGGGTTTTTTTTTTGGAAATGCTATGAGAGGACGAAATACGATGTTTCAAATCCGTCGCTTATTTGGATCGGTCCAGGGCTGATGCTAATGGGATCTTACAAATCCCAGTGAAGTCAACCCCGCGCCTCGTCAATTATTGATCCGGGTAGACAGTCGTCTCGTCTCATCTTGTCGACCCGGATCACAGGCCGCACGCACCGTCTTGTCTTCTACTACTTTCACCCATCCATCCGTCCATTTTCTAAACCGCTTGTCCTGGTGAGGGTCGCGGTGGCAGCAGTCTACTACTTTCACGAAGCCAATTTCAAGGTTGGACTTGTCTCCGTGTTGAAAGGTACAATGGGAGGCAAAAAACTCCACTCTTTATAATAATAATTTTACATTTATAACCCGTACGTATTCATTCACTGTCGAACGACTCAGAGGCGTAGCGAGGAAAGCGCAGAGAGGCGGAGGAGGCAACCAGGCGGTGTCGCCGGCGCCATATTGCCACACACTGCTTCCTATATATTTTATGATGTTATCGGCCAAATAATTAATGAGTGGTTTTTTTTAAGTTGTGGGAGGAAACCGAAGAACCCGGAGGAAACCCGCGCCGAACAGGGGGAGAACACACAAACTCCACACAGAAAGGCGGCCGAGCCGAGATTCGAACCCGGGCCCTTCTTGCTGTGAGGCGCAGATGTTACCACTGCGCCACCCTGCCGGGCCGTGCTGAAAATTCACTGACCTTCAGCCCGTGCTGGACATTCCACAATCCTCTTACGTCGTGTGTCTGACGGTAGGATGTCCGCCGTTGAATCCCACACGAGGCTCCGCGTTCATTCACCCGCAGAGGGATCATGTGCTAAGTCCACCCGTGGCCCGGATTGTCAACACACCGCAACTGTGATCGTCAATTGAGTGGTCAAACCGAAGAACCAGTCAGCTTCATCTTAAGTCGGCTTCGGTTCAGAAAGTTGTAGCGACGTCACACAGAAGCGTCTCTGTCTCACTGTCAATAATTGTAGTAAGGCTATGTGTAACGGAGGGCTGCACGGTGGCGTAGCGGTGAGAAGCGCTGCCGCCTCAGAGCAACAATAACCCGGGTTCGCGTCTCGGCTCGGGTGCATTTCTGTGACAACGATGTCCAGAGGCTGACCATCGTGCTTCGAAGAATCGCCAAGAAGAAGATGTTCTCCCCGCGTCCGCGTGGGTTTTCGCCGGACACTCCGGTTTCCTCCCACAGTCCAAAGCCATTCTGCCGCATAGGTTAATTGGCCTGCAGACTAAATTGCCCCCCGGTGCCCTGTGATAGACTGGCGTCCTATCCAGGGCATAGCTCTGCCTTGCGCCCTGTGTCTGCCGGGATCGACCCTGTTGCAGGGTGAAACGGTTTCTGACAATGGATGGACGACTGTTTTTACTTGGAACGACAATCGATCGGCTGAGAATGACTCTCAAGAGCTGCGATTTCGGGATAGCCGTGTCGAGCGCCGCTCGTTCCTCCCCCGCGGCCTATCTCATCTACGCTGGAGGCATCGATGAATGATTGATCTAAACGTGTTCTTGTTGTTGTTGTTTACATCTGTAGTACTGTACGCGGTGATGCGGGTGTCGGCGGATTAATGAGCGACCCTAAATTTGCGGACGTTCCGAAGTGAGCGTCTGGCTCTTTGGACGCGCCCTTGCAATTCCAACGTTGTGAAGGAGAGACGGAGGAACGCTCGACACTGCTATCCCGAAAGAGCAGCTCTTGAGAGCAAATCTCACACATCGAGCTGTGCCAAACCGCCTCGGGTGACTTTCTATGTGAAGTTTGTGTGTTCTCTCCCCTGTTATGCGTGGGTTTCCTCCGGGTTCTCCGGTTTCCTCCCACAACTTAAAAAAAACTAATTAATTAATTGGCCGATTCGAATTCGATTCGATTCTTCGAAGCGTGATGGTAATATGACAGTTTCCCATTGCAAGAAGTTCTTATTTAGTTGCAGACAGCCCTTCAACATTTACAGATATAATAGTCAGTGCTGGCCTTAAAGGCGGGCATTGGCCTCTCTTCTTGCTCCAGACCGAGGAGGTTCTGGCATCTGTTGAGCTTCTGGACATCGCTGTCTTTCGGCTCGGCTTCGAAGTGTTTGATAGAATTTGCAGGTAATACCAAGTATTACTTGACAGGGTTCGCGATGTGAACGCTTCTACCTTGATCCCAAATTGGCCGATAACGTCAAGGTAGAAGCGTTCACGTCGCGATCCCTGTCAGGTAGTACTTGGTATTGCCTGCGAATTCTACCAAACACTTCGAAGCCAAGCTGAAAGACGACCATGTCCAGAAGCTAGCCATCGTGCTTCGAAGAATCGCAAAGAAGAAGAAGATCACAATATATAGGACGCAAGGCGCGGCGGGTTGGCGCCGGCTGGCTGCCTGGCTGCCTTCCCCCCACCTCTCTGCAGTTTTCCTCGCGCTTACTATTGCTATGAAAACAATCGTTCATATGTTCCGATGACGGGTCTCTAAGCGCAATAATTGACACACTTGTACACACACACAATACAATTCTCGTCTTTAGCCGCTCACGAACGTGCCTCAGGCGGTTAAACAATTGTCCGCTGAAGCAATGTAACCTAACTTCGGCTCTTTCTATATATGGCACGCTCAGTACAGTACAAGCTGACGAGAGTATGTAGAATCACGCGCAATTCATGCGATTAAGTTCACACACGTTAAGAATGGACAAACAAACGCATCGACTGATGTAGGTTTTCACGGCTCGATTCGAGACGGTTGCTCTTCAGAGATGCTCTTTCGGGATAGCCGTGTCGCTGAGAGATCTCTCTCTCTACCTGCGCTGGACATCGCTCTCCGCGGCTAAAAAATGCATTGATTTATTTTCCTTTTGAAAAGGCACCGTGACTCCGTGCCCGTGTGATCCAGTTGACCATTAGGCCAGTGGCGGAGATGCCAGTGGCTCAGCGGCTCTCGGGACAGAGCAACCTGACTCTCGAAATGTCACAAGTTGAAATCACCTTGGGGACATGGTACGTGTTGGTTTGTCAAACACGGCAATTATACATCATTAATCATTCATTATCAGTTCCCGCGGGTGGACCGGAGTCTATTCCGGGGCGAGGAAGGGCTCTACCACGGACGTGACGCCAGGTCATCGCAGGGCACCAGGGGAAATTTGGTCCGTCCATACATCCATTTTCAGAAACCGCTTAATCCTGTACGGGGTCGCGCGGCGAGCCGGAGCCCATCCCGGCAGACACAGGGCGCAAGGGCAGGGGAACACCGAGGATGGAACGCCAGTCCATCGCAGGTTAATTTACTCAGTAGGCCAATTAACCTGGCAGCATGTCTTTGGACGGTGGGAGGAAACCGGGGTGCCCGGCGAAAACCTACGCGGACACGGGGAGATAACATGCAAACCGCCACACAGTAAGGCGGCACCCGAGCCGAGATTCAAACCCGGAGCAAATTGCTCGTCGAACTTTGAGCCGTCGAGTGTCATCTCGTCCGAATGTTAAATCGGGCGGCAATGTCCCCTCGAGCTGCATCGGAGGCTGCCACCAAATTAATCTCGGCGAGAGCGAGAGAGAGGGTCGGTCGGCTGCATCCTCCTTTCAGCCGGGGCACGGCTAGCGCTAATTGGCCGCGCACATGCGTGGGTTTTTTCGTTGTTGTTGTTGTTGTTGTGTGTGTTTTGTTACGACGCACGGGCGGTTGCTAACATTGTTGAACATACAACACCCGGGTGGTAATTACTTAGAAAAAAACCCACACACCACCGACCAGTTAGGTCGATGCAAGGCTTGGAGGAGGTTGAGGCTGTCAGGGCGGGAGGTGCCGGACTTGGGATGTATTTGTCCCCTGGCACCCATTGCTTATCCTGTCATAACCGTGTCCTTTGCTACAAGTCCGTTTCCGCGACGAAGGTCACGGTTTGATTCCTGTTGCTGCTGCCATGGCGGCACGGTGGAGCGGCGGTGGGTAGAGCTGCCGCCTCACAGCAAGAAGGACCCCGGTTCGAATCCTGGCTCGGGTGCCCGCATTTCTGGGTGGAGCATGCGTGTTCTCACCGTGTCCGCGTGAGTTTTCGCCAGGTACTCCGATTTCCTTGAATAGTCCACGGACATGCTGCTGGCTAGCGTAATTGTCCTGCTAACTAAAACTGCCCCTGGTGCCCTGAGATGGTGTAGCTTGCTTACCCCTCCCCGCTGGACAACTGTTAAAAGAGAAACATACCTCACCCGTTCCTCCCATCTTCGATTTAAAAAAAAAACCAACTGACTGAGTGACTAAGTGGTGTCTATGAGTCGTTGTTATTTCGGTTGCTCTTCAGAGCTGTTCTTTCGGGATAGCCGTGTCGAGCGATCTCCCTCTCTCCCTCGCGAGGAATCGAGCGGCGAAAACCGACATCGGCACGTTGTCACGTTAATCGGTCGGTGTGTGACCGTGTCCCACATCGTGATTCACAACTGCAAGTGTTGTGAATTCAATTCCCCCGGGTTGAATTGACCGAGCCAATGACCCTCATTCTCTGGTGACGATAAAATAGGGTACTAATTTGTGGGATGTCAATAAGGGGTGGTGGCTGTTTGAGCGACTGCTCGCTCGAGGCCTTCAACTGACACATTGTTCATTTTTGTTCGAAAGCTAAAGAACCCCCGTATAGCCTTAACAGACTGTTGGGGCAAGTGCCGTTAGCGAATGGCACCTGTGAAGGCCAGCCACGGCGCACGATGGAGTGGGATGTCAACACCACGCCCGGCCGCCTTTGTCTCCCCAGTGCTGATGTTTACACACCGCACGAGACTAGGCTATAAAGAAAGCTGTCTCTGGTGTGGGCCAATCCATTTCAAGGACAATGCATACTTTATCATAGCGTTTTGTTTTTGCCACAAGCATGGGCGGCTTCTTCCAAACTGGACCCTTTGCAAAACGGTGTCCATTTGGTGTTTATTTAAACATCTTAACACTTGTCTCGCTGCCAGAAATGTTAAAACCATGACTTTTTTTTTTTACATTATCTGCCCATCCATCCATCTATCTTCTAAACCGTTTGTCCTAGTGAGTGTCGCGGTGGCAGCAGTCCAAGGAGAGTGGACCAGACAAATCCCTTTACTCAGCAACATATTCCAGCTCTTCCTGGGAGGGGATTCCCAGGCGGACCGGCACAAAAAATGTGCTCATAGTCTCATAGTCTCCAGAGCTACGCAGCTCAACGGTTCCTTGCAGCTTAAATACAAACTGAGCGACTGAACCCTGACACGCTCTCACGCGGACACGAGTTGACGCGCGTAACTCCGGGCGCCGAGATGAACGCGCCACGTTTATTTATAGCCTGGGGCACCTTCTGGGAGCCTACGGACGCCGGCAGCACGCACTCCACTCACTCTGTGTTTGAATAATAATAATTATTTTCATAATTTGAAATTTCTAACGCGCACATATTCATTCAATATCGAAGGTATTCATTCGACGAGAGAACGACTCAGAGGCGTGGCGAGGAAAGTGCAGAGAGGTTGGAGGAGGCAGCCAGGCGGTTTGCCGGTGCCATATTGCCACTAGACACTGCTTCATATATATTATGATGTTATCGGCCAAATAATTAATGAGTTGGTTTTTTTTACTTTGAAGCTGCAAGGCACCCTTGAGCTGTGTGGCTCTTTATAACAGTTGTCCAGCGGGCAGGAGTAAGAGAAATGAACCAGTGTTAGAGATGGGAATCACACTGTTAGAGATGAGAGTCACCATGTTAGAGATGGGAGTCACTCACTCACTGTATTTAAGCTGGAAGGAACCGTCGACCTGTGTAGCTCTGTTTTAACCGTTGTCTAGTGGGGAGGAGTAAGCAAGTGACAACATCTCAGGGCACCGGGGAGCGATTGAGGCTAGCTAGGCAGCACGTCGACGGCCGGAGTGCGTGAGCCTGGCTTTTACACCCAAGCGCACGACTGTGAGTGACTACGCGAACCTTTCACTCCGCGTAACGCACCCCTCGCGGCCGGCTCTGCAACGCGGCCCCTGACCTGCTTACCGCTAAGCTGGGCTCCGGCCCCAGGTGGATGTAAACACGGCCAGAGGGAGCCACAGCCTAACGGGGACTGAACCGAGAGTCGGGGCCAGGTCAAGAGGTCACGGCGGCACCGGTTAGCGCAGTGAGCAGCGCCTCACAGCAACAAGATCCCGGGTTCTTTCTGTGTGGAGAAAGGGTGCCTTTCTGTGTGGAGTTTGAGTGTTCTCACCATGTCAGCGTGGGTTTTCGCCGGGCACTCCGGTTTCCTCCCACCGTCCAAACACATGCTGCCAGGTTAATTGGCGTATTGACTACATTTCCCCAGGCGCCCCATCCTCGGTATCCACCTGCCTTGCGCCCTGTGTCTGCCGGGATAGGCTCCGGCTCACCGCGACCCTGTACAGGATTAAGCGGTTTCTGAAAATGGATGGATGGTGATGGTGAAAGACGCAAGTCGGCCAGTGTGTTCGCTGATGTGTCCCTCTATCCCTCTCTCTACCTGCCCATCTGTGTGCGTTTCATCCGCCCACCCGTCTACCCGCCCTGCCATCCATTCACCTGTCGCTCTGTCCGAATCATCTGTCAATCCCTCGGTTAGTTATACCCCACTCATCCGTGCGTACCACCTGTCCGGTCATGCACACACGTCGCATAACCGTGCACGTTTGCATCCGTCCATCCATCCGACCGTCGATACGACCCGCTCGTAACATTGACCCGTCCACCTGTAACATTTGTTCCCCGCAATGTACTCGCCTCCGTCCTCCCATCAACTCACCCACCCATACGTTTTGTCCACCCATATCCCACCGATACATTCACCCACACTATCATGGGATCCGTCCATCCATCCATCCACCCCATCTATCCATCTACTCACCCATCTCTCCATCCATCCATCCTATCATCTCTCCATCCATCCGTCAACCATTCGTCCACTCATATCTCTCCCCGTCAATCCATCCGTCAACCTTCATCCGTTTATCCGCTCATCCACCCGTCCCTCCATCCGCCGGCCCACCAATTCCGCCGCCCCGTTCAAGGCCAAGAGCATCGCTGCCGTCCCGGCCACCAAGACGAGCGGCGGCGGCGGCGGTGCCGGCGGGGCCAGCGGGTCCAGCGGCACCCGGCCCGTCTTCGTGAACCTGCGTCGCAAGTGGCTGGTGACTGCCGCCGTGGGGGTGGTGATGGTCCTGGTGCTGCTCATCGCCATCCCCGTGCTGGTCTACTCCAAGCACGCGGCCGTCACGCACGAGATGCTGGGCACGTGCCGCATGGTCTGCGACCCTTACCTGCACGGCCGCGAAGGCCCTGCCTCCGACGGCTCCGACGGAGGCAACGCGGCCTCCTCCGCCTCCTCGTCGTTCACCCCGCCGACCACCATGCAGCTGTCCCAGGGCCACAAGGGTGAACTGGGCCGCCTCGGGAGACCGGGTCCGCGCGGGCCTCCCGGGGAGACGGGTCCACCGGGCCCGCGCGGGCCTCAGGGCGAGAGGGGCGAGCCGGGCAGGCCCGGGGTTCCCGGTCACTCGCTCGCGCCCGCGATCGGCTCGGGCCCCGCGACGGGCGGAGCCGCCAGCGCGCCCACCTACTACTCGGCACCGCGCGTCGCGTTCTACGCCGGCCTGCGGAACCCGCACGAGGGCTACGAGGTGCTGCGCTTCGACGACGTGGTCACCAACCTGGGCAACCACTACGACCCGGGCAGCGGGAAGTTCACCTGCTCGCTCTCCGGCACGTACTTCTTCACCTACCACGTGCTGATGCGCGGCGGTGACGGCACGAGCATGTGGGCCGACCTGTGCAAGAACGGGCAGGTAGGCGGTACAGCGCGCTGTCGCGGATTTCGGTCCGTCCGTCCGTCCATTTGCAGAAACCGCTTAATCCTGTACAGGGTCGCGGTGAGCCGGAGCCTATCCCGGCAGACACAGGGCGCAAGGCAGGGGGGAACACCGAGACTGGGACGCCAGTCCATCGCAGCGCACGCCTGGGGAAATTTACTCATTAATAATAATCTGCTTTTGTAACGGGCGCATTTTCTCCGGGCGCGTTGCACCCGTTGATTCGGAGCAGCATGTCTTTGGACGGTGGGAGGAAACCGGAGTGCCCGGTGGCGAAAACCCACGCGGACGCGGGGAGAACGTGCAAACTCCACACAGAAAGGCCCCCCGAGCCGAGATTCGAACCCGGGACCTTCGTGCTGTGAGGCGGCAGCGCTACCCACTACGCCACCGTGCCGCCCGGGTTTCCTCCCACGATAAAAAAAACCACACTCGTTAATAATAATAATAATAGCATTTTATAGACCGCCTTTCACCCGAGGGTCACAAAGCGCTGCACAAAACTGTGGACAGAACGGCATGTCAATAACATCAAGACAGATAAACTGAGAGTCGAGCAATAGCGATTGGCTGATGACATCATAATATATAAAAATATATAGGAAGCAGTGTGTGGCGATATGTAGGTGCCGGCAAACCGGCCCGGCTGCCTACTCTGCCTATCTGAGGCTTTCCTTGCGCCTCTGAGTCGTTCTATTTTCGAGCCGTGAAACCCCTACATCAGTACAAAGTGTCTCCCGTCACATTCTCACTCCGGGAAATGCATCGTCCCGTGTGAGCCTGCGGTATCGTATCGTGTAAGCCAGCGGTATCGTGTAAGCCATCGGTATCGTATCGCGTACGGACGGGATCCACGCAGCGAGATTCCGGGGATTATCCGCCGAAGTGGACATTCTTTGTGAACGCGTAACGAACGCAGCTAATGACGGGCTTAACACGCGATCCATTGGCGGCGCGCGTTTGTGTTTGACAAAGAGCGCGTTTGTGTTTGACAATGAGCGCGTTCGTTATTGCCAGTGTGTTGTGTCAGTACCTGGCACACCAGGCTGCGTGCCGCGCTGAGTCGTGCAGAGTATGGCGCGGCAAGAAAGTCTTGGGTTCGAATCCCGGCTCGGGTGCCGCCTTTCTGTGTGGAGTTTGCACGTTCTCCCCGTGTCCGCGTGGCTTTTCGCCTGGCACTCCGGTTTTTCTCCCACAGTCAAAATACATTCTGCTGCATAGGTTAATTAACCTGCGGACTAAATTACCCCCGGTGCCTTGTGATGGACTGGCATCCCATCCCAGGTATAGCCCTTCCTTTCTCCCTGTGTCTGCCGGGATAGGCTCCGGCTCACCGCAACCCTGTCCAGGATTAAGCGGTTTCTGACGATGAATGAATGAATGAGTAGATGAACATCCCTGAAGCGGTGATGGGAATTACACGTTTGTATCGAGGCGACCCAGTCCCAATATCGGATGCCCGTAAATCGAACGATGAAGAACCTTTTGTTCGAGGAGCCCGATGAGGCCGATTGCAATGGTGTCGGTGTTCATAGTGAGGCTCTATTTGTGAGTTTAGGTCATGTGAAACAGGTGTTGTAAGTGAAGTGCACCCGTCGATATGCCGGAGCAAACGAGCGAGCACATGCATCAATTACCTCAAAATATGGCACCGACGTTTCGCTGACAATTCCAGTCAGCATCATCAGGGTGTCGGTGTTGCTCCCTAACACACGGCGTGTTGCTCGCTAACAACTGTAAATGGTGTGGGTGCTGCTCTGTAACACACCGGCGTTCTACTCTGTAAACACACCAGAGCGCAGTAAAGAATTGACACGTGCTGTTCACGTGACGAACCTTACTTAATTTTAATTGGCCGTGTCGCGTGGAGGTGGGTTTACGACACTTACCCAAACATCCATCCATCCATTTTCTAAACCGCTTGTCCTGGTGAGGGTCGCGGTGGCAGCAGTCCAAGGAGAGTGGACCAGACATCCCTTTTCCTCAGTAACATATTCCAGCTCTTCCTGGGTGGGGGTTCCCAGGCGTTCCCAGGCCAGTCGAGCGTGTCCTGGGTCGGCCTCTGGGTCTCCGCCCAGTGGGCCGTGCCTGGTAGCCTTCCCTGGGGGAGCCTCCCAAGGGGGGGCATCCTTACCAGATGCCCGAACCACCTCGACTGGCTCCTCTCAATCCGAATGAGCGGCGACTTTACGTTGAGCTTCTCCCGGATGTCTGTGCTCCTCAGACATCAACTACAAATCGTGACTGCCCCACAGTCGAGTGCTCTGCGAGCTTGCCGGCCGCATAGATTTCAACACGACGCCCGGATATCGCAGAACCCTCTCATCGTTACAAATTCACTCCCGGGACAGACCGTGTCCGTACGGCGTTAACAGATTACTGATTGACGAAGGGGAGACCGGCATTTGTAAGAGAGCCGCTTGACTCAAAACGGGCAATGTCGCGAGTTCAAATCCCCAACACAGACATTTATTCCTCGGGGATCGATGCGATCGATACCACTTTGGAGTAATACAACAGTAATTGCCTGACAAAAGTGAGCAGCGCTCGCCAAACTAATACAGAATTACCGCAGTTGGCTCAGGGCCAGCCGTGGAGATTGGCGGCCGCCTCCGAATTCTTGTTTGAGCGGAGAGCGACGCTTTAAACCAGATTCACGCCGGGGCGCGTCTCCACAACTCTCTCGGAATGCCGGCGTTATCAGTACCCGCGTAATATCGTACAGGGTCGTGCGGGACCGGATCCTATCCCGGTGCGCAAGGCAGGGGGTCTAACCAGGATGGGACCCATGTCTATCGCAGGGCACCGGCGACAATTGCTTCAGCAGGCAAATTGAGCTAGGCAGCAGCGTGTGTTTGGACTGTGGGAGGAAACCGGAGAGTCCCCCTTCTCGCTGGACAACTGTTAAAAAGAGCCACATAGCTCAACGGTTCATTCCAGCTTAAATACAAACTGAGCGACTGTTCACCAAGGGTTACCCTAGCAGGAGTGCTAGACTCCATACCTGTTCCCCAAGGGAGACCATAGCAGGAGTACTAGACTCCAGACCTGTTCACCAAGGGAGACTCTAGCAGGATTGCTAGACTCCAGACCTGTTCACCAAGGGAGTCCCTAGCAGGAGTGCTAGACTCCAGACCTGTTCACTAAAGGAGACCCTAGCAGGAACGCTCGACTCCAGACCTGTTCACCAAGGGAGACCCTAGCGTGAGTGCTGGACTCCAGGTGACACAGCTGTGGGGTTCATGCGAATGACGCAAACCGCACCTCGGTCCGTCTTGCGTCATCCTTCACGCCTCTTGATTCCCGATCACTCCGCCTATTCTGCGCCACGGTGCAGAAACCCGCGACCGCTTCCTACGTTGACAAACGTGCGAACTCAGTCCTGGCGCCAGACTCCAAGGCAGACAACATCTCAGCCAAATGGGGAACTTATCCCCGCGAGCGGGGGGGTGGCTACACAGACAGGCAGCGTGGCAACATGGTAAGGTGGCCCATTATCCTATAATTATCACTCGAGGCGGCAGCATTGGTGGCTCTTTAAATGTGCTAATTCTTCACTCCTTCTAGCACGAACCTAATCGGCTAATTAAGGCAGGGAAGGTTCTGGTGGGGCGGCACGTTGGCGCGGTGAGTAGCGCCGGCGCCTCGCAGCAAGAAGCACCCGGGTTCGAATCCCGGCTCGGGTGACTTTCTGTGCGGAGTTTGCACGTTCTTCCCCGTGTCCGCGTGGGTTTTCGCCACCGGGCACTCCGGTTTCCTTCCACAGTCCAAAGACATGCTGCTGCCGCGTGGCTTAATTGGCCTGCGCACTAAATTACCCGCGGTGCCCTGTGACGAACTGGCGTCCCATCCTGGGTATAGTCCTGCCTTGCCCCCCGTGTCTGCCGAGACAGGCTCCAGTTCCGGCTTACCAAAATCCTGTACAGGATTTTAGCTGTTTCTAACAATGAATGAATGACGAGGTTCTGGCGGTTGGCTAGATAGATAGATAGGTAGATGTTTATTATTACAGCAGAAAAATAGCCAGTGAGCTTGCCAGCTCTTTACGGGACTCCCGCGACACAACAAACATGCGAATTGCTGACAATGATTTACATTTCTAACGCGTGGCACATATTCATTCACTGTCGAAGGCACTCATTCGACGAGAGAACGACTCAGAGGCGTAGCGAGGAAAGCGCAGAGAGGCGGAGGAGGCAGCCAGGCGGTTTTGCCGGCGCCATATTGCCACACACTGCTTCCTATATATTATGATGTTATTTGGCCAAATACTTAATTAGAAACCCGGGACAACCTCGGAGTAGAGTCGCTGCTTCTTCGGATTGAGAGGAGCCAATTGAGGTGGTTCGGGCATCTGGAAAGGATGCCCCCCGGAAGGCTCCCTCTGGAGGTATTCCAGGCGCCACCCACTGGGCAGAGACCTAGAGGCCGACCCAGGACACGCTGGAGGGATTATATCCTTTGGCTGGCCTGGGATCGCCTGGGAATCCCCTCCCAGGAAGAGCTGGAATCTGTTGCTGAGGAAAGGGATGTCT
>JAZEWU010000020.1:1784773-1797050 GCA_036362915.1 Geotria australis | reverse complement strand
GTATTCGAAGCAGCGTTAATAATTAAATTTTCGTTGCTTTAGTTTTTATTAGCTGTTTTTTCCTGTCGTTGTTGACATGCTGTTCTCTCTGATTCCCTTGTGCAGCGCTTTGTGACCCTCGGGTGAAAGGCGCTCTATAAAATGCTATTATTATTACAATTATAATAACACTTTGTAAACAAAACACAACCAGCTGCTAGATGCCGTGGGCGGGAATCGAACTCGGGTCGCCGGGTTCACAGCGCAGACAACTGCTGCACACTGCTAACTGCTGCAAGACAAAGATCCCCCGTATAGCCTTAACAGACTGTAGGGGCAAGTGCCGTTAGCGAACACCTATGAAGGTCGACACGACGCATGAGGGGGTGGGTGACCAACACCATGCCCAGCCGCCTTTGTCTCCCGAGTGGCGATGTTTACACACCCCACTAGGTACTCATTTGAGGCTGAGTCGACCTAGGGGAGGCCCAGGACCGGTTCACACAACACACACTCACACACGCATGTAGTCATACAGGCACACACACGCGCGCTCAGCCACATTTATATACATAAATGCAAGAAGTATATACCGTCAACAGTTTAAGTAGTGAGCAATTATGCAATGCCCATTGCATCAAAAACGGTCTATTGCACTCAGCATTCATTAAAATGCAATTCAATCGCTAGACACGCATCTGTTTATTTAATATAGGCGAGTAAGTCTCGCATAATCAGATTTATATGAATCATTCATTAAAAAACAGGCAGCGTACATCACATTGATCAAGTGTCAACGTAAATAAAAAAAAACTGTCCAACTCCAATTAGGCTAAAACTGTCAATAAATGTATTCATAAAAAAAACCAGCTTTTCAAAATGCTGTACTCTACATAAAAATGTTTCTTATTTTTCTGAGGCTGTCCAGAAAAAAAAAATCAACTCACCCAAGAATGTAAATCACACTCGAATATCCCAGTACATTGTGTTAGATTTTACTGCATTCGTGAATGGAAATTAAGATATACTTGTATACAGAGCGTGTAGAAAAGCGTGGCAGCTGTGCAACCCCCCCAGTGGCCACGGGCCACCGCGTCGTTTGCTCAGTGTTGACACTTCGATTGCCGCTACATTCTCCCAGTAACTTCGTCTCATAATGAAATGACCATCAATCACATCCGACGTCAGTAAAGCAAGCGTCAAAGACCCCCGTGGCAGCGTTTGCAAGAGTGGGTTAGCTTGCCTGGGAACGGCTGGGAATCCCCCAGGAAGAGCTGGAATCTGTTGCTGAGGAAAGGGATGTCTGGTCCACTCTCCTTGGACTGCTGTCACCGAGACCCTCACCAGGACAAGCGGTTTAGAAAATGGATGGATGGGTTAGCTTGAGTTGTTAATCATTAGCGTGAGTCTAGCTTCCTAAAGTTATATTTTCCTTGAAATCAGCATAATTTGAGTTCCTAAAAATATAATCTGTTTCTTGCTCAATTAAGCGGAGGGTCAGCGTTTATGTGAAACCGCTTTCCCCGCTTACTACCGCACGGGCCAGTCTCAGCTAGACACAACCAGTTAACTCCCCACAGTGTAACGCACGTTATCAGAAAACCCCAGACGGCCGGGGTAATTTCACCTGCCACAAACTCTCCTCTGTTTTTTCCCATCGCAATGTTTAACTGTATTTTTATTTATTTGGTCAATTATGTGCAACGCTGTGTGTGTGTGTAAATGGTTATTTGTTTAGTTTTTGCTGGGCTAATTTGTTATTTTTATTTATTTTTATTTTTGTCAATTCGCGTGTTTGTTGTGTTGCAGGAATCCCGTAAAGAGCTTGCAAGCTCGGTGAGTATTTTTCTGCAGTAATAATAAACATCTATCGTCTAATAAACATCTTCAGGGTGGTCTAGATGTATTGTGACCCCCAATTAATTCTCCGAAACGGAATATTTTTTTGCACACCAATCGGTGTGCAATGTAATGTAAGCACTATAAAATGGCCGGGATGAACTTTATAAATCTGAAATAAATAAGGGTTATTTAAAACAGAAATGAATGAGCAAAGGGACAATCAATGTTAGGGATCAATTAAATGGGGGGTCACACGACATGTAGACCACCCTGTGGTACTCAAACCACCGAACCCACCCAGCTGGATTACTATAGCCGTAATATATGAGCGGTGTAGAGAGATGCATCGATTCATCAATTGACATTCTTTCGTAAGGCTCACCGATACGTGTATTGGATTTTGTGAGAACTGACATCAGTCCGTGAATCCAAATGGTTTGGTTAAATATGCGCGAACGTCGCATCGAGTCTCACGCAGGGAGCACAAATCAAAACGCAAGACAAAGTAGACGCTCGAAACGGAATCAAACACAATTGATTCTTGAATGGAATCATTCATTCATTGTCAGAAAACTCTCAATTCTGTTCAGGGTTGCGGTGAGTCGGAGCCTATCCCGGCAGACACAGGGCGCAAGGCAGGGCTATACCCAGGATGAGACGCCAGTCTATCACAGAGCATCGGGGGCGATTTTGTCCGCAGGACAATTAACCTATCCAGCAGCATGTCTTTGGACTGTGGGAGGAAACCGGAGTTCCCGGCGAAAACCCACGCGGACACGGGGAGAATGTGCAAACTCCACACAGGAAGGCACCCGAGCCGGGATTCGAATCCGGGTGTTTCTTGCTGTGAGGCGGCAGCGCTACTCACCGCGCCGCCCCCTTGAATCGAATCGCTGCCCTCATAAGGTGTGCATCACTATGACTCGCAGTGTCTCACAAACTCAGCGGTGCTCTCTGATGCTCTGTAACGACTGCTCCACCACCGAGTCCCCCTGCCGTGAGTGACAAATCAAACTGCGTGGAGGTTGCTGGTCTCACCGCTATTCATAAAATGCATAATTTATACATATATAATAGTGCCATACGCTATCCCTTTTATGCGTTGGGTCACGTACAAAAAATAAGCGTCGTAAAACCCACCTCCACCTTGCACGGCCAATTCGTAAGGTTTGTTACGTGAGAAAAAAGTGCCGATTCTTTACTACTTCAGCATCATACCGGTGTGTTGGAGAGCGAACCCGTAACATTTGCTCGCTCTCCAACATACCGGAGTGCTGAAGTAATAAAGACTCGGCACGTTTAGTTCAAGTGACAAACCTTACTAATAGGCTGTGTCGGGTGGAGGCGGGTTCACGACACGTATTGTTTACGTGACCCAACCCTTAACAGGGATACATTATGGATAACATTGGCTCACGAAAGCCTTTGCGTTAAATGTACACGTCTCTAATTGCGCCGTTACACCAGTATCGTATATATTTTTGATCGGATTGCGATACTCGTCACGGGGTATGTAAAAGTGCACGAGTGTGGATGGAAGGGCCTACTGACGGGGCTGCTGGAAGATGGTGCCGTTGTTGGAGACGAGGACATTCGCCGTGAGCAGTGCCGGATTAAGGCATCGTGGGGCTTTAGGGGCTGCAGCCCAGGCGACTCTGTCAGTTGCAGGGCCTCTGCCAGCTGCAGGGCCTCCAGAGATTAAGTGAAAAGTTATTTTATTTGTGAATGCTGAATCAAAGTATAAGTACTCTAAATTATCTATTTTTAAAACGGGTTCAATTAATTTACTGTATATATATATACATTTCTAATAAACATACTAGGGCAAAAATAAACACCGTACTGTATACGTATGTTTGGATTTTAATTGTTGTTAGCCTTGTGAAAACGAATGTAAATTTTCTTCAAACTTTTTTTCCTTTTGAAAATAATACTCGGGGCCTCACAGTACCTGTAGCCCAGGGGCCTACGAAATCTTAATCCGGCTTTGGCCGTGAGGCGCTGCGGTGCACGTGATTAGATCGCTAAAACTCACAGCCAGAAGGTCGCGTGTTCATATGCAGGACGTGGAATACATGTGGATGTACTGATGTAGCTGAGCCACGGCTCCACGTTTGAGAGTTGCCCTCCACAGCTGTTCTTTCGCAATATCCGTGTCACCGAGCGCTCTCTGCCTCTCTCCTCCACGACGTTTCGCCTCCCACGTTGGAGGCGGCGTCAGGCGTTTGAGAAATGCCTGATGATGTCGCAAAGGAGAGAGAAGGAACACTCGACACGGCTATCCTGAAAGAACATCTGTGGAGAACAATTCCGGTAACGTTTGGATGACAAATATCATGGGGGACAATTGAAAAGTCCGTGTTTGACAGAGAAAGCGATGACTGACCATAACGACCACGATAAAACCGTTACTTTTCTAACCAACATGACTCATTAGCGTTGTTGCGCAGAATGTAGGTAAACACAAGCAGGGAATACGCCTCCATCCAATCCCTTCCTACACGACAAATTACACGAATTATAAGTTACAATGCTGTACGCGAATAAAAGTATTACATGGTTGTGCTATAGGTTTCAAGAGCTACATGGCATTCTGATGCCAGTATATTATTTCAGCAGCGTCGATTCCGTACAAGCAAACTCTGGACCAGTTTTGACAGCATCTCACCACCAGTTGGGTTTGTTATTATTTTGTGCAATAGAGTGTTGTGTCGAACTAGGGCACCTATCTAGTAAACAGCGACTTTTTCAATAAATATCTGGCAAATTCTAACATGAAGGCTGTTGCAACCAATGTTATCCGTAAATGAGCACTATTGGGGTTGGGTCACTTGCTGTTTGATGACACCCGACCCAATAATAGTGCTTAATTACGGATCTGGCATTTCATCAGCAGTGGCTGAAGCAGGTCTGACTCTGCTGACGAGACACCGTATGTTGAAACCGGTCCAGAGTTTGTTCGTGTTGAACCAATCCTCCTGGATTGACATATTCCCAGAATGCCGTGCGGCTGATGGGATCAACACAACCTCTTATAGATGTAAGTTTCCATGGCTCGATTCATGATGGTTGCTCTTCAGTGCTGTTCTTTCGGGATAGCCGTGTCGAGTGCTCTCCCTCACTGATGCTTCCAACGCGGGAGGCAAAACGCCACGAGAGAGTGAGCACTCGATATGACTAATCCGAACGAATTTCGGTGGAGGGCCAGATATGGTACGGAGGCCGTCTGGTTAATGATCGTATTTGTCTACATTTTCAAAGTAAAGTTCTATGCACTTTGGTCGACTGCTGTTCCGAGACTTTAACCCGCAGCCAGAATTAGTCTTAGTCTTGCTTTTTAACGATGCAGTTTATAGCACACGTCACTTGCTGTGGTAAAATTTCTCTTTCGAGCAGTTTTTGTTTTTACTCGGGCAACATATGGGGGTCACTAAAAGGCAGGGCTTGCAGCGATCCCGCTTGCTGAGCTTGCAAGCTCACTGGGTGTTTTCTGCTGTAAGAATAAACGTACGTGCTGCCGCCGCGACAAGCGGTTTAGAAACTGGATGGATATGGGTTGTATCCATGTTCTCTTGTGTTGTTTCTAGTTTGAGCCAGGCGTGTTGGTGTTTGTCACCGCATTAGTGTGCTTTGGAGACGACGGCTGGTTGATCAGAGATTTGTAAAACTCTTAAATTAGCTATGTGGAAAGAGCACGGCAGTACGAAACGCAGGCTCCGGAAGCCATCTGTTGGGAAGTGATAAATAACCTCCATGTGTGGGTCGTCTTCAGGTGCTCTGCTTTCCTCCCGCGCGAAAAACACTCAAGTCAAAGTATATTCGGAAAATATCCCAATGCAGGACCTCCTGAAAAAAAGTTTCAAGACTCGGTGAGGCTTTATTTTTAAAATAAATATTAATGTTATCGCGTTTTCTGGCTTGTTAATTTTTTTTTCATTTTCAAGCAACACTTAAAATCCTGGCAATTTTCACCACCTGCAAAAAATAATCACGGCATTAATTTACTCCTCAAAGATTTCAGTCTAAAAAGTTAACTTTAACTGAACATTCATCCCTCAATAATTAATAAAAACAAGTACTTTACACGGAAAAGTCTTCACGAGTCTCCAGACCTGTTTAAAAGAGGATCCTACAACGTGCTGTTTGGCCAGTTTCACAACTGTTTAGCGTGTTGGAGGAAATCACAAAAACACGAACAAAACCAGAGAGGTAGCACTCAAATCGCCATACAGATGGATTCGATCCACCGCTGTACTGCCATCTCGTGGCAACCTCACAGCCCCATCCTAACCCCCAACCCAGCCCCAGGGCCAACCTGATCCGCCGACATCACATTCAGGGCAATAACGTCGGAACAACCAAATCAAAAACACCCGCTCGCAGACAAACCACCGCCGCTCAATCCGCGCCGCCGCGTTTCCTCTTCCTACGCGCGGCGTCGCGAGACCACCCCCCTCGCTCGACCTCCCAGCTCTGCGGCGAAACCCCGTCTCCGAGCGAGCGCCCGCCCGACAATCCGGCGCCTCTCAACCGAGCGCCGAGGACCCCCCGCCGAAGAACCTTCCGAGCAGCCAGAGCGCCAGGCCGCCGGCCGCGCCCAGCGCGATGGCGGCGAGGAGGCGCGCGGGCAGGTGGTGCAGCGACGCGTCGAGCAGCGCGTGAAGCCGCGCGGCCTGGCGCCGCGTGGCCTCGCGATCGCCGCAGTTGTCCACCACGTGGTCGGCGAGCAGCCGCTTGCGGTCCAGCGGGATCTGGGCGCGCACCCGCAGCTCCGCCTCGTGACGCGACAGCGAGTTGCGGAGCATCAGCCGCGACAGCTGGCTCTCCGGGTCGCTGCAACACGGTGTTGTCGGGGAAGGGGGAGCAAACGCGCGTGGGTGAGGGGGTTAGAGCGGGGAGAGAGCGGAGAGACGTTTGTAGCGGAGGGGACGGCGGAGGTCTGTCAACGTTTTGTCAGAAACCGATTAATCCTGTACAGGGTTGCGGGTCGAATTCGATTCGAGTCTTCGAAGCGTGATGGTGATATGACAGGTTCCCATTGCAACAAGTTCTTCTTTAGTTGCAGACAGACCTCCAATATTTAGAGATATAATAGTCAGTCTTGCTGTGAGGCGGCAGCGCTACTCACCGCGCCAACGTGCCGCCCGTCAGTCACTGTGCTTCGCATATATCTAGGGGGATGAGTCTGTCTGATTTAAAGGAGGTTGGCGTCACCAAGTCACGAGGGTGCATCCGGCCGTTAAGATTCTGCTCCAATATCCCCACCATTAGGTGGCAAATCAGGTCAAAACTGGATACCGACCGTTTAAACCAAAGGGGGGGCGGAGGGCCGCAGCAGTAATATCCGCGTCCTGTCCGAGGTGGTTCGATACCCGTGTCGGGCAACTTTCTGCGCAGAGCTTGTGTGTTCTGCCCCTGTTCTGCGTCGGTTTACTCGGGGTTATCCGGCCGTGAAAGCGTGCTCCAATACCGCCCACCATTGCACGGCAGGCGGCCAAACCGGGTCAACCTGGACACCGGCCATTTAAACCGGCAACAACATCCAAGAAGGCCTCGATGAGTCAACGTGTGTGAGAATTGCTCTCCTCGGAGCCGCTCTCTCGCGAGAGTCGTGCCGGGCATTACTCTTCTCTCGTCGCTTAAATGAGCGTTTGTTGGGTGGGAAATCATCTCTGTTGGCAGCAGAGTCCGTGAGAGAATTCCCAGAGTTTTATAATAGGACAATTTATAACGCGCCGTGCGAATTCCACGTCTCGTCACGGATGAGACACGGATACGGAGGTGTGAGGAAACCTCAGGGGGAGTTGGGGGGGGGATCAGCCAGGTGGTCAGCCGGAGCCAACACGCCGCAGACTGCTTTCAGATATATTACGTTATCGGCCATATTCGTTAACAAGTGTTATTTTTTTAGTTGTGAGAGGAAAATGGAAAACCCGTAGGAAACCCCGCAGAACAGGGGGAGACAACGCACAAACTCCGCACGGAAAGGATCCGAGGTGGAAGTCAAACTGCCCCGAGCAAGAATTTATTTCTTTGAGGCACCGACGTGTCGGTGAGGCTTACACTCAGCATCATCAGGGAGGCTTGCTGAGTGTAAGCCTCAGCGAAACGTCGGTACCATCTTTTAAGGTAAGTGATGCATGTGCTCGCTCGTTTACTCCAACATATCGACGGGTGCACTTCACTTATACACCTTTTTTCACATGACCTAAACTCATAAGCAGAGCTTCACTATGGATAACATTGGTCATGAAAGCCTACGAGTTAATGGCTAAGTTACCACCGGTAGTGCATAGCTGCAGAGGGCACTAACATCGCATTACGATGCACGTTTTCCCAGCAGCTCGATGTTTTGAGAATTGCTCTCCACAGACGCTCTAACGGGATAGCCGTGTCAAGCGTTCCCGCCGCGTGCTTTGCGACGTTTCGCCGCCAGCACCGGAGGCATCGATATCGAGCGGTACTCACCAGTAGACCACGATGGAGTGCTTGATGAATCTGCTCATGGTCTTGTTCTCGAAAAGCAGAGGGACATCAAGGATCACGTAGTGGTAGCCTGGGAGGGAGGACACGCACCGTGACATCAAGATGCCGTTCTCTCCACAGCCTTGTGCAGCGCTTGTGACCCTCGGGTGAAAGGCGCTCTATAAATGCTATTATTATTATTATTAAAATACCGCTTATACAGACCCACGCTCACACTGCGTGCCTGTCAGCTGAGCGTAACGGGTACCCAGTGTTGGGGAATAGAGCGTTACATGTATCGATGTAGATACATAGGTAGATGTTTATTATTAGAGCAGACAATTACTCAGTGAGCTTGCAAGCTCTTTGCAGGATTTCTGCATTGACACAACAAATAGCGCTGCTGCCTCGCGGTGAAGAAGGGCCTGGGTTCGATGCCCGGCTTGGGTGCCGCCTTTCTGTGTGGAGTTTGCATGTTCTCCCCGTGTCCGCGTGGATTTTTCGCTGGGTAGTCTGGTTTTCACCCCCAGTGCAAAAGACATGCCGCCCAGGTTAATTGCCCCGATTAAATTGCCCCTGGTGCACTGTGACGAACTGGCATCCTATCCTGGGGATCGAGGTAGAAGCGTTCACGTCACGATCTCTGTCAAGTAAAACTAGGAATTACTAGATATAACCTGCAAATTCTACCAAACACTTCGAAGCCGAGTCGGGAATCGAACCCAGGGCCTTCTTGCTGTGAGGCGGCAGCGCTACGCACCGCGACGCCACAGAGCCACCCATAATGCGGTGGTGCTCATTTCCACTGGAAACTGAGTCAACGGCGTCAATTCCAAAGTCCCATGGCAGTGTACCTATAGCACCAATGTTGACTCCCCAAACAGCATTACTCATTACACGGACTTTGCTGGCTGACGCAACCCAACAACCAGACCTGAACTCACCTCCTGAGTCAGGCACTTGGATCACGATGCCAGTCAGTTTGACTAGCGATGGAGGCCAGTGTACGCTACGTGAATGATTCTGAGAATTGCTCTCAAGAGCTGCTCTTTCGGGATAGCCGTGTCGAGCATTCGTCCTCTCTCCTGCACGACGTTTCGCCTCCCACGTTGGCGGCGTCAGCGACAATGATACCTCCAACGTGGGAGGAAAAACGTGGGAGGCAAAAGATTGCAAAGGACGGAGAAGGAACGCTCGACACGGCTATCCTCAAAGAGCAGCTCTTCAGAGCAATTCTCCTACGTCTAGCCTTGGAAACGAACATCAAAACATTAGCTAACGAAAGTAAAATGTAGTATTGACGAAAAAACGCAATGGGGACGCGGCCAAACACGGACAAACTCTCACCACGCACAAAGTGCCACAGGATTAGCTTGAGCATGTGCCATCGGATGTCGGGGTGCGTGATGGAGTTGAGCAGCCGCCGTTTCTCCGGCTCGGAGAAGATGATGTCGGCAAGCTTTTCGCGATTAAGACGCCCGTCTGCGTGCAGCACCTCCGCCCCGAAGCACTCAACAATCTTCTTCAGTGCCGGCCGCCCTGGCTCCACCACTGCAAACACACGCGACACCGCCCAACAGACAAACAAGCAACGAATTAACTAAGGAGTTAAGGGACGTCTGCGCGTGCCTTTCTGCAACACTTGGCGAACACTGAGACGAGGCTAAAAGAAAGCTGTCCCTGGTGTGGGCCAATCGGTTTCAAGGACAATGCGTATATTCTTCTTCTTTGCGATTCTTTGAAGCACGATGGTCAGCCTCTGGACATCGTTGTCTTTCAGCTCGGCCTCGAAGTGTTTGGTAGAATTCGCAGGCAATACCAAGTATTACCTGACAGGGATCGCGACGTGAACGCTTCTACCTTGACCCCCATGCGTATATTATGATAGCATTTCGTTTGCATGTTTTTGCCACAAGCCATGTGTGGCTTCTTGAAAACTGGACCCTTTGCAAAATAGGTGTCCGTTTGGTGTTTTTAAGATCTTAACACTTGTCTCACTGCCAGAAAAGCTAAAACCTCGTGTCTTTTTTTACATTAGTTAAGCGACGAGTCATGGCAGTGGTTTAAACGCACGCTCTAAACTTAAAAGACTGCAACAACTTTCATCAACACCCTATTATTAGAAACAAATATGCACGTGAGGCGACTGATTTGAAAACCACCATTGTCCAAAATTTGTTTAGTTATTTTTGGTATAATCTAGTTCTGTTAACTGAGCAAGCAAAGCTCTGACCAAATGCATTACTCAATTTAAATGCTGTAATTTAAAACTCAAGGTTCAACTCAACCAAGCATCGGTCCTAAGTAGCTAAAATATTGGTTGGTTTATCACTTGCCACTGATTTTCGTTGTGGTCTGGTATCGAATTCGGATGTCCAGGCTCGGATTGAATTGCCCTAAGCGTCACTACTGTCCACAGTTATTATAAACATTCGGAATTTCAAACCGTGGCTCAGTGCGGACACAACAGGTATGGGCGCGCCACCTAGTGCTCGTTTCGCAGGGATGCACGTTTGAGTTGTACATCTGGACACTTTTAACATGAACATCGATCCTAAGTACTGTACTGTATACATCAATATATAATGGAACAAGTGGTTTGTATGTATATATGTATGTAGGTCTGCAATGAGGGGTACTCGTATCAAATCCTACATTTATATATAAGACAGCAAGTGTTTGTAAGTATGTAGGACCGCACTCAGGGTACCGGTATTAAATTCTACTTAAGCGCAAATTGTACCTACACAACATCAATGCTTTAATTTCTAATTTCAGCTTTACGTCATATTCATTGATTACTCTTCTGAAACGCTAACACGACCTTTAAGTGTATTCGAAGCAGCCTTAATCATTTTATTAATTTTAGTTATTTTGGTTTTCATTATTTGTTTTTTTCTGTCGTTGTTGACATGCCGTTCTGTCCGCGGCCCTTGTGCAGCGCTTTATGACCCTCGGGTGAAAGGCGCTCTATAAAATGCTATTATTATTATTACTCCACCATTAACTTCCCACTTTGTGCACGAGTACCATCAACTCTCTTCAGCACCCTTCGATCTTTATCCTTACGTCAGAGGGACAAGATCGCCTGTGGAACGGACACTTTACTACTGTTAATCATCATCATCATCATTGTCAGAAACCGCTTAATCCTGTACAAGGTCGCCGTGAGCCGGAGCCTATCCCGGCAGCCACAGGACGCAAGGCAGCGCTATACCAATGATAGGACGCCAGTCCATCACAGCGCACCGGGGGCAATTTAGTCTGCGGGGAAATTAACCTCTGCAGCAACATGTCTTTGGACTGTGGGAGGAAACCAGAGTGCCTGCCAAAAACCTACGCGGACACGGGGCGAGAACATGCAAACTCCGCACAAAAAGTCACCCGAGCCTGGATTCAAACCCGGGCGGGCCTTCCTGCTGTGAGGCGGCAGCGCTACAAACCACGCCACCGTGCCGCCCCATTATTAACAATGACTTCTTAAATGTAACGGACAGGTTAAATTTACCAATACGAGCAATTTCATCGGCGTCGATGACGGGGCAGCCCAGCTCTCGGAAGATTGAGGCCACTGTGCTCTTGCCGGAAGCGATGCCTCCCGTTAGGCCGACCAGGAACATTTCGGCGCCACGGCAGAGACCCGGGCAGCCTCAACTCTACACACACACACAGCCATACAATCACACAGCAAAGCACGGATAGATGCTGGCACACAGTTGTACATTGCTCGTTCATTTCTGTTTTAGGTAACTTTTACTTCTGTGTTTGGGCGGCAGGGTAGCGCAGTGGTAATAATAATAGCATTTATTGAGCGCCTTTCACCCGAGGGTCACAAAGCGTCGCACAAGGCCGCGGAGAGAACGACATGTCAACAACGACAGAGAACGGAAAATCAGCAACAATTTTTGTTAGGTTTTTATTTGCGTCTCACAGAAAGGTCTTGCCCGAGGCGGTTCGATTCCCGACTTGGGTGCCTTTCTGCGTGCAGTTT
>JAZEWU010000020.1:1768257-1784657 GCA_036362915.1 Geotria australis | reverse complement strand
GAAGTTTGTGGCAATATGTTGGTGCCGGCAAACCGCCTGGCTGCCTCCTACGCCTCTCTGCACTTTCCTCGTGCCTTTGAGTCGTTCACGCTTCAAATTAATCAATATGTATGTGCGCGTTATAAATGTTAATAATTGCAAATTAATCATATTAATCCAGTTCGTGTCATTTAAAAAAATCTTATATTGCATTAAACAACCATGGGTATTAAAAAAATTAGGTTTTAGAGGATCGATTCGATTCTTCGATTAAATGGGGGGGGTCACAATACATTTGGACCACCCTGTACAGTAAAATGTTGCTAAGCTATGGGAAGAAACCGGAGACCCCGGTGGGAAACTCAACGCAGAGCAGGGGGTAGAATATACAAACGCCACACAGAGACGGTGCCCGAGCCGGGCATCGAACCCAGGTTCCTTCTTGCTGTGAGGCGGCAGCGATACTCACTGCGCCACCGTGCCGCCCGCTCTCTCAAACATGAAAACATGACGATAGACAGACAACAACATCCTCTGTTATACACCAACGAAATCCCCTGTTCCGTGTCGCTTCACAGCGGCCGCGCGGGTTCTTGTAGCAATGGGCTCGCTTGAACAGCTCGTACGGATTAGCGAATACGACAACAACAACTGGCGTTATTAAAATAAGCACGTCGGGGCGGATGGTAAACAACTAACCGTGCCTCCGCCGATGCAAGGGGCGCTCGCCAGCGGGGTCAGTGTCTGCGGGGCGCCCTGCGATGACGTCCCGCATACAGCCTCTTAGCAAGAGCTTAAACATACTGTACATTATTGCTAAGGGATACGACGACATATTGGTAAGGGATGCAACGGCATTGCTAAGGGATACGGACATATCGGTAAGGGATACGACGACATATTGCTAAGGGATACGGACTATATTACTAAGGGGTACAGCATACTAGTAAGGGATACGAGGACATATTGCTAAGGGGATACGGACATATTGATATGGGAAATATTGACATTTTGCTCAGGGATATACGGCGACATCTAGCTAAGCGATACGAAGATATTACTCGGGCATACGAGGACATAAAATAATCTAGTAAGGGATACGAATACATTATGGATAAGCCATACGCAGACAGATTGCTAAGGAATACGAGGACTTTTGTTACGTGATAGGAAGACTTCTTGCTAAGGGATTGAAAGACATAGTGAGTGACGCCATCACAAGTCGCCACCTCCTCCCCCGATGTTCCGTGCCCCTTAGTAAGATGGTCGCCACTTGTGTGTTGGGCCGCGCCGCTGCTATCACCCCGTGTTTATATTAAGAATAGCTACGTTTATATGTAATTATAAATGCTATCAACGTTATGGAGGCTCAAAAACATCACCAGCAGCAGCCGCACTGCTTCAATCGACCCAGATACCGCGAGGGGAACCGGCCCCGGGCCGTGAAGGTAATGTGCGACTACTTCCCCCGTCTCGGCGTGTCCGTGCTACGAAGAAGGAGGCCCACTGACCGAAACGTCGTCCATCCTGTGTAAAAACATCGCCACTTTGGTTGGGGGAGACACAAACACTTCCCCCCGGGGCGTGATGGCTAGACCACCCCACCTCTCACAGGCGCCGCTCGCCCAACGGCACTTGACGTCCTAACCAGCCCCCCAACCGATACGGCAAATGCGATGGGATTATCTTGTCGTTTTGCGCGTGTGTGTTGCAGGTGTACACGATAGCGCAGGAGTCGCGCTACCTGCTCGTGCAGGGCGTGCCTGCCGTGGGCGCCGCGCACGAACTGGTGCAGCTGTTCGCGCTGTACGGCGCCGTTCAGGAGTACCACGCCATGGACGAGTACCCCGCCGAGCCTTTCACAGACGTCTACCTCATCAAGTACGGCGACGTGCACAGCGCCAGGTACTGCCGGGGCGTACTTTTTCTATCCGCGCCGTTCTGTGTGGGTGGCGTCCGGGTTCTTCGGGTTTCCTCCAATAACTAAAGAAAAAGCATTAATTTGCTCAAATGTTGGCGCCGGCTAACCACGTGGCTGTTTTCCTCGAAGTCATTCACTCGAAGTCATTCCTCGAAGTCATTCACTCGTCGAACGAATACGATCAACATTAAACACACGCCGTGCGCTTTATAAACTCAACCGAAATGTGAAAGGGGAGGCCCGGTGGCGCAGTGAGGAGCGCTGCCGCCTCACAGCAAGAAGGTCCCGGGTTCGAATCCCGGGTCGAGGGGCCTTTCTGTGCGGAGTTTGCACGTTCTCCCCGTGTGCGCGTGGGTTTTCTCCGGGCACTCCGGTTTCCTCCCACAGTCCAAGGACACGCTGCTGCATAGGTTAATTGTCCTGTGGACTAAATTGCCCCCGGTGCCGTGTGATTGACTGGCGTCCCGTCCTGGGTATATCCCTGCCTTGCGCCCAGTGTCTCCCGGGATAGGCTCCGGATCACCGCGACCCTCTCTTACAGGATGAATCGCTTTCTGATAATGGATGGATGGAAAATGTCGAAGCGATCCGATGCGGTCTGGATTATGTTACAGCGGACCGTACCGGGCTCAACCCGTGTGTCGCCCGCGACAGGGTGGCCAAGAGGCGGCTGGACGAGAGGAGCTTCTTCGGAGGCGTCCTGCACGTCTGCTACGCGCCCGAGTTTGAGAGCGTGGAGGAGGCGCGCAGCAAGCTGCAGGCGAGGCGGCGCTACGTGGAGCGCGTCGCGCGTATGCCGGCGCCCCGCTTGCCAGGTCAGGCAGCCCGCTATCTGTAAATAATAATAGCATTTTATATAGCGCCTTTCACCCGAGTGTCACAGAGCGCTGCACGAGGGCCGCTGAGAGAACGGCATGTCAACAACGACAGGAAAAAACAATTAATAAAAACCGAAGCAGCAAACATTAAATGATTAAGGCTGCTTCGAATACACTGAAGGGTCGTGAAAGTGACAATCTTAAGAGCGGCAAAAATCTGCCAGCGTCCCCTGAGATGGCCGTCACTTCCTTAACGACAAACACGGAGGAAGACAGGGAGGGAGGGTGAGCAACAGGGAGAGACACAGGGACACAGAGACAGGAAGACAGAGAGACAGACATGGGGGGGAAACAACGCCAATCCAAATCCATCTATTTTGTAAACCGGGCGGCACGGTGGCGTAAGTGGGCAGCGCTGCCGCCTCACAGCAAGAATGTCCCGGGTTCGAAAAATGTGTGCAGTGCTGCGTGTAGAATGTGTGCGTTTTTCGTTGTTGGTTGATATATTATTTTTTGCATTAGAATTTTTAGTTATTTTTTATAATTTTCGTCAATTCGCATTGTTTGTTGCGTCAATGCAGGAATCCCCGTCACGGCCTCGCAAGCTCACTGGGCATTATTCCGCTGTAATAACCAAACATCTATGTGTACGCCACGCGGATTCTCAGCGCGGCCCCTCGGCCAGACGATATTTCATCCGTCGCTCGACGCGTGCCGTTTTGAGCGGGGGAGCCGCTTAACTGCCACGCGCGCTCTTTGCAGGCGACAGACCCGACGACAAACCCGCGAGCCGTTCTCCTCCTCGCCCCGAGCTGAAACGCGCGCGGGCGGAACCGCTCCGCGGAGACGCTCGGACCGGCGATCGCCCGGCACCGTCCTACCCGACGTGGCCCTTCCCCGCGATCCCACCGCCGCCTCGGCACCTCCCGCCCTCCGAGCGCGCGCCGCCGCCGCCGCGGAGCCAAGACGCGGAGCGGTACCCGGAACCCGGCGTGGATCGCCGCGATCCGCGGAACCCGGCTGCGAGCGCGGAAGGACGCACGCCACACGGAGGCTCGCGGCGGGAGCGCGAGGCGGCGCCGCGGTCCGCGCCGCGGTTCGCGCCCCGGACGGCCCTGCTCGAGGCTCGGAGTCGGCGCCGGTCGGAGGGAGGCGCGGGCGGGCAGGCCGCCGCGAGTCGGGACGCCGATGGGCCGCTGGTCGGGCCGACGCTGCCGCCCGACGATCCCGAGGAGGAGGTGGACGACCTGGGAGACGCGTCGCTCAACGCGTCGGCGCGGCTCATCCGCGATCGCATCCGACGGGTAGGTGACCCGGCGTCGGGTAAGCGTCAGGTTGCCGCGGGACGTGTCACCACTGTTAGCAGTGCCAGAAAGTAATCCATCCATCCAACCGTGCATGCATTTTCAGAAACCGCTTAATCCTGTGCAGGGTCGCAGGGGATCAAGGTAGAAGCGTTCACGTCCCGATCCCTGTCAAGTAATATTTGGTATTACCTGCAAATTCTACCAAACACTTCGAAGCCGGGGAGCTGAAAGACAACGATGTCCAGAAGCTCAACAGATGCCAGAAGCCCCTCAGTCTGGAGCAAGAAGAGAGGCCAATGCCCGCCGCCTTTAAGGCCAGCACTGACTATTTTATCTCTAAATGTAGAAGGGCTGCCTGCAACTAAAGAAGAACTTGTTGCAATGGGAAACTGTCCTATAACCATCACGCTTCGAAGAATCGAATCGAAAAAAGGGTCGCAGTGAGCCGGAGCCTATCCAGGCAGACACGGGGCCCAAGGCACGGGCACACCGAGGATGGATGGGACGCAAGTCTATCGCAAGGCACCTGGGGAAATTTAGTCAGTACGCCAATTAACCCGGCAGCAGCATGTCTTTGGTCGGTGGGAGGAAACCGGAGTGCCCGGCGAAAACCCACGCGGACACGGGGGGAACATGCAAACTCCACACGGAAAGGCCCCCGAGCCGGGATTCGAACCCGGGGCCTTCTTGCTGTGAGGCGGCAGCGCTACTCACCGCGCCACCCTGCCGCGTAAAGTAATTATTATTAAAATCGGCAAAGATGCGCTGCTGAGGTTAATTAGCCTGATGACTAAATTGCCCCCCGGTGACCTCTGTGATGTACTGTCGTCCGATCCTGGGTATAGCCCTGCCTTATACCCTGTGTCTGCCGGGGATAGGCTCCAGCTCACTGCAACCCTGTACAGGATTAAGCGGTTTCTGATAATGGATGGGATTAGCCTCATCTTCAATGGTAGTAGCGTCGGTAACATGGCCACGA
This sequence comes from Geotria australis, assembly GCA_036362915.1. Lineage (NCBI taxonomy): Eukaryota > Metazoa > Chordata > Hyperoartia > Petromyzontiformes > Geotriidae > Geotria > Geotria australis. The sequence continues at coordinate 1,779,653 of JAZEWU010000020.1, read as the reverse complement.
TCGTATCGGTAGCAACAGTATAATTAATAGCAGCATTCACATTCGTAATGAGTACCCCTGTTAATTAGCAGTGATGTAATCACTCATGTCATCAGCATGACCGCCGTTTTCAGCAGCAGCATCTTAATCACCCGTCTCGCGTTGACTGGATGGATCAGTCATCGCTGGATCAGTGCATGTCGGTGCACTGAGCCAGTCCCATTGATTTCCTGAATTTCAGTCCAATACAGAGCTGGACGTAAAAGCTTGAGAGTGACCCTACTCCAACTGGCATGAGAATCCCCACTGCTAGAGACCTCCCTCCTGGCTCGGAAGCACCATGGATTCAGTGGAAGACACTCAACCGCCTGAGAGCTAGAACGAGACGATCAAAAGATGCTTTGGTCAGATGGGGCTACAAGACCGGCCCAACCACCTGTGAATGTGGAGAAGCAGACTATACTATGGACCATACACTGCTTTGTCTGCGCTCTACTACCCAACCTCTGCTTTGTCTGCGCTCTACTACCCAACCTCTGCAGCTCAAAAGACCTTGCAGAGTTCAATAAGAGTGCAAAGAACTGCGTAAAGAAATGTGAAACTGTAATTTAACCATCGTGCTTCGAAGAATTGCAAAGAAGCAGTCCAATACAGCCTCCCCACTGTGTCCATTCCCAGGCTGTCACACTTCCGGGGTCTAAAACGAGTAACAGTGTTTTACGTCAGGAAGTTGTCCTGATGAGGGAATGACCCCCATAGGAACGTGGTATTTTCACGGCTGGCTCAGGGGCCGTCAGTTAAGACGAACGATACCCCATTGCCTAGTTGAGTGGAGGACTCGTTGACGCTTTAAAAACAGGACAGTTTGACAACTATCTCATTAGTGTATCGTATGCATCTTGTTTATAGATGGTGTAACGTTTCTTTTTTTCTCAGGTTACGGATGCCGCGTCGTCAAACGTGTCTCCGGAACAGCAAAGGCTCGTAACGCAAGCAAAGGCCCGCAGAAGAATATGATTTAAACTTTTGTAACGTATTACCAGCGATGTTGCCAGCGGTGTGTGTGTGTATATATGCTGGAAATAAATTACGGACACTTTTGAGCAATTGTTTCATTCGTTTATTCGTATCCTTTCAGTGTTTGTTTAGAGTCCATTGTGTCATGGGAAAAAGCCCATCATACGATGGTAACCAATCAAGTGTACGCAACTGTTTAGAGTCCATTGTGTCATGGGAAAAAGCCCATCATACGATGGTAACCAATCAAGTGTACGCAACTACAGGCAAATAATACCACGATCTTTAAACATCCACGGGCCGGTTTCACGTCTTGATGAAACAGCTGCAACACATTGCCTTAGCAGAGCCCAGAACTGTTGGCAACAGAGATGTCGGCACGTGTTTCACCATCAGATGAATTAGAACATTCACCAACATGCACTGGGGACTTATGATAAAAACAGACTTTTCCCCAATCGTGTGGTTACAAACTTCACGAGTAATCTGTTACTGTACTGATGTAGGTTTTCACGGCTTGATTCATGATGGTTGCTCTTCAGAGCCGTTCTTTCGGGATAGCCCTGTCGAGCGATATCCCTCTCCTGACGATGCTCCCAACGTGCGAGGCGAAACGTCGCAAGGGAGAGAGGGAAATCGCTCGACACGGCTATCCCGAAAGAACAGCTTCGAAGAGTAACCATCATAATCTGTTACTGTACAGCGCTGCCACAAACCCTTAGCGTACCACGCGGTTAAAACCACTCTCGATGAAGCACTTGGTAGTGTATAGTTTAGTAAGCTTGCATGAGTGTGTAAACATGATTTAGGGCAGCATGTAGCGTGTGAACATTTTACTAACCTCGTGTGAGCAAGTGCAATGTTATACCAAGTTGTGGAACATTTAGCCTCGTAATGTTCGGTGTCGCAGTTTCAATTGGCGTGTGCTTTGTATTCTAAACTTTTATACGCTCTAGGTCAGATTATTTACGTGAATTGATTATGTGCTTTTTACCAGACGACTGCATTCACAGACTTAAGATTAATGTATCGTTCGCTGATTCGGCGTATAGTTCCATCAGAGTGAAGTTGAAACTTAAAATGAAAGTTCATTGCAGATGCGTAGGCTGTGTGCTGAGGATTCAACAAAAACCTCCGCTGCGGAGGCAAATGGATATAAGAGGGGATAAGTAGTGGCCAGTCCACAGAGGACCAAAACTGGACTTCAAATGATCTTCTTGCACCTGCTCTGTCGACCAACCAGCCAACGCGGCCACCAACTCCCACTGAGTGGCCGTGACCAGCACCTTTACCAGCTAAAGCGGAGTGGGGAAAGCTCGCTAGCAAGAGATCATGGGACAGTGTGGACTCCGTCATAGGAATGTGGAATTCCACCACTGACTCCGGACTGCCAATGAAGATGAGCACCACCCCATTTCACATTCGGGTACGGGGGGCATACCAATGTTAAAATAAAAAAAATATCTGAAACATTACTAAATTACTTTGCCGTGACTGCTTTATGCATTTCATGCAGTAGCTGCCGAGCCAATGTGACCTGACTACCACAGCCGCCCGCTAATCTCAAAGGGACAGAAAACACACAAACCCCACAGTTTTTAAAGTAGATGCTACACACCCCGTGACATCACAACGTGCATCGTGTACCAGTGTCTTGACCGAGACGCCACATTTCTAAGTGACCTCACCTGCAACGAAAGCTGAGAAAACCATAACCATTTGTACGTAACAGCGCCTATTCTGACGATTCATCGCAAGATCGTTGCCTACCTCAAATGGTTATACCACGATAAATAAAAATTCCAGTGAACTCTAAAAATCAACAAATGGTCTTGCACACAGGAAGGGAAAAACAATTACAATGTTCAGAGGAAGAAACAACCCAAAACGCAGACATGACAAACACTTAAATGTGCATATTCTGCGCTGCCTGTCCAACACGATTTTGAACTTTCAGTACCGAGGAACCTTAACTTACGAGTGGCATTCACTGTACCACCTTCTCCCGATGTCACCAGGACATGGCTGTATAACGCCAGTAACACGATTAACGGTGTTTATACATTGGGGAAAATCCGAGTGAAATTTTGAGGACAACACCCTCCAGCCCTTGTTTACCACTAGGTGGCAGCCTGGCACAGTGGTAACATCCGAGACTCAGAAACAATGTCCTGCCCGAGGCAGTTGTGTACTTTATGTGGCTTTGTGTATTCTCACCCCTGTTCTGCGTGGGTTTACTCCAGGTTCTCCGGTTTCCTCCCACAACAAAAAAAACACATTTCTTAATTGGCCGATTATAACGCGCTCACCCACCGACTCACCGCACTTTCCTCGCGCCTCTGAGTCCTTCTCTCGTCGAATGGATATCTTCGACATTGAATGAATATGTGCGCGTTACAAATGTAAAATTATTATTATATGAAGCAGTGCACTTCTGGCGGGTTGGCACCGGCTGACCGCCTGGTTGACTTCCCCACTCCCCCCTGCGGTTTCCTCACGCATCCGTAGCCTTATCCCATCCATGGCCAGGCTGTGGAATTTGAGTGGCTCGTTAGAGACTCTATTATTATTTTAATCACATCATTAGTATTACACAGCTCAGCACAGACAGGAATTTTAAACCGTAGCGGCAGCACTTTGCCTCGCAACCGAGATGAGGGATTTGGGAGGTTAAATTTACAGTTTTTTTTTATTGATTTTAAACACCCAGTTGTTAGTTAATTGCCGCGTCGTGGCCGATCTGTTTTGTGTGAACATGACAAGTAGCACCCGTATGTGTTTTTTTGTGTTGCATCTTCCTCTGACAGCTCATCCCCAGATGTTTCGTGACTGCTGGGCTGCAGGTTGAGCTAATGGTTGTGGTCCGTTACGACTCTTTGACTTTCGGGTCTCCGAGCACCTTCTTGCGTTGGGACATCATATGCAAGAAAAGCTGCGGGAAAACTGGGGAAAAGGGGAAGGGAAGAGGGGACCACACACACACACGCGCGCGCAAGGTAACCGTCAACAGATTGACGCGGTAATATCTCATCTCATCGTCAGAAACCGCTTCTTCTTTTCGATTCTTCAAAGCGTGATGGTTATATGACACGTGGGTTTCTGCCAATTACTCCGGTTTCCTCCCACAGTCCAAAGACTTCCATGCATCCAACCATTTTCTAAACCGCTTGTCTTGGTGAGGGACGCGGTGGCAGCAGTCCAAGGAGAGTGGACCAGACATCCCTTTCCTCAGCAACAGGTTCCAGCTCTTCCTGGGGGGGGATTCCCAGGCGTTCCCAGGCCAGCCGAAATACATTCTGCTGCCTAAGTTATTTGTCCTTCCTGATTAAATTACCCCCGGCGCCCTGCGACGGACCGGCATCCCATCCCGGGTACAGCCGTGCCTTGCGCCCTGCGTCTGCCGAGACAGGCTCCGGGCTCGCCGCGACCCTCTCGAACGGGCACTCACTGGGGACGTAGGAGATCATGACGATGATGAGGAAGTAGTAGTAGTCGAAGGAGACGTTGAGCGCGTTGGGGAGAGGGTACGCGAACATCTTGGAGCGGTGGACGGCGGGCAGCGCGTGGTAGATGGTCAGCAGCTCCCCCGTCACGCCCAGCGGGTACAGCACGATGAACAGCGTGTACCTGGACGGGCGCAGCCGCCGCGACACAACACCCGCTGCTCACCACTACGCGCTCACCCGCTCACTCACGCCACGCACTACTACGCGCTCACCCGCTCACTCACGCCACTTACCAATGGGTGCTCACTCACCCACCCACCCACCACTCACTGCTACGTGCTCACTCACCCGCTCACACCACTCCCCGTAACGCGCTCGCGTGCTCTCTACGCAAATCCTCACATCAAACTCGGCATCGCTCCGTGCTCAAAAACAAACGACGCAGAACGGCGCTTTTCCATATCCGCGCCCACGAAACAGCCTCCCGCTCTGAAATTTCGACAGACCGCCACAAAACCCCGACATTCAAAAAACGACTCAGACAACACTTACTCCATCAGGCGAAACCCACACTGAGCTCGGCTCCGGCGCCTCAGTATCCACGCTCATCGACCCCGACCGGGCGCAGAATTCTCGCAGCGCGTTATCGGTTGTAACGGTGCGGTGCGGCTTACCTCGCCCACTTGACGGCGCGTGGCAGGTACTTGAGGAGGCTGAAGGTGTAGAACGAGTAGCGAACGATCTCCGTCAGAGTCCACGCCGACAGGTAAAGCAGGACGCTGTACTCATTCTGAACCTGAATGGGCGGGAGGGCAGCGCAGCGGTAATATCCGCGTCGCACAGAAGGCGCCTATGGGTGAAAGGCTCTGTCAAATTCTTAGTGGCAGGGTGTCTATGCAGCAGTCTGCATTAATAATAATAATTATAATTTTACATTTATAACGCGCACATATTCATTCAATGTATGTCTCTCCGCAGCCTTGTGCAGCGCTTTGTGACCCTCGGGTGAAAGGCGCTATATAAATGCTATTATTATTAATGTCGAAGGTATTCATTCGACGAGTGAACGACTCAGAGGCACGAGGAAAGCGCAGAGGCGGAGGAGGCAGCTAGGCGGTTTGCCGGCGCCATATTGCCACACACTGCTTCCTATATATTATGATGTTATCGGCCAGATAACATCATAATATAGTAGTAGCAACAGCCAGATTCAAGTGGCAGGGTGGTGCAGTGGTAACATCCGCGCCTCACAGAAAGAATGGTCTTGCCCGAGGCGGTTCGATTCCGGCCTTGGGTGCCTTTCTGTCTGGCGTTTGTGTTCTCTCCCCCTGTTCTGCGTGGGTTTCCTCCGGGTTCTCCGGTTTCCCCCCACACTTAAAAAAAATAACTCATTAATGAGTTGCCCGATAACATCATAATATATAGGAAGCAGTGTGTGGCAATAAATTGGCGCCGTCACACCGCCTGGCTGCCTCCACAGCCTCTCTGTGCTTTCCTCGCTCCGCCTCCGAGTCGTTCTCTCGTCGAATGCATATCTTCGACATGGAATGAATGTGTGCCACGCAGCGTTATAACTTAAAAAATTATTATAATTATTCTTTGATGACTATCACAATGCCCGCGGCCTTACCGACTTGACGCTGTCGGTGACGGCCCAGACCAAGAACACTCGAGACGACACCTGAAACGCGGTGAGCACAGCCGAGGACGGCACGATCCCTGTGGGAAGAGCAACACAGGCGCGCTCGCTCGCTCGCTCGCCGTGTTTAAAATTACATTCTGGCCGCGCGAATCGATCGCGGGGTAGGGGGGCTCCCCGTATGGCCGTAGTCGGAGCCCAGAGCCGGCCGCGACGGAGACCCCGAGGGTTTGAACGCAAGCTCGTTACTAAAACAAAATCTCGGGTGGCGGAGCTCGGAGCGAGCTGGCGATCTGGCTCTCAGTCACCGACGACTGTTAAAAATATACCGTAACCTTAAACGTGCTTTTAATTCGTTGTTGCGTGCCACCGCTCATTTGTGTTGTCGGCGTGTGTCGTGTCACGAGATTGTCCGGGCATAAACAGAGCACCGAGTAAACTTCCAGGACGATTCGCTTACAACACGTGATGTTACACCGCTCACCGCGAGCGTTGCAGATACACACGTCTCCCATTTCACTTTGAAAGAATGGCAACACGCGGTGGCGCGGCGGTGAGCAGCGCTGCCGCCTCACAGCAAGAAGCCCCCAGGTTGGAATCCCGGCTCGGGTGGCTTTCTGTGTGGCGTTTGCATGTTGTCCCCGTGTCCGCGAGGGTTTTCGCCGGGCACTCCAGAATTCCTCCCACAGTCCATAAACATGCTGATGCATAAGTTAATTGGCCTGCAGACTAAATTGCCCCCGGTGCCCTGTGATGGACTGGCGTCCCGTCCTGGGTATAGCCTTGCCTTGCGCCCTGTGTCTGCCGAGATAGGCTCCGGCTCACTGCAATCCTGTACGAGTACAGGATAAAGCGGTTTCCGACAATGGATGAATGAATAATGCCAACAGTGCCATCACCTATTCATATATACAGTATATTAGAGAACTGCTCTCCATGGCTGCTCTCTCAGGCTAGCCGTGTCAAGTGTTCCTTCCCCCCTCCTTCGCTTCGCCTCCCACGTCAGAGGCATATTCAGGCATTTAATAATAATAATAATTTTACATTTATAACGCGCGCATATTTAGTCAATGTCGAAGGTATTCAGTCGACGAGAGAACGACTCAGAGGCGCGAGGAAAGCGCAGCGAGGCGGAGGAGGCAGCCAGGCGGTTTGCCGGCGCCATATTGCCATACACTGCTTCCTATATATTATGATGTTATCGGCCAACTAAGTAATGAGTGTTTTTTTAAAGTTTCTGAACGATGCCGCCAATGTAGGAGGCAAAACGTCGCAAACACTCGACACGGCTCTCGCGAAAGATCAGCCGTGGAGAGCAATTCTCAAAGTCGCGTTCGTTTGACACCTCTCCGAATGATGCCGACGATTGGCTCACCTACTTGGATTTGAACCTGCGGTGTTTGCGATCGTCAGTCTAACGCTGCAGCCGCAAGTGCTAACCACACGAGCCAGTGTCAACCACGCCTGGATTATGTGAGCGGGAGACAAGGCACGGGGCAGAGGGTTAGCTAGGGACCGCTACAGAAATAGTAGCCCTTGTCGTCAGCATTTTCACTGTGGCCAGGCTGTAATTTTTAGGTTACGGACCAACAAGGTGCAGCGGAATTTTAGCCACGTCCTCGCTTACATTGTGCCGGATAACAGCAGCGCCTAACCGTACACGTACTATCTTTTTAAAAAAATTGCAGCGGAAGATCACTCGTTAAACGTAAATCATTTCGCGGAATTAGTTGAATTGGATAGGTGCTAATTATCGACGGCAGCCAAAAGCCAGTGCTGGAAATTCCACGTGTTCTTGGCAGGGGATGGTTCACAAACTTAAGATGACTACTGTGGGCCTCCCAGACAGAAGTCCTAAATATAACGTCCCTGTGAAATACGATCGGTTGAGTCAACCCCCAAACAGGATATGGACTCGCTAACTTTCTGACGTGGAGTTGGCCACTCTGATAAGAGTGCCATCTGGTCTGTGTTTCTTGAAATTATAATTTACATCTACGCATGTGAAGACAGCCTTGGGCCAACTTGCGGCAAGTAGAGTTTCGTTCGGGCTTGGATGTACGGCGGCTTGGATCATCCCCCGCGTGGCGCCTTTTATTCTTTAAAGCCCCTCCGTTCCCGCGGCCTGTCTCCCATCCTAGCCCAGCGGTTGCCCCCAGAGACACAGTCCCACTTCTCACGAGCAAATCGGAGAGACCCCGCATCGCGTCACACGTGGAAACGGCCCTGAACGATGGTGTCAGTCTTAAGCGGTGACTTAAACAGCTCTCAACAATTCATATAAAGATACGTTACATAGCATAAAAAAACACNNTCGCTACGCCTCTGAGTCGTTCTCTCGTCGAATGAGTACCTTCGACAGTGAATGAATATGTGCGCGTTATAAATGTAAAATTATTATTATTATTAAATTGTTAATAGCAAGGACCTATTAATGCTAGTAGGGTACACAAAGGGAAAGGGGGAATTTTAGTGGGATAACATCATAGTGAAGAACCACATACACTGCACATGCACACGGTAAATAACGAGACACTTACCCGTGGCACAGTGGACCACCTGTAAAAACAAAATAAGGTATAGTCACTGTGTGTTTTTCACAAGTACAGTTCGCATATTGTAAGTTGTCCGTTGTCATGGGAAATAACAAAACAGAACCTTAATTATCCGTGGGATTCTCCCTCAAATTTAATCTCAAACCCTCTACAAAACTCTTTGCAGAAGTTTTCGTACAGAACTGTAGAATTTGAACATCGGTCAAGATACCAACAAATAATGGCTTCCTTCTGCAAAGCATGTCACTGGGTCTTTAAGATAACATTTACAGCTTTGGTCATTTCTATAATTTGCACAATACGACAGTACTACAAGAATACTACCGAATATAGTACGATACAAGATCCACAATAATTGTAAACTCCGTCGTGATTATCAGGCTTATTTTTTGTAAATGTTATGTTTCCTGACGCAATATTTATGAAATAGAGCATAGAACAACAATTTGAATTGTGGATTGAAAATTTGCAATGATTATCAGACGTACAGCAGGCCAAAGCTGAGTGAACTGAGGGCAAAAAAGTGAAACGTAATCTTTATTTGTACTTGAGTACTGCAACGCGGAACAACAAGTAATAATAATAATATCATTTATATAGCGCCTTTCACCCGAGGGTCACAAAGCGCTGCACAAAGCTGCAGAGAGAACGACATGTCAACAACGACAGAGCACGGAAAATCGGCAGAATTGTGAAGTACAAAGCTATGGAAATCTGATATCACAATTCGAATTCGATTTGATTCTTCGAGGTGTGATGATCAGATGACAGTTTCCCATTGCAACAAGTTCTTCTTTAGTTGCAGACAGCCCTTCAGCATTTAGAGATACAATAGTCAGTGCTGGCCTTAACGGTGGGCATTGGCCTCACAATAATCATTGTATTAAGAGATCCTTAGATTGAAATGCAAAACCCTAGTCATGTCTTAAGCTGCCTCTGTGGCAGGAGGTGGACAATGACTGATGGCCACCTGCACTCGAGTAAAAAGCCTGCAATGTTTACTAACTGAATGACAGTGCAAATGTTTAACTAGCTAAATCAAATACACCTAAGCCAAAATGTGAAACCTGCTTGGGCTGTTATAAAACCAACTCTGTTAGTAACGGCCGTTATTTGACGAACCCAGTGCAAATTCTGTTTCTATTTTGCGTGTGTGTTATTCAGATATCGTTAAATTGCGGTTCACACCGATTCCCTTATTAGGCTCCTGCAAATGTACACGAGGCAAAATCATTATTTGACAATGATCACGATCCGTGATAATTTAGGACACTCCCACCATCTCACTCAGCAGTTCACCATCTGTGTCGTTGTTGATTTGTCGTTCTCTCCGCGGACCTGTGCAGCGCTTTGTGACCCTCGGGTGAAGGGCGCTCTATAAATGCTATTGTTGTTATTGTTATAACGATCATGGCAAACTGATTCTATAATGCTGACGATGGAGGGGACGGAGGGGATAACGATGATGATGATGATGGTGGTCATAGCCACGCTGGTAGTGGTGATAATCGTGATAGAATATATAACGCGAGCAAATTCCACGCCTGGTCGTGGACGAGACACGGATATAGAGTCTCGAGGAGACGCCATAGAGGCAGGGGGAAGGCAGCCAGGATCGTCAGCCGGCGCCAACCAGCCAGACACTGCTTCTAATTACTATGAAGTGTAATAAGTCACCTCTTCACCGACCCACACCAAACCGACTGAGCAGGGCTCCGCGCCTCCGAATCAACGGGTGCAACGCGCCCAGAGAATATGCGCGCGTTGCAAAATTAGATTGTTGTTATTATTATTATAATGGAAGTGACAATGATATTGAATACTGTGATCACACTTATGACTGACAATATCGATACCCATGTTAACGATGCTTATAATCACGATGTTGCTGCTTGTGAACGTGACGATGGCGTGACTATATCACAACGTTCATAATAACCTCCAAGAGAGCGCCCGTTTGGAAGATTTTCAGGGTCTTCTCGATTGAGCGATAGAGCCCCTTGTTGGAGCCCTTGGCGAGTCCATACCGAGCCATGGAAATAGCCAGCACCAGCCACCTGGATGCAGAGACACACACATCACCTTGCAGGCTCCCACACAGAGCCTCGGTTTAGGATTTCCAAACCATAGTGTAACAGAAATAATAATAACTTTTAATTTATAACACGCACATATTAATTAAATGTCGAAGGTATTAATTCGACGAGAGAACGACTCAGAGGTGCGAGGAAAGCACAGAGAGGCTGAGGAGGCAGCCAGGCGGTTTGCCGGCGCCAAATTGCCACACACTGCTTCCTATATATTATGATGTTATTATGATGTTATCAACCAATTGGGGGTCAAGGTAGAAGCGTTCACGTCGCGATCCCTGTCAGGTAGTACTTGGTATTGCCTGCGAATTCTACCAAACACTTCGAAGCCAAGCTGAAAGACGACCATGTCCAGAGGCTGGCCATCGTGCTTCGAAGAATCGCAAAGAAGAAGATCAACCAATTAATTAATGAGTGTTTTTTTTAAGTTGTGGGAGGAAACCGGAGAACCCGGAGGAAACCCACGCAGAACAGGTGGGAGGAGAACACAAACTCCACACAGAAAGCGCCCGAGGTGGGAATCGAACTGCCTCGGGCAGGATCATGCTTTCTGTGCGGCGCAGATGTTACAGCAGAAAATACCCAGTGAGCTTGCAAGCTCATTGCTGGATTCCTGCATTGACAAAACAAACACGCGAATTGACAAAAATAAATGAAATATAAAAATCAC
>JAZEWU010000020.1:1723809-1737564 GCA_036362915.1 Geotria australis | reverse complement strand
TGAGTGGGTGAATGAATGGTGGGTGCGTGGGTGAATGAGTGATTGAATTGTGAGTGAGTGATCACAGGGCACTGGGGGAAATTTAGTCCACAGGCCAATTAAACTATGCAGCAGCATGTCTGGACTGGGAGGAAACCGATGTGCCCAGCATAAACCCATGCGGACATGGAGGGTACATGCAAACTCCACACAGGAAGGCTCCCGAGCCGTGTCACTGAGCGCTCGGAAGTCAGGACTCCTGAGGATGCCTCAAACGTGGGAGACGAAATGTCGCGAAGGAGAGAGGGGGAGCGCTCGACACGGCTATCCCAAAAGAACAGCTTTGAAGAGTAACCATCAACTTATATTTTCATCTTATAGAACCAAGTGAGACTCGGTTTTACTGGATGTGATTTCACTGGAACTGTCATCATCTCTGTGCAGTGTAATTGACGTAGTCTGTGCATGATTGACGTTGTGAATGTCACATTTCACAGTAACCACAATAAATGTCCTTCATTGTCAGAATCCGCTTAAACCTGTACAGAGTCGCGGTGAGCCGAAGCCTATCCAGGCAGACACAGGGCGCAAGGCAGGGCTATACCTAGGATGTGATGCCAGTCCATCACAGGGCACCGGGGGCAATTTCGTCCGCAGGCCAATGAACTGTGCAGCAGCATGTATTGGGATTTTGCGAGGAAACCAGAGTGCCCGGCGATAACCCACGCGGACACGGGGAGTACATGCAAACTCCACACAGAAAGGCGCCTGAGGCGGGATTCGAACCCGGGGTGCTTCTTGCTGTGAGGCGGCAGCGCTACTCCCCGCTACGCCACCGTGCCGCCCACCACAATGTATCGTCGCAGGTTAACCCTGAACTACCAGCAGATGTCACTGTCTGATGTTTTGGTTCTGCGTGTAACTTTGCAGATGAACTGAAATGCATACGTGTGCATTACACGTGCATTTCAGTTCATCTGCAAATGGCAACACTTCTATCAGTACCTCTTTCAAATGTGCACAACAGTTTATTCACTTCGTTCGATTGTCGCTCGTGAGTAGAAACTTGCACGCACACAATGCACATTTGACTCAGAGACGGCCAACTTTAAGTCGAATAGAGCTGGCTTCCACAGATTTCTAGAGTCCTGTTGCCCCCAAGGCCTTGTGAAGTATTTTCAGGACCTCCTGTAGGTAATGACTACATTCTTTTACCAGTCAATTAAATCGGAATCTCGGAGCTAATTGACTGATAAAGGCACTTTGCCACGAACTTCCCGACATGGGAATGAAACGGTCAAACTCCGCGGTTGTATCATCCTGTCTACATTTGTCTCGCGTTGTTAGATTTATCTTTGGCTTGACTGACCGTCACCGTTTTACTGACAAGCATTCTCTCCCACTCTCGCCTGCACACATCTTTTAACAATACGTTGATCGTCTCAATTATTATTCGATTCCCCTTTCCTTTGATATGTCGGAGTCCTCTCCTCCCATTAATGTGACAGCCAGGTCCATTCTTTCCGTCTTTCGCCTCGGCAAGCGTGGGGATTCTCCAAACGAACGGCCCGCGCTGGTTCCCTCTGCATGTCCAACAGGCCAGGTGAGCGTCACGACCACGGAGATTCTCCATCGTCTCGAGGAGACTCAAGCGAGTCTCGGCCTCTTGGTCGCAAGTTGGCGTCGCGAGGGGGCGGCACGGTGGCGCGGTGAGGAGCGCCGCCGCCTCACGGCGAGAAGGGCCCGGGTTCGAATCCAGGGGTGGGCCTCCGGGGACGGGTTCAGAAAATCATCACCGGTTGTTGGCCGAGAGCGGGAGTCGAACACGGTTCGCTGTACCGCCGCTCCCCGTCGTTCCCCGCCTCCCCAGTGCTACACGCGCACAAACACCAATACAACAATAATATGCAACCGCGCTATCTCCACAGGACACCCTAAATACCTCGCATCACTACTCCGGCCACTCGCATCAACACAATCCCGTTCTCTGCGCAGCTCATCACAGCACCTGCTCCACACACCGAGCTCACGCACAACCTTTCGCGAAACGCCGATTCTCGGTCGCGGTACCCACCTCTTCACCGACTCACAGCAAACCGACCGAGCAGGGTGTCTCCGCGCCCCTCCGAATCAACGGGTGCAACGCGCCCGGAGAAAATGCGCGCGTTACAAAAGTATATTAATAATAATAATAGCATTTATAGAGCGTCTTTCACCCGAGGGTCACAAAGCGTTGCACAAGGCTGTGGAGAGAACGGCATGTCAATAACATCAGGACAGATAAACTGAGAGTCAAGCAATCGCGATAAATTATAGGACATAGATCATAAAGACAGCAGAAAAATAATAATAACAATAGCAATAACAGAGCGCCTCCTACCCGAGGGTCACAAAGCGCTGCACAGGGCCGCGGAGAGAACGACAAACCAACAACGATATTATTATTCTTATAGCCCGAGCTCGCTCACACGCTACGCTCGCCCACTCAAGTCCCGAAAAACCGCAAGAGTCTCACGCCAACACGGCCTCCGACACGTGGAACACATTAGGAGGCCGGTACCCCACTAACCCCCCCCCAGGGTTCTCGAGCCTCAAGGAAATCCTGCCTCTCACGTGTCAGCGGTCGACCGTCAATTTTCATAAAGATGGAGCGGTTTAGTTTTAAAGGGGCAGCGTTCGCTCCGTCCGGACTCTCTGCACATTCCCGTTGGGACCTTGTCAGTGTTGCCAATGGAAACCCACGTCTTGCCCACACATCCCCAGGGAGAAAGCAAAAAAAACACACACGGGAAAACTGGCCGAGACCCGTAAGACAAAAAAAGCCACAGATCTTAATCAACATCATTATTGTCAGAAACCGCTTAATCCTGTAGCAGAGTTGCGGTGAGCCGGAGCCTATCCCCGGCAAACGCAGGGCGCAAGGCAGGGCTATACCCAGGATGGGACGACAGTCCACCACAGCGCACCGGGGACAATTTTAGTCCACAGGCCAATTAACCTATGCAGCAGCGTGTCTTTCGATTGTGGGAGGAAACCGAAGTGCCCGGCGAAAACCCACGCGGTCACGGGGAGAACATACAAACTCCACACAGAAAGGCACCCGAGTCGGGATTTGAACCCGGACGTCCTTCCTCTGAGGCGGCAGCGCTACTCGCCGAGTCACCGTACCGCCCCATTCCCCGGCCCCCACATACAAAAAAAAATGATTAAACAGATATAGTAGGCAGACGTAAAAATCGTAAATTAATGTGCCCCAAGTTATTTTATATGTTTGGAAGAAAAAGATAGACTGCCTGGTGAATGCCATTTTCGGTTATAACGAAGTGCTGTATTTTTGAAATCTGTTAGCCTCAAACAGAATTAATGACATTTATATTGACCGAATCGCAGTGGGCTTAGCAAATATGGATTTGTTTCTGTTTTATTACAACAAATCATCATTTTGAGCCGTGGTCAATCCACTGCTGGATGAAGACCTCTTCACCAAGCTGCCTGTCATCTCTTACGGCCCTACGACTATGAGGCTCCTCCCAGTACGGTGGTGCGGTTTGTAGCTCTGCCGCCTCACAGCAAGAAGATCCCCGGTTCGAATCCCGGATCGGATCCCATTCCGTGTGGAGTTATGCATGTTCTCCCGGTGTCCGCGATGGTTTTCGCCACGCACTCCGATTTCCTCCCACCGTCCAAAGACATGCTGCCAGGTTAATTGGCCTACTGAGTAAACTGCCCCAGGTGCCCTGCGATGGACTGCCCATGCCTTCGCCCTGTGTCTGCCGGGATAGGCTCCGGCTCATCGCGACCCTTTACAGGATTAAGCGGTTTCTGAAAATGGATGGATGGAATATTAAAACCGGTCCAGAGTTGTTATTGTATTTAACAAATCCTAATACTATGCACTCCCAGATGGCCGTGCGGCCACAGGGTTGTGTTAAAAATAAACGTATATTGTTTGTGTGGGTGGACAGATATGGGAAGTGGGCATTATTTATTTTGTCAATACCATACTCTGCAATGTTGCTTTTCAATTATTATTGCTGTGTTTAGAAAGCTTGCAGTATGCACTAATGTAGATTTTCACGGCTCGATTCATGATGGTTGCTCTTCAGAGCTGTTCTTTCGGGATAGCCGTGTCAAGCGTTCTCCGTCTCTCCCTCGCGACGCGTCGCCTCCCACGGCTGATGATGCTTCCAACGTGCGAGGCGAAACGTCGCGAGGGAGAGAGGGAGATCGCTCGACACGGCTATCCCGAAGGAACCGCTCTGAAGAGCAACCATCAGCTTGCAGTTTGTTTTTAAATAGAGACCAGGCTTGTGCCACCTTCGAGTATTTTTAAAGTTCACTACGTCTCGATATTAAATAAAAATATAGAAGGATAATCATCCTTCCCTACGCTCTTCAATTTAAAATTATTTCTAGCCACATGCAAACCGCAGCCGTTTTTAAACGCTTATATAACATTACACTCGATGAAAAAAACATGCGTTCGGTATACGATGTACTGTATCAATGGCTGGCGTTTAATTTATACCATAGATAGATGATAGATAGATAATAATAATAGCATTTAGATAGCGCATTTCACCCGAGGGTCACAAAGCGCTGCACACGGGCCGCGAAGAGAACGACATGTCAACAACGACAGAGAACTGAAAATCGGCAACACTTTTTTGGGGTTTTTTTTATTTTTTATAATCCGAGCTTTGGAGAAAACGGCAAATCGGAAAATCAGCAACACATTTTTTTTGGGGTCTTTTTTAAATTACAGCAGAAAAATACACAGTGAGCTTGCAAGGTCTTTACGTGACTCCCGCGGCACAGCAAACATGCGAATTGCTCACCAAAATGCAGAAGAAAGCACCCACGTTATTTTGTGGGGGGGAAAAAACTCACCACAGAACCAACCCAACATTTTGTATCCAAGTTATTTTTTTTTATATATATATTGATGCGTTGCCATGACTTGATTCATTTGACCTATTGGAGTGCTGCTCAATATTCCACTCCACGCTGCTCACGTGCCAAAACCACGTGTTCCATCCAATTGCACGTCTATGACTTTTAACGTTTTAACTTTTTATATTTTCCAACTAATTATATCCCGCCGGGACATTCCACGAAAACAATGTCATGTATTTATTCATAACAGCCCAACCGAGGCTCAAGAGTGTTTAGCAGGAGGATCCTGCTCGTTATGTTTGGCCAAGTCTATGTTTTAGATTGATAGATGTTCATTATTACAGGAGACAAATACCCAGTGAGCTTGCAAGCTCTTAACAGGATTCATGCGACACAACAAACACGCAAATTTACAAAAAAATTTTAAATATATAAACATAACAAATTCAACAAAGAAAAACAAAGAATAACCATTTACACACAGCATTGCACATAAGCGACAAAATAAATTAAATATAGAATATAAACACAAGGTATTTAAATGAGTTAAGCATTTCCAGCCACCAATCTATTGTTAGGAACCGCTTAATCCTGTACAGGGGCGCGGTGAGCCGGAGCCTATCCCGGAAGACACAGGGTGCAAGGCAGGGTTATACCGAGGATGGGACGCCATCTAAAACGGTTGAATGAGTGTCATGCCGAACTATCTAGAAGTGATGGTGTATTCTTCATTGAAATGTCTCCAACCACGTGGCAGCACAGTGTTCAATAGCGCGATTAATGCGCAGCGGTCTTTTTTTCCGATCAAAACATTAAATAAGATTTGCATCCATCAGTCTATGGCCCGTTGGGAGCAATGTTTTCCAGCAGCATTTCTTCAAACAGCAAAACTCTGGACGGCGTTCAACGTTCTGTGTCTCATCAGGAGCACCAGGCCTGTAAATCAAATGTTGCCACTCTGCCAGATTGCCCTCTGCCAATACTGCGCGCGGAGGTCTTTCAGCAACAACACTGTTAAAACTGGACTATTTTGAGGTGTGCAGTTGAATATACCTGACACAATCTACGTTTTTTCCCGTGTAAAAACCTGGGTAAAACATCGGTTTATCCTGTGCTGTCACCTGTCCACTCACCGCTTGATTGACTGAATTCGTGGGGGAAAAAAGGTGCGGGCAGGACCTTCTTCTTTCTGTGAGGCGCAGATGTTACCGCTGCACAGCATCCATGCCGCAAGCTCAATCTCCCCCCCGCATGGTCGTCATGAGCGCAGGCGCGTCGCAGCCGCGCGTGTTGCAGGAAAAAGTGGGGGGGTGGAATCATGTTCCTGTGAAAGTGCGAGTGTCGCAACACCCGCGGCTGCGACGCGCCTGGCTGAGCGAGGCAGCTGTAGTCGTCGGAGTCTCTCCGTCACCGCGAACACTTGGCATCCGTGACATTCGCGCCGCATGTGCCGCTCGCATAATGCGCGTGGCATTAATGTTCCATTGGAAACACATTGCTCAAGTGGATGGAACACGTCCCCTCCCCTAAATCGCTTAAACATGATCCCATAAACAAGTACTTTTTTTTAAAAGACAGACTACAGTGCTTAAGAAAAACAAGCCGCTCTGTGCTGCGCTCGGGATAGTCCGTGTGCGCGTACGGGTGTGATTTTGTCTGGGATAACAAACCTGGCGACCCGAGTTCGAATCCCACTCACGGCCAACACCAGTGACGATTTTCTGAACCGGTCATGGGCCTCCCCTAGGTTGACTCAGTCTACAAATGAGTTACCTAGTACGGTGTGTAAATATCGCCACTAGGGAGACAAAGGCGGCCGGGCGTGGTGCTGGTCACCTTCCTCCTCGTGTGCCGTGTCCACCTTCGTAGGTGCTACTCGCTAACGGCACTTGACCCTACCGTCTGTTAAGGCTATACGGGGGATCGTTTTGGTTTTTTTTCTGTGCTAAGCTACATATCACGGAGCGAGTGTTTGTACGCAAGTATGTCCGCACCACGGACTCTGATTGGTGGGATCTGCCGACATCGACGCTCATTGGTGGGGGTTAAATACGGCCCTGATTACAGCACCGGGTTCCAATCCTTCTTCATTTAATCTGCACATCACCGCAGCGTGTAAGTCATACTTCAGCTGTACAATGTCTTACCGCCACGCTCGTGTCGTTACCTCCTTTCTCACCTGTCCCGTACTGAATGCTTCGACCACTTTCTTAGAGGTACGCCGTGCCGGACCGTACCGGCTTACTTTCACCTCCCTTCATAAGATCTCAAACTCACACTCGGCCCCCATAGCCTGACGCCAGACGCTGATAGTAAACACATACGCGTGCCCAGCCACCAACGCCATAACCGGCACGCACTGTGGGCCGAGATAATAATAATAATAGCATTTTATTTAGCGCCTTTCACCCGAGGGTCACAAAGCACTGTACAAGGGCCACGAAGAGAACGGCATCTCAACAATGAAAGAAAAAACAACCAACAAAATCCAAAGCAACAAAATTTTAATTACTAAGGCCGCTTCGAATACACTAAAAGGTCGTGAAACTGGCAATCTTAAGTACGGCAAAAATCTGCCAGCGTCCCCAAAGATGGCCGTCACTTCCTTAAAGACAAACACGGAGGGAGACAGGGAGGGAGGGTGAGCGACGCGCGATACAACAGGCAACACGGAACACACGGTGGGGGGTGAGCGGGTGAGTACGTGATAAAACACGCACGGACATCGAGTGCCACTGGGTTCTGTGCACCCTGGTTGGGAATCGAACCTGTGTCAGCGGGAACTTGTCAGAAAGTTGTGGCTTTTCCACGTGATGTCCATCTATCCATTCATTGTCAGAAACCGCTTAATCCTGTACAGGGTCGCGGTGAGCCGGAGCCTATCCCGGCAGACACACGGCGCAAGGCAGGGGACCACCGAGGATGGGATGCCAGTCCATCGCAGGGCACCTGGGGAAATTTAGTCAGTACGCCAATTAACGTGGCAGCATGTCTTTGGACGGTGGGTGGAAAGCGGATTGACCGGCGAACACGGGTAGAACAAACTCCACACAGAAAGGCCCCCGAGCCGGGATACGAACCCGGGGCCCTTCTTGCTGTGAGACGGCAGCGCTTCCCACTACGCCACCGTACCGCCCTACCGCGCTGTCGTATTGCCCTAAACGCGCCTTAACCTCGGCGTGCGAACGCCTGCCGCCGTGCCAGCGACGCGCGGATGTTTTCCTCCTCGGAGCGATATCCGCGGCCCCCGGGATGGCCGCATATTCCAAAATATCCCCACCTCACAAGAACGCCAGCATCCCGGCAGGAAACGGACAAAGCAGCCTTGTTTAGGTTTGTAAGAAGCGGGGCGGGGAAGACATGAGCGTCTCGCTACACACGCACACGCGTACAGGATGCGCGCCCCTGTTTGAAGTTGTTTTTCTTGGTCCCAATTAAGGGAGCGTTTCGTGCGTCCTCCCATCCCCACGCACCGTCGGCGTCCTGTCGCTGAGCGGAAGCGGTATTATAGATAGCCTCGAGCCCCCGGGAATGTGCCCGCGTCGGATCGTATCGGGATGGGAGAGACGGCACGCTCAGCCGCGCCGTGGGTGGTAGCGGCTGTGAGGTGTTTGTGTCCTCGGCGTGGATCAGCTCAATGTTAATAACGATAATAGCATTTGTAGAGCGCCTTTCACCAGAAGGTCACAAAGCGCTGCACAGGGCTTTGTGACCGTCAATATTTGTCTTTGAGTATGGCCATCCATCCATTTTCGGAGACCGCTTAATCCTGCACAGGGTCGCGGTGAGCCGGAGCCTATCCCGGCAGACACAGGGCGCAAGGCAGGGGGATACCGAGCATAGGACGCCAGTCCATCGCAGGGCACCTGGGGCAATTTTACTCAATAGGCCAATTAACCCGGCAGCATGTCTTTGGACGGTGGGAGGAAACCGGAGTCCCCGTCGAAAGTGAATGATTATCTTCAATTTAATTTCTAATCTTAATGCTAAGCCAATCCGCAGCTCGCTGTGTATCCTGTCGTTATCGCTGACAGCTCTTCCTTGCGAGAGGCTCGTGTTGCCCAAAAATCTACCGACCGCTTTGTTAGCCTCATGAATTACATCTGTCTCAATGAACCGTGACGGGGCCATCCATCTCAGTGCACCACCTCCGAGACTCAAGCATAGCGGCGCATGGAGGCCCGCCGTATCGTCTGAGTTAAGACAGCCCCTGGAAGGCTGAAGCAGGAGGTGATAAGTGCAGACAAATTATGCCTTTAGGTTCGAGAGGCGAGTTTGGGGAGCAAGGCTCTCGAACTCATTCGCAAAGCCGTTATCTAAGCTATGCGCTTGGGAGCCGCGCGCGGTATATGTCTTGATCAGCCCGGCTGCCCGAGAGGATTTTCCCGCGTGAGAATAATTTGCCTCTTCGTGCGTATTGGATTGGGAGGCAACGTGGCTGGAATTCTGAAAACACAGTCAGAATCCACCGACGAAGATGCCTCCACTGTGAGGGGAGGGGAAACCGCGCCAAGGAGAGAGGAGGAACGCTCGCCACCGCAATCTGGAGAAGAGTGGCTCTTGAGAGGAATTCTCATACGTCGGGTCGTGAAAACCTATTTCAATACCGGGCGGCACGGTGACGCGGTGAGCTGCGCTGCCGCCTCACGGCAAGAATGCCCCGGGTTCGGATCCCGGCTCGGGTGCCTTTCTGCATGTTCTCCCCGTGGGTTTTTGCCGGGAAGTCAGGTTTGCTCCCACAGCCCAAAGACACGCTGCTGCCTATGTTAATTGGCCTGCGGACAAAATTGCCCCCCCATTGCGCTATGATGGACTGGTGGCGTGCCATCCTAGATACAGCCCTGCCTTGCGCCCTGCGTCTGCCGGGATAGGCTCACTGCGACCCTGTACAGGATTAAGCGGTTTCTGACAATGGAAGGATGGATAAATGTATACCATAGACACACGTTTTAGCGGCAGGGCGGCCCGGTAGCAGTTCGACTCCCTAACACGTGTGTGTTGTGAGTGGGTGGGCATGGTGTAGGAGAGCGGCGGTGTAGTGATTAGCGCACTGTGCTACGAAGCTGGCCACACGAGTTCGAATCCGGCTCACGGCCAACACCTGTGACGATTTTATGAACCAGTCATAGATTGAGTACCTGGTGCGGTGCCACAAGGAGACCGGGCGTGGTGCTGGTCACCCACCCCCTCATATAATAATAATAAACCCTATTTATAACACGCACATATTTATTCAATTTCGAAGATATTAATTCGAGGAGAGAACGACTCAGAGGCGAGAGAAATACGCAGAGAGGCGGAGGAGGCAGCCGGGCGGTTTGGCGGTGCCAACATATTGTCACACACTGCGTCCGTTATATTACGATGTTATCGACCAATTAATTAATGAGCGTTTTTTTTTTAAGTTGTGGGAGGAAACCCGAGAACCCGGAAGAAACCCACGCAGAACAGGGGGAGATAATAACACACAAACTTCTCACGGAAAGGCGCCCGAGGCGGGACTCGAACCGTCTCGGGCAAGACCGTTCTTTCTGCGAGGTGCGGTTGTCGTGCCGATGTCGCTAGCGCGCTGTGGCACCATATAGGGAAACATACACAAGCATGAGAGGGGGTGGGGTGGGCGGTTTGTGGAGATGCCAAGGTCAGAACTCAGACTCCGGGGATTCGACCCCTTGTGTTGGATGGATGGAGGCGGCCCCCCGTGTGTTCCCGCGGGCCGCGGTGATGCGTGTGTGGCTGTTTATTGTCCCAGCGAGCCGGGATGTCGCGTGTTCCAGCTGTCGTCTCGGTACTCGGCCCCCACGCGCGTGTTTGTAGTTGTTGTGGCGAAGCCGCAAGCAGCTTATAATGAATCCTTCGTTTCCTCGACCAGACGTTGTGAAAGAAATCTGGAATAATAATAATAATAAAAATGATGATTAACTCGTAGGCTTTCATGACCAGTGTTCTCCGTAGTGAAGCTCTGTTTATGAGTTTAGGTAATGTGAAAAAGTGTGTAAGTGTAGTGCACCCGTCGATATGTTGGAGAAAACGAGCGAGCACACACAGCACTTACCTTCAAAGATGGTACCGTGGCTCGCCGTGCCACCCATGCGGCTAATCCGACATCGCTCCACGTCGTGATTGAACGGCGACATTTAGCGACGTAAGTAGTTCTTCCTGCAATTTACGAGCCGCTTTGTTTTTGCTTTGTGTTTTTTCCCCCGGTGCCAGTGTGTGTAACGTCTTCAGGCGGCGTCTGCGGGCAAGCGAGCGAGCGAGCTCACGAGTGTTGCTCTGTAATTACCCGGCGGGGTTGAAGGAGGCTATGGGAGTCTGGTGGGGTGGTTTCTGATGAGAGGGCTCCATTCATAGTGGGAAGGTTCATTGTGCGGGTCAAATCCCAGGTCAGCTTTCAACTCACCGCTTATCAACTCTCCGGGGTGAGCGAAATGATGTACCCACTTTGTGGGAAATCAACAGTGGGCATCCTTTTGAAAATACCGTAGTTGATTGCATTTATATAACGGCGCTTTTCACCCAGAGGACCAAACGTGCTGCAGGTAATAGAGGGGCGGGGAGGCTGCCACACACACTGCCGGCGCCAACCCGCCAGACACTGCGTCCTATTAAGCATGAAAGCTTTCGTGACCAATGTTATCTATAATATATTCAAGTTATTTGTTGGGTCACGGTTGCGTCAAGGAACCTTCGTCCGAGATACCTGATAAAGGATGATTGCAACTATCAGCGAAACGTCGTATTTCATTGTGAATGGTGTGCGTTCGCTCTCCAACATAATACTAATAATTTTACATTTATAACGCGCACATATTTGTTAACTGTCGAAGGTACTCATTCGACGAGAGAACGACTCAGAGGCGCGAGGAAAGCGCAGAGAGGCAGAGGAGGCAGCCAGGCGGTTTTGCCGGCGCCATATTGCCACACACTGCTTCCTATATATTTATGATGTTATCGGCCAAATCATTAATGAGTGTTTTTTTTTTAAGTTGTGGGAGGAAACCGGAGAGCCCGGAGGAAACCCACGTAGAACAGGGAGAGAACACACAAACTCCACACAGAAAGGCGCCCGAGCCGAGATTCGAACGCGGAGACTTCTTGATGTCAGTAGTACTACGGGGGTCAAGGTAGAAGCGTTCACGTCGCGATCCCTGTCAGGTAATACTTGGTATTGCCTGCGAATTCTACCAAACACTTCGAGGCCGAGCTGAAAGACAACGATGTCCAGAGGCTGACCATCGTGCTTCGAAGAATCGCAAAGAAGAAGAAGAAGAGTAGTACTACACTCTAGTACACACTGGGCTTCCATGGGCTCGCCGCTCGAGTCGGGCCCGCGGCCCGGGGTGTGGCGCGGCCGCTGGGTGCGCCCCTCGGGCTCCGTGCCGGCTCACGGCGCCCGTTCGTGCCCAGTAACGGCGACCCTTCCTGCCATTGTGAGCTCACAATGGGCC
Source organism: Geotria australis (assembly GCA_036362915.1). Classification (NCBI taxonomy): domain Eukaryota; kingdom Metazoa; phylum Chordata; class Hyperoartia; order Petromyzontiformes; family Geotriidae; genus Geotria; species Geotria australis. Next base: position 1,725,238 of record JAZEWU010000020.1, on the reverse strand, counting down.
GCGGGACTCACGGCGGGTTGGAGCGAGCCGTCACAACCCTCCGCCCGAAATGTTTAACTGTGTTTTTATTTATAGTTACGACTCCGTTTATGAGTTTAGGTCACGTGAAAAGGTATGTTAGTGTCGTGCAGCCGTCGATATGTTGGAGAAGCGAGCGAGCACACACACATATCGACGGGTGCTTAACACTTACATACAATTTATTCCTTCCTCCGGCTTGGACTGTTGGTGCGGGTCAGTGGTGCCGTGCCGAGACGTTGGCTCGCTCTCTCTCTCTCTACCGATCTGCGTCTGCTCGGGAACAGCTGTTCCCTCCGTGCTTGTTGGAGAATAATTAGTATTTTTTTTCTGCTGTCTTTATGTCATATGTCCTATAATTTTACGATATTGCTTGACTCAGTTAATCTGCGTTGATGTTGTTGACATGTTCTTCTCTCCACAGCCTTGTGCAGCGCTTTGCGACCCTTGGGTGAAAGGCGCTATATAAATGCTATTATTATTACATTTTCACATGACCTTAACTCATAAACAGAGCTTCACTATGGATAACATTGGTCATGAAAGCCTTCGAGTTAATTTTGTGTTTTTATTTATTAATGCAATTTGGTCGATTATGTGCAAATTCTGCGCGTAAATGGTGTTGTATTCGTTATGTTTGGTCAATGTTTTATTTATATAATTGTTATATTTTTTTCCTTTCGCGTGTTTGTTATTTCAATGCAGGAATCCCCATAAAGAGCATGCAAGCTCTCTGGGTATTTTTCTACTGTAATAATATAGATCTATGCATTGATATATGTTTTCACGGTTCGATTCATGAAGGTTGCCCAACAGAGCTGTTCTTTCTGGATAGCCGCTCACTGAGCGATCTTCCCCTCTCTCTCGGTCGCGACGTTTCGCCTCCCACGTTGGAAGATCGCTGGACACGGCTATCCCGAAAGTACAGCTCCGAAGAGCAACCGTCATGACTCGAGCCGTGAAAACCCTACATCTGACTCTTAGGCTCTCGTAAATTACGAGTGCTTTTATTTTTCCTGTTTCGCTACACCCAATTATCCCCCAGGAACAACGTGCGATTGTTTTAAGAATTTAAGTAAACAAATTACGGCATGCTCGTAGAATAATAATAATAATCTCAAATCGCTTTGCCAATTATTTCCCTGCAAGAGTTTTGACCGCTGGGACGAAACAACTTCATTAACTCAACACAGACACTTCCTACGCTGGCAGATCATCAACGCACAAACTGTAATGGCACATGTTGTTTACTTTGCAGTTTAGTCAATTCAGGCAATTTTCAAAATCTGGTGAGCTTGTGAACGTGACTTGAGTAGCCAACTCTCTGAAGACCGGGTGACCGCAGCGTCACAAACCGTGCTCTGATCTCCAATCAACATTTAAAATAATTTTAAAATAAAATAAATATTAT
>JAZEWU010000020.1:1708764-1723804 GCA_036362915.1 Geotria australis | reverse complement strand
CTTTCACAAAGCGCTGCACAAGGGCCGCGGAGAGAACTGTACGTCAACAACGACAGGAAAAAAAATCGACTAATAAAAAAACCAAAGCAACAAAAAATAAATGATTAAGGCTGCACTGTGGCCTTAAGCCACGTGTGGGAGAGAAGCGGGCCCGCAAGCCAGTCTTCTTCTTAGCGATTCTTCGAAGCACGATGGCTAGCTTCTGGACATCGTTGTCTTTCAGCTTGGCTTCGAAGTGTTTGGTAGAATTCGCAGGCAATACCAAGTACTACCTGACAGGGATCGCGACGTGAACGCTTCTACCTTGCTCCTGCCTGAAGGTATCATCACGACGAAAACCACCACCACCACCACCGAAGAGAGACTGACCCACACCTCGGTGGTACATTTGTGAGCGTTGCGACCGGCCCGCAGTCAGACCTAACAGAAGGAAGGAAGCGACGCCAAGGTGTTGGTGCCACCGGTGTATTCGAAGCAGCCTTAATCATTTATTTTGTGTTGCTTTGGTTTTTATTAATTGGTTGTTTTTTCTGTCGTTGTTGACATGCCGTTCTCTCCGCGGCCCTTGTGCAGCGCTCTGTGACCCTCGGGTGAAAGGCGCTATATAAAATGCTATTATTATTACCAACAACAGTGGCGAGGTGGCCTCCTGACCCCGCGTGACGCTCGGTGGGGGGGGGGGTCTGCATGGGAGACGGGAAAGGGAAATGTGATTGTCACGGGAAGCTGGGGGTTCGAGTTTAGCTTGGCGCTGCTGGGCGTGTGTATATTTAAATCAGCCTCAGCCGTAGACCATAAAACCCATCAATTTTCAGAAACCGCTTAATCCTGTACAGGGTCGCGGTGAGCCGGAGCCTATCCCGACAGACACAGGGCGCAAGGCAGGGGAACGCCGAGGATGGGACGCCAGTCCATGGCAGGGCGCCAGGGGAAATATAGTCGGTACGCCAATTAACCGAGCAGCATGTCTTTGGACGGTGGGAGGAAACCGGAGTGCCCTCAGCAGTAGTGTTCAACAAATATCCCCCCCCCCGTATAGCCTGAACAGACTGTAGGGGCAAGTGCCGTTAGCGAGTAGCACCTATGAAGGTCGACTCGGCACACGAGGAGGTGGGTGACCAGCACCACGGCCGGCCGCCTTTGTCTCCCAAGTGGCAATGTATAAACACCGCACTAGGTACTAATTTGAGGCTGAGTCGACCTAGGGGAGGAGGCCCAGGACCGGTTCGAAAAATCGTCACTGGTTGTTGGTCGTGAGCGGGATTCGAACTGGGTTCGCCAGGTTTTGATGCCCAGCTCCGCTAACCACTGAGCCACGGCTCCCCAGCAGGAGTGGTCAAGCAAAGCCAAAGATCCCCTGTATAGCCTTAACAGACTGTTGGGGCAAGTGCGGTTACCGAGCACCTATGAAGGTCGACACGGCACACGCAGAGGGGGTGGGTGACCAGCACCACGCAGGAGCGGTCGCACACATTCACACACGCAGCATTGTGCCGCACGTCACAACCTTCTGCTGAGAACTTTATTTTTCCTGTTTGATTCTTTTTTTCGAAACGCATCACGCCGCCGGCCAAGTTAAACGGGAGCACGTTTTGCTGGAAATCCTGCTGCTTGGATACACGCGGTGTTGTTTTTGTTGGCGTCCAAAATATATTATTTGTTTCGATATAGTGAGGCTGGGCTGCACGGTGGCGCGGTGAGTAGCGCTGCCGCCTCACAGCAAGAAGGACCCGGGTTCGAATCCCGGCTCGGGGGCCTTTCTGTGTGCGAGTTTGCATGTTCTCCGCGTGTCCGCGTGGGTTTTCGCCGGTCACTCGAGCGTTGCCCCACACTTCCTCGCGACGTTCTGCCTCCAACGTTATTGATGCTCCCAACGTGCGAGGCGAAATGTCGCAGCGGAGAGAGGGAGATCGCTCAGTGACACGGCTATCCCGAAAGAGACAGCTCTGAAAAGCAACCATCATGAATCGAGCCGCGACACACCGACATTCAACCTGATGATATCGCCAACGCGCCAACACGGCTATCCCCAAAGATCAGCTATTACGAGCAATTCTCTTATAATTTTTCTCAATTTTCTGAGCGTGTGATGGTGGTACACTGCATTGCTAACCCTGAGCCCGTGGTGGAAACTGCACGTTCCTTAACACGGGGGCGGGGTGTCACAATCTGCGGGACAAGTACAAACAATAAACTAGTGAAACGGCTTTCCTTCAACCATGCACTTTTTATATAAGGCCCCTCCTCCATTTATTGCCAGTTTCCAAGCGGAAATGCCTAGTTTGGATTTTAAAGCCTCAGGTATTTCCTCCCAGTCGTAAGGATCATGATTGCATTACTTGAAGGCGGTGAGCCTGCTTTTCGTTCTTGGGAATTTCTTGGTCAGTTTGTCGTTCTTTCCCCCTCGTGTCCGTCTCCCTGTCTTCCTGTCTCTATGTCACCCTACGTCTCCCCCTGTCGCTCACCATCCCTCCCTGTCTCCCTCCATGTTCGTCTTTAAGGAAGTGACGGCCATTTTAGGGGACGCTGGCAGATTTTTACCGCTCTTAAGATTGCCAGTTTCACGTCCTTTCGGTATATTCGAAGCAGCCTAATAATTTACTTTGTGTTCCTTTGGTTTTTATTGGTTGTTTTTTCTTTCATTGTTGACATGCCGTTCTCTTTGCGGCCCTTGTGCAGCGCTTTGTGACCCTCGGGTGAAAGGCGCTATATAAAATGCTATTATTATTTATTCTTCAGCTGACTTGCACGACAGGAGGCACAATTCTCTGCAGCCGCGAACGCTTTGCGTCAGTGTTAACATATGGATGTTTAAGGCAGGAGTAATGCCTTGTTTACTGTACGGGTCAGAGAGCCGCGACTGTAGCACATGATGAGAAGCTCCTGGTTTCTGGACACAGGTGCACGCCGGGAATGCTCGGAATGTCTTGGAAGCGTTAGCGAAGCGACTCAGGAGTTTGCAAATAGGAGGTGACAAGAAAGCGCTGGAGTTTGCACGTTCTCGCCCCGTGTCCGCGTGGGTTTTCGCCGGGCACTCCGATTTCCACCTACAGTCCACAGACATGCTGCTGCATAGGTCACACTGACCTGCTGACTAAATTTCCCCTGGTGCCCTAGTGATGGACTCTCGTCCCATCCTGGGTAAAGCCCTGCCTTGCGCCCTGTGCCTGCCGGGATAGGCTCCGGCTCACCGCGACCCTGTAGGAGAGGATTAAGCGGTTTCTGACAATGGATGGACGGATGTCATTAGCCGTTGTCTTTCGATTTTCGGGATACATTCTTCCCCGCACGAGCGGCATCCGTCATGGCGTGCTCATCGCTCTGTCACAAGAGCGGGATAGTCGCAGCACGGGTAAGGAAGGATATTTGTATTGCACCTACTCTACTTTGTGCAGCGGCCGAGCTGAAAGACAACGATGTCCAGAGGCTGACGATCGTGCTTCGAAGAATCGCAAAGAAGAAGAAGCGGTGGCTTCAGTGGTTAGCGCGCTGGGGGCTACAAATATGGCCACCCGAGTTCGAATCCCACTCACGGCCACCAACACCAGTGACGAGTTGCTGAACCGGTCCTGGGCCTCCTCCCCTAGGTCGACTCAGCCTCAAATAAGTACCTAGCGCGGTGTGTAAACATTGCCACTAGGGAGACAAAGGCGTCCGGGCGTGGTGCTGGTCACCCGCCCCCTCGTGTGCCGTGTCGACCTTCATAGGTGCTCGCTAACGCCACTTGCCCCTACAGTCTGTTAAAGCTATACGTGGGATCTTTGACTTTGTACTGTGCGCTCGGCTAACCCGCGTCTCGGCTCTCTTTCCGAGGGGAGCCGTGCTCCCGATGTTTGGCACTCCGAAGAGCCTCCCACATTGTACACGTACACTTTGAGGAATCGGCCAAACATTCCAAGCTACTGAAAAGTCAGTCTCGAGGCTCGGTAGGGCTGGACTGAGATACATTTTTAAGACGAAAGCTGTCCCCGCGCTTAAATAAACAAGGCATCGCGCTGATATGTCATCTCGTAGCCAACGTGTAGCAAATTCGTCCACATCAGCAAAATTGGACATTATCAGGACAGGGGTAATTTCTGTGATAGATTATCATTCATTCATTGTCGGAAACCGCTTATCCCGGCAGGCGCAAGGCATAGCTATACCCAGGATGGGACGCCAGTCCATCACAAAGCAGCACGGGCAATTTAGTCCACAGGCCAGTTAACCTATGGGAGGAAACCGGAGTGCCCAACGAAAACCCACGCGGACATGACAACTCCACACAGAAAAGCACCCGAGCCGTTTTATTACTGCTTGGCAGGGATAAGAGGTTAAATATAAATTCTTCTTGCAATAAAATATTTGTTGCCTGTTCGAGGAAACCTTTACACTGTATATATGTCTTTAACAATCGTATCTGCAGCTCGTTTCCTCGTACGGGCCGCGTATTACCCACAGTGCCACTTCACCACCACTGACACTAGCTTAAACCCGCAAGGTAGCAGCGTTCACGTCCGCGGTCGCTGTCAGGTAAGTACTTGGTATTGCCTGCGAATTCTACCAAACACTTCGAAGCCGAGCTGAAAGAAAACGATGTCCAGAAGCTGACCATCGTGCTTCGAAGAATCGCAAAGAAGAAGGCTTGCCAGTGTCAGTGGTCGACTGCGCCTGAAATGAGTGCCTACTAGTGCGGTGTGGGGCGGCACGGTGGCGTAGTGGATAGCGCTGCCGTCTCACAGCAAGAAGGACCCGGGTTCGTATCCCGGCTCGGGGGCCTTTCTGTGTGGAGTTTGCATGTTCTCCCCGTGACCGCGTGGGGTTTTCGCCGGGACCGGTTCAGAATATCGTCACCGGTGTTGCGCCGTGAGCGGGGATCGAACTCGGATCGCCTGGTCCGTAGCAGGCCGTTCGCCGCTAAGCGGCGGTGACGTCACCTGTGGCGCTTGTGCCAGGCCAGGTGCACCTTGAGGCCATCACGCAGAGTGGCGAAGGCTCGCTGACAGGAGGGTCACGGGACAGACCCAGGTGCCATTGGCTGCTTGAGATGACTGGCCGAGGCACCACCTTTGCTCCCTACCGTGTCAACTTGCTGTGCGTTGGCCGCTCGGCGCTCGGCTCGCTGTTGCGAGCGTCGCTCCTCCGCCCTCCGTTGTTGCTGGAGGGCGACTTCCTCCAACTGCCCAGTAGCGTCCTTCACGAACCTCCTCCACAGAGGTCGATCTTGACACCGCCGGTACCAGTTTTCAGCAAGTCCACCCAGCTCCAGATCCTGCTGTACCGCATCGGTCCATCTCTTCTCTATTACACAAAGACAAAGATACCCCGTATAGCCTTAACGGACTGTTGGGGCAAGTGCCGTTAGCGAGCACCTATGAAGGTCGACACGGCACACGCGGGGGTGGGTGACCAGCACCACGCCCGGTGCACACACACACTCGATCACACGCACGCTCGCTCACATCGCCAGCTTGAACCGCCGCGCACCCACACACGTGTTCAAGCGAGCGTTCCCGAAATCCGTTTCCAATCATTGGTGCCTGGGTTTTTTTTTTCCCTCCCTTTCCTCTTAAACCGGAGCCTCTTTGGTTCCAGCCATGTGTGAAGGCTGCGTCTGTTGTGTTTTTACTTCAAAGTTTTTGTTTTGATTTTAGAAAACAAAACGGATGAATAACTCGCCCTGGGTTTCGCCCAAAACTTATGAGTGGTTGACGTTTCCTGTTGACTTAGGAGGGACCATGTACTTTCCACTGCTGGATGAGGGCCTCACCCTACTCAAAATTGAAGGGTTTACTTGACCATACCAGAGGTTGACCGGGGTATATTCATTCATTCATTGTCAGAAACCGCTTAATCCTATACAGGGTCGCGGTGAGCCGGAGCCTATCCCGGCAAGACACAGGGCGCAAGGCAGGGTTATACCCAGGATGGGACGCCAGTCCATCACAGGGTACCGGGCGCGATTTCGTCGGCAGGTCAATTAACCTATTCAGCAGCATGTCTTTGGACTGTGGGAGGAAAGCGGAGTGACCGGCGAAAACCCACGCGGACACGGGGAGAACATGCAAACTCCCACACAGAAAGGCACCCGAGCCGGGATTCGAACCCGGGATTTTCTTGCTGTGAGGCGGCAGCGCGACTTACCGACCGAGGTATAGACATTCTCAAATAAGGTAAGGATCCCCATGACGGTGATAGTATAATGGTCGTGATTGATTGCCTGCCTGTCTTTTACCCATATGAGTCTCAAGGGGTTAGTCTAGGATTCTGCATTAACGTGTTTGGACTGTGTGTGTGTGTGCGCGCGAAGGGAAACTACTTTGGGAGCGGTAGCCCAGCGGTTAGCGCGCTGGGCTACAAATCTAGCGCCCCGAGATCGAATCCCGCTCACGGCCACCAACACCAGTGACGATTTTTTTGAACCGGTTCTATATATTACGATGTTATCGGCCAATTAATTAATTTCGTAGTTTTGTTTTAAGTTGCGGGAGTAAACCGGAGGACCCAGAGGAAACCCACGCAAAACAGGCGGGGAGTAGTGGAGAGAACACACGATCTCCACACAGAAAGGCGCCGGAGGTGGGAATCGAACCGCCTCGGGCAGGACCATTGTTTTCTGTGAGGCGCAAGATGTTACGACTGTGCCACCGTATTATAGCGACGGATGGGAGGCGGGCAGCCGGACCAGAGAGGGAGAGAGGAAGAGGAAAGGGCCTGGCGTCTTGAGTTTAGAGCAAGGGGAGGGTAAGCACGGGAGGATGAGGAGGGAGGTGGTCTGGGAAACTCTGCATTTTTTCTCCCGAAGAAAGGAAATTGCCTTAAGTATTTCTCGCAGAGCGGAGGTGATTTCTGGTTGGCGCGGTCGTGTTCCCGTCGAACTGTCGGCGACAAGAGACCGACAGTTCGGCCGATTGTGAAGAAGAAACCATCAACTACGGTGCCGGATTTATTGTCAGTCGGCAGCCGGTCGCGTCAAGTGGCCACCTCAGACTATTCGCGGTGTTCAGCGACGGTCAGGTTCAGAGTTTAAACAAGCCTCGCCGAAAGCTCAGGTGGCTTCGTGCGAATGGCTCGCCCGCGGTAAACCCATCTCGGGGTATTTGACGTAGACGACAAAAAAAAAAGAAAAAAAATACCGATCCTCGTGTACATTATGCGCGAACTATGAAAGTAAAGTTTGCCTGTGGTTTTGGCAAATTTTGTAAAACTTTTTTTTTTCCGTACTTTCCGCGTGGAGTCGCAGCAGTGTGTGTGTTTTGTCAAACCGCCCACTCGCAGAGCCTCACCGCGTACACACTCGCTGGGACTTCCTCCGCTGTCAGTGTGCGAGCGGATCCCACGCAGCGCGAGGCGTCTCTCTCCGCTTCTCCACGAGACGGAGAGCGCTTTAAAGCCCCGAGGCGCGCAGCGATTGTGCCGCAAACCGCCGGCATGAAGACCACCCAAAGAACCGTTTAAGAGACGGCGAGCGATACGAAGCAAGCCGATCTCTCCGCGCAGACGTCAAGTTTTGACTCGAGACGGAGCCGCTCAAAGCACTTCGGCGAGGGGACGATTTTCAACACCGCGCGGATTATGGGGTTTGTTTTTTTTTGCGCGTCAAAGTTATTAGCAACCGCTCCGCGATCGTTTACAGCGAGGCCGTGAATCCGCCCGTGGGAGAGCGTCCGACTTTAGGGATCCGGGCAGGATTCGTTCTGCGGCCGCAGATCGAGCTCCGAGGTGCCGCGTGACGCGCCGAGCGGCCACAACCCGCGGCTGTTTTTGGATTCTCGAACCGGAGCTTCCCGCCACCGGCGTCCGTCCGCCAGCGAAGCCGCGATGGGCTGCAGAGCCAGCAGCGTGAGAGTGGCGGACACGACGGCGGTAGGGGGGTGGCCGGGACTCCCCGGGACTCCCCCACGGGCCACCGACACCCGACGATGGGAACACGAAGGCACGGCGCAGGTACCTCGTGGGTGTGTGTGCGTGTGTGTGTGAGGGGTCTTCTTCGAAGCACGATGGTCAGCCTCTGGACATCGTTGTCTTTCAGCTCCTCGGTCTCGAAGTGTTTGGTAGAATTCGCAGGCAATACCAAGTATTTATTACCTGACAGGGATCGCGACGTGAACGCTTCTACCTTGACCCCCTGTGCAAAGGGGTGTGCCGTGTCGACCTTCATAGGTGCCACTCGCTAACGGAACTTGCCCCTACAGTCTGTTAAGGCTATACGGCGGATCTTTGCCTTTGGACGTGAGCGTGTGGCTGCGTTGGCCCCGGTGGTTAGCGCGCTGGGCTGCAAATCTGACGACGCGAGTTCGAATCCCGCTCACGGCCAACAACCAGTGACGAACATCTGAACCGATCCTGGGCAATCCCTAAGCTGACTCAACCCTTCCGACATGTCTCGCCAGTGCTGCTGACGAGACCAGACGCCCCCCCCCTAGAGGCGCTAGCGCCACCTAGTGGTCCGTGGAGACCAGACCCCAAGTGGGGCCAAGTGGGGCCTTGAGGCGCAGAAGGTTGAGAACCCCGTTCCCTTTGGCGCGTCGCAGCCGCGGGTGTTACGGGTGTTGCGACACCCGCACTTTCACAGAAACACGATTCCATCCCCTCCCACTTTTTTCTGAGGTAGTCTCATATCATATGAGGCTATCTGTTACGACACACGCACTTTCACAGAAACATGATTCCATCCCCTCCGACTTTTTTTCTGAGGTAGTCTCATATCATATGAAGCTATCTGTTGCGACACCCGCACTTTCACAGAAACATGATTCCATCCCTGCCAATGTTTTGCTGTAACACCCGCGGCTGCGACGCGCCTGCTTGAGCGTGCCTCAAACGGAGGCGCCTTCCATCTAGCAGCGGCACGAGCGAGCGCGCTATTGCGGTGGCTGCACCTTTAGTTGTTGGCTGGCGTGGCGATGTTCCGCGCGGTGGCTTGGGCGCTCTGCGCGTCGCTTTGACTCCGCTGGGCAACTAGTTCCTGACGACATTCGATTCCGGCAATCGATTCTGAAAACGGTTGCCGGTTTAGCGGTCGTTGTTGAACAACCGTCAGGCGCGTCGCAGCCGCGGGTGTTGCAGGAAAAAGTTGGAGGGGGATGGAATCATGTTTCTGTGAAAGTGCGGGTGTCGCAACACCCGCGGCTGCGACGCGCCTGACAACCGTAGTACGTCGTTTTTGCATGTGCGGCAGGGTGTCTACGCAGCGGTGACATCTGCGCCTCAGAGAGAGAAGGTTCTGCCCTAGGCGGTTCGATTCCCGCCTTGGGAGCCGTTCTGTGCCGAGTTTGTGTGTGTTTCCCCACGCCCCCCTACCCATGTTCTGCGTGGGTTCTCCGGTTTCCTCCCACAACTAACAAACATAATTTAATGATCCATAGTCTAGTTCTTTTTATGAGTTAGGTCAGGTGAAAAGTGTATAAGTGTCGTAAACCCTCCTGCAACCCATCCGGTCCGTTGGAGAGCGAGCCCACAGCATCTACAATGAAGGTACGACGTTTCGCTGATAGTTGCAATCAGCTTAATCAGGAACACTTAATGAATTAGCCGATAACATCATAATATTTAACAAAGCAGTGTCTGGCTCTCTCTGCGGTTGCTTCGCTACGCCTCCATGTCCACATTTCGTCCATGACCACGCGTGGAGTTTGCGCGAAACACTCGAATCCATTATCTGTATATCACCTTTGGTACAGTAGGGCGGCACGGTGGCGAGGTGAGTAGCGCTGCCGCCTCGCAGCAAGAAACAACCGGGTTCGAATCCCGGCTCGGGTGCCTCTCTGCCTGGAGTTTGCATGTTCTCCCCGTGTCCGGGTGTGGGTTTTCGTCGGGCACTCTGGTTTCCTCCCACAGTCCAAAGACATGCTGCTGCATAGGGTACATTGGCCTGCCCCCCGGTGCCTTGTCATGAACTGGCGTCGCATCCTGGGTAATAGCCCTGCCTTGCGCCCTGTGTCTGCCGGGATAGGCTTCGGCTCACCGCGACCCTGAACAGGATTAAGCGGTTTCTGACAATGGATGGATAGGTGTGGCAATCCGAATGCTGTAATAATCCTAATGTGATTGCTTACGTGTCAACGCATCGAGCTCACGAGCATGACAATAGACAGGCCAGGAAATCACTCCGTGTGGCTCCCACGGCCTGGTTCATTCACGATTCGATGTTAACGTTGCTTGTGTTTGTATCTATAGTGGGGATCGAGAGTGGGGATCGGTAGTTCACTGGGTTAGTGCGCTGGGCTACAAACCTGGCGCCCCGAGTTCGAATCCCACTCGCGGCTAACACCAGTGACGATTTTCTGAATTGGTCTTGGGCCTCCCCTAGGTCGACGCAGCCTGCAGCGTGTAACCATTGCCCACTAGGGAGACAAAGGCGGCCGGGCGTGGTGCTGGCCACGCGTGGGCCTTCACAGGTGCTACTCGCTAACGGCACTTGCCGTTGTTCTTCTTCTCTGCGATTCTTCGAAGCACGATGGTCAGCTTCTGGACATCGTTATCTTTCCAGAAGCTAGCCATCGTGCTTCGAAGAATCGCAAAGAAGAAGCTCCTCGGCTTCGAAGTGTTTGGTAGAATTCGCAGGCAACACCAAGTATAACCTGACAGGGATCGCGACGTGAACGCTTCTACCTTGCCCTTACAGTCTGTTAAGGCTATACGGGGGACCTTTATCTTTGACAGTCGGTATGCATGCGCAACGTTTTCCATATTTGTAAAATGTGGAGACAACCATTTGTCTAATTGCGTGGATGACAATCTCTCTCCCCTGTGAGTGCGTTATTTATACAGTGAGCATCCGTGCTCTCCGCAGAGTCACGCAGAATCCGACGAAAGGTCGTGCAAAGTTCAACACAGCCAAAGGTCAATCGTCCTGTTCACTATCAATAATTCTGAATCTGCGTTTGCTCGATTTCTGCCGTAACGTGACTCACTTTCCTGGAAGAAGTGAAGCAAACACTACAGTGGTTCCTCGCTTTACGGTGACTTCACATTACGATAAAATGTCACTTTACGATACGTGTTGTGATATGGCTGCGCGTGAGCGTGGGTTGCGCAGCAGCCAATCGGCGATGCAAACGCATGCCGCTTGGGTAGATTCTCAGCCAATAGCAGCGTTTTTTACTCTTTCCATCTCAACTTCCAATGTCTTGTAACGATTTACCATAAAGCAATGTACAGTATTATTGGTCTCACTTTGCGACGGTTTCACAAGCGAGGTACCACTGTACCTGTGTTGTGTTGTGAAGGGCTGGGTGCGTGGGGATTTGGGGGATTCTGTGGGATTCATGGCGTATAGGAAGCGGTACTGCTGTAGCTTAGTGGGTCGCACTCACTCGACTTACAATCCAGAGGTTATCAGCTCGATCCCATCTTGAAACAACGGGTAACGTTTTTTTTTTTAAGTCCCGTCCACCACCTCTGTCCAGCCTGCAACATGAGTTATATTGGAGATTGCGCCCTGTGTCTGCCGGGATAGGCTCCGGCTCACCGCAACCCTGTACAGGATTAAGCGGTTTCTGACAATGGATGGATGGATGGAATACCCCTAGTTATAGGATGGATAGAGAATGCGGTAAGGCAAGGAATTGAGCTGTGTTCATGGCATCGCATTCGTCTTCTTTGCGATTCTTCGAAGCGCGATGGTTAAATGACAGTTTCCCATTTCTTTACACAGTTCTTTGCATTTTTATTGAACTCTACAAGGTCTTTTGAGCTGCAGAGGTTGGGTAGTAGAGCGCAGACAAGGCAGTGCTCCATAGTATGATCTGCTTCTCCACATTCACAGGTGGTTGGGCCGGTCTTGTAGCCCCATCTGAGCAAAGCATCCCCCCTGCTGAAGACCTCCCTCCTGGCTCAGAAGCACCATGGATTCAATGGCATTGCATAAATAATTATTACATTAACCCACACTTGAGAAACATGAACATTCTATCACTCTACTCTACTGCTGTCCATACTTTTACTTCTGTAATGTGTTATGTTTGAAACGGCCTAATTGGCCGACAGTCACAACAAGATAATATTGACTCATATTTGTAAGTGACATTTAAACAAATCCATGCAAAAAAAAAGTCACAGTGTCCCCTTCCGCAAATGGAATGCAGCAGAGCTCACATTCATTACTCACCTCGATGCAATGGTGGAAATTCCACGTTATCATGATGGGAGCCAGTCTCTCCATCAATATATGCTTGTGTACAGACACTCATACAACACGGATCGTCATGTCCAGGCTAGCCCCTGGCATAGGAATATAGAATTATGTTTTTAATAATAATAATTTACAATTTATAATGCGTGGAACGTATTCATTTAATTTCGAAGGTTTTTATTCGAAGAGAGAACGACTAAGAGGCGCGAGAAAACCGCATAGAGGTTGGAGAGGGGGCAAGTCAGCCAGGCGGTTTGCTGGCGCCAACATATCGCCACACACTGCGTCCTACTTATTACGATGTTATCGGCCAATTAATGACTTTTTTTTTAGTTCTGGGAGGAAACCGGAGAACTCGGGGAAACGCACGCAGAACAGGGAAAGAGAGAACACACAAACTCCACGCAGAAAGGCGCCCGAGGCGGGAATCGAACCGCCATGTGTACAGGACATATAGAGGATCGAAATTCTGTTTCTCTCAGACCCCGGTGTTGGCATATACATGGACTCGAACACAACAACAAAGGTTTAAAATACTCGTTCAATTATTTTATACTATCATAGTTTTAATATTTACACGTTAAGGTAAGCTGGGGGTCGGGAGCGCGGGACAATAACAAGGCACAGATCTGGAACAAAAACGATAATTATAACAAATCTATAGATAGTGCAAATATAATGAAAATATGTGCAAGTAATATGCCATCTACAGGACAAGTAGTTAGCAGCAGTTTGTGTCGTGTTCTGGACGAAGTGGTGAGTGCCGAGTGTGCCAAACTGAACACCAACCCGTGCGCCGATGGTTTAATGTAGCGGAGACAGAGTGTCCTGTTTTCACGCCGCGGAGACGGCATTCGCCAAGCTTGCTCTCCACCACAACAGTTCCATAACGCCAGTCCTCGCAACCCCAGCTGCCAGTTGGCCTGTGCAGCATGTCTTTGCACTGTGGGAGGAGGGCCGGAGTGCCCGGGCGAGAATCCACGCGGACACGGGGAGGGGAACATGCAAACGCCACATAGTGGTAACATCTGCGCCTCACAGCAAGAAGGCCCCGGGTTCGAATTTCGGCTCGGGCGCCTTTCTGTGTGCCGTTTGTGTATTCTCCCCCTGTTCTGCGTGGGTTTCCTCTGGGTTCTCCGGTTTCCTCCCACAACTTAAAAAAACCACTAATTAATTATTTGGCCGATAACATCATAATATATAGGAAGCAGTGTGTGGCAATATGGCGCCGGCAAAACCGCCTGGCTGCCTCCTCCGCCTCTCTGCACTTGCGTCGCTACGCCTCTGACTTGTGCTCTCTTCGAATGAATTCCCTTTGACATTAAAGTAATATGTGCGCGTTATAGATTGTGGTTATTATTATAATAGACGGTCGCATTGTTAGGAGTCAAGGTCCAATTGTCTCCGTGCTCCGTTTAAGAACGGGGTGGCGCCTACCTCTGTAGGTGGTCCCAGGCCCCTTGGTAATGAGTCAAAATTCCTCAGGTTATTGCCAGTCCAGTTACAGGACAACCGTTTAGCGTTACCGTTATCATAGAGCGCTATTAACATGTGGGCGGCACGGTGGCGCGTTGAGTAGCGCAGCCGCTTCACAGCAAGAAGCCCCCGAGTTCGCATCCTGGCTCGGGTGCCCTTTCTGTGTGTAGTTTGCATGTACTCCCCGTGTCCGCGTGGGTTTTCGCAGGGCTACTCCGGTTTCCTCCCACCGTACTGAGTAAATTGCCCCAGGTGCCCTGCGATGGACTGAGGTCCCACCCTCGGTATACCCCTGCTTTGCGCCCTGTCTCTGCCGGGATAGGCTCCGGCTCACCGCGAAGGTGTACAGGATTAAGAGTTTTCTGACAATGAATGGATGGATGAAATTCACCGAGCATTCTGGTCCAAATACACGCTGCTCCTGCATAGGTTAATTGGCCTGCGGACTAAATTGCCCCCGGTGCCCTGTGATGGACTGGCCTCCCATCCTGGGTATAGCCCTGCCTTGCGCCCTGTGTCTGCCGGGATAGGCTCCGGTTCACCGCGAAGGTGTACATGATTAAGCGGTGGTAACATCTGCGCCTCACAGCAAGAAGGTCGCGGTTTCGAATCACGGCTCGGGTGCCTTTCTGTGTGGAGTTTGTGTGTTCTCCCCCTGTTCTGCGTTGGGTTTCCTCCGGGTTCTCCGGTTTCCTCCCACAAGTAAAAAAAAACCACTCATTAATGATTTGGCCGATATCATCATAATATATAGGAAGCAGTGTGTGGCAATATGGTGCCGGCAAAACCGCCTGGCTGCCTCCTCCGCTCTCTGCGCTTTCCTCGCTACGCCTCTGAGTCGTTCTCTCGTCGATGAATACCTTCGACATTGAATGAATATGTGCTCGTTATAAATGTAAAATTATTATTATTAGTAAATGTGCTTCGTTTCGCGATGATGTATTGTGACTTACTCTTGCTGGAGTCCTGGCGACGAATGCTTTTCATTAAAAAGTCATCAGTGTGGCAGTTTACATATATACAAGTGAGCGCTGAGCCCGAACAGGCAACGGAGTTATGTATTAATTATTTGACTGTAGCTGCAGCAATAACTTGGCAAAATGCAATACTCACTGGGGACCTTATATTCGTCTATCACACTCAGTCAAAACCAGACTCCCAAGTGTCCAACTCCTCAAACTTGCAGCCCTTACACGCCGACCGCAAAACCACGCAACAAGCTCCCCCCCATAGAGCCGTAAAAGACTGTAGGGTCAAGTGCTGCTTGCGAGTAGCACCGATGAAGGCCAGCACGGCACACGAGCGGGTGGGTGACCAGCACCAGAGCCGGTCGTCTTCTTCTTTTCGATTCTTCGAAGCGTGATGGTTATATGACAGTTTCCCATTTCTTGACACAGTTCTTTGCATTTTTATTGAACTCTGCAAGGTCTTTTGAGCTGCAGAGGTTGG
>JAZEWU010000020.1:1677126-1698705 GCA_036362915.1 Geotria australis | reverse complement strand
GTAGCGCTGCCTCCTCAAAGTAATAACCCCCCAGGTTCGATTCCAAGCTCGGGTGCCACCTTTCTATGCGGAGTCTGCATGTTCTCCTCGTGTCTGCGTGGGGTTTTCGCCGGGTGCTCCGGTTTCCTCCCACAGTTAAAAGACATGCGACCGCATAGGTTAATTGGACTGCGGACTGAATTGTCCCAGGTACCCTGTGATGGACTGGCGTCCTATCCTAGGTATAGCCCTGCCTTGCTCCCTGACAATCAACGAACGGATTGCTCTTTCGCATCACGACCGTGGCTAATTTCTCACGCACAGGTTCAGCCTCTGTTTGAACTTCCAGGGTCCCCCGCAGAAAGTCCCAGAGGAGTGGTAAGCTCACGGAAATCCTCGCGCGAACGTTATTCGCCAGAGTCGCGAGGCCGGCGCCTTGTCAGCTAAGATCAACGTTGGGAAAGCGAGGTGTGGTGCACGTCGCGGCCCGTGGTGGTTGTGAGCGTTGGCGGGGCCGGATGAGGGTGGGAGACCAACGGTCTAGCGGCGACGCGAAGTAACGGGTTTCCTCTGCCGTGAACACCCGGTCACTTCGCAGGCGGGTTGCGTGCGCTCGTGTGTTGCGCGTGGTTGTTGTTTTCGTGTGGTTGTAGCCGCGTGACTGGTCAGACTAGGTGGGACTGTGGTGGTTAGTGCCCTGCCGCCCAAGCCGACTGAGTTCGATTCCCGGTCATGGCTTTACGTCAGCTGTGAAAAAAAAAAATCCCGCGTTGTTTATAAAGGTCTCGGCGTAACCACAGGAAATCCGCTGACAACGTGAACATTTTAAGTGGAAAAGCTTGACTGTGTTACGAGTACTCGCTAACACTGCTGGAAGGTTTCCCGTTTAGTTGGAGCTCGACGGGGTTTTTGGCCTACTCTTACACACTGGCCAGACGTTGTGGAGGAGGTGGGGGTTAGCCACACTTAATCCTGTACAGTGTCGCGGTGAGCCGGAGCCTATCCCGGCAGACACAGGGCGCAAGGCAGTGCTGTACCCAGGGCACCGTGGGCAATTTTGTCTGCTGGCTAATTAACCAAGGCTTTCACTACAGAATAAAATAGGTTACACTCTCATTCGTTGTTATATAGATATAACAACAACAACCGCCGTTCGCCACGGTGCCTGTGCCAGGCCAGGTGCACACACTCTTTCTCATTCACTCAGCACTTGATGTAAATATCGGGGGAGGAAACCACGAATCGGTTTATTGATTTCTCAGGCTCCAGTTGTAAGTTTAACAAGCGCATTTTTGTCTTTGCCGCTCTCGTTTTGTTTTCCGCGTACAGTAAATGATCTAAACGTTTGGAATTTGGCCGGGAGAAAGGATATTTTAATAAGCTGTTGTGGGATTTTGCCCAGGATCGTGGCGTTAACGTCGCCCGTGTTTATAGAAGCTTACCGAGTGTCCTTCGCTGCTCACAGGCCCAGCAGACTGGGCTGAGATGAGACGTTAAGATAAGAGTACTGGGCAGCCTCTTATCAACACCCACACAATTCAAGCTTACAGTTTTACACGATTCATGTAATAATAATAGCATTTCTAGAGCGCCTTTCACCCGAGGGTCACAAAGCGCTGCACAAGGCTATGGAGAGAACGGCGTGTCAATAACATCAAGACAGATTAACATATAATATGTGTAGATCATCGTGAGCAGTACCCGCGTCATCCCGCACAGGGTTACGGGGGACCGTAGCCTATCCTGGCAGACACAGGGCAGGCTCTACCCAGGATGGCATGCACGTCCATCGCAGGGCACCGAGTTCAATTTCAGTTCACGGCCAACACCAGTGACGATTTTCCGAACCGGTCCTTGGCGTGTTTGTTGTATCGCAGGAATCCTGTCAAGAGCTTGCAAGCTCACTGGGTGTTTTTTTCTACTGTGATAATAAACATCTATCTATCCTAGGTCAACTCAGCCTCAATGTATTATCTGGTGCGGTATATCAACATCACCGCTAAGAAGACAAAGGCGGCCGGTCGTGGTACTGGCCACCCAGCCCGTTATGGCCTTCATACATGCTTTTCATTGCCGGAAAGGGTAAAACTTCGAGCACTTGAACTAACAGTCTATTAATCCTACACGGGAGGATCTTTGATACGTGTCTTTGTGTGAATGTGCGACGAGGTGTGGGTAACAGCCAGCCATCGCTTGCCCGAGCAACTGCTGTTTGGCCGGATAGAGGGGGATAAACGGGCGCGGCACGGGCTAGAGAAGAGATGGACTGATGCGGCACAGGAGGACCTGGAGCTGGGTGGACTTGCTGGAAACTGGTACCAGCGGGTGTCAAGATCGACCTCTGTGCGGGAGGTTCGTGAAAGACGCTACTGGGCAGTTGGAGGCAGTCGCCCTCCAGCAACAACGGAGGGCGGAGGAGCGACGCTCACAACAGCGAGCCGAGCGCCGAGCGGCCAAAGCACGGCAAATTGGCACAGCAGGGAGCTCAGGTGGTGCATCTGCCAGTCATCTCGGTCAGGCAGCCCGTAACACGTGGGTCTGTCCTGTGACCTCCTGTCGGCGAGCCTTCGACACTTCACGCGATAGCCTCAAGGTGCATATGGCCTGGCACAAGAGGCCGTGGTGACGTCACCGCCACTTAGTGGCGAATGGCGGTTGTTGTTGGGTAACGTTACATAATGCATCTGCTTGACCGCAACAAGCATCGATTGCCAGGGCGCAGTGACCGGCGAACGTAAACAAACCCCCCTGCCGGGATAAACCGGCCGGGATAAACCAAGTACCACGTCGCGACCATCATCGATTATAGATGTGGGGATTATCAGGACGGCTCTCTGTGTTTGCCTTGGTGACTGTTTAGGTCCCGTTTGACAAACGCTGGACGTCCTTATTACTGGGTGGAAAAATCCACAGAATCCACAGAATTGAGTAGTAATAATAATAATAACAAATAATGTAGAAAATACGAGGTTTTACCATTTCCGGCAATGAGAAAAAAGTGTTAAGATCTTTAAACACTAAATGGACACCTTTTTGCAAAGGTTCCAGTTTGCAGGTAGTCACATATGCTTGTCGCAAACCATGCAAATTAATGCTATGATAAGGTCCAATAATAATAACATTTATAGAGGGGGCGGCACGTTGGCGTAGTGGGTAGCGCTGCCGCCTCACAGCAAGAAGTATCCGGGTTCGTATCCCGGCTCGGGGGCCTTTCTGTGTAGAGTTTGCATGTTCACCCCGTGTCCGCATGGGTTTTCGCCGGGCACTCCGGTTTCCTCCCACCGTCCAAAGACATGCTGCCAGGTTAATGTACAACGAATATACATGAGTTGATATACCAGGCAATGGCCCAAAAATGCTGCCCACTAAGCCACCAAATTTCTAAAAGTTTATCGGGTTTCCTCCCGCTACGCCACCAATTCTCACAGCAAGAATTGGGTTTCTTTGATGGCAGTGTTGTTTATCCTAGGCTGCAACGTGGCGTTTGGACAGTGGGAGGAAACCCGAGTACACGGAGAAACGGTTGATTGGCAGTGACTCGAGGTTCCAGCGGCAGAGTCCCGTAAAGAGCTTTCAAGCTCACTGGGTATTTTTCTGCTGTAATAATAAACATCTATCTATCTATCAACTCGTGCCTGTCAGCAAGAATGTCCTGAGTTAGTTACCTCAGTAATATACATGTTCTGTATTGACGTAGGGTTTTCACCGCTCAGAGTATGATAATTGCTCTCAAGAGCTGCTCTTTCGAGATAGCCGTGTAGTGCGGCCCTCCCTCTCTCCCGCGCGACGTTTCGCCTCCCACATTGGAGGCATCGTCGGGCTTCCGAATGTCGTCGGAGCGCCGATCGGAAATTGAACTTGTGACTTTCCAGTCGTTAGTACGAAGGCTTGGAGCGACACGCCACACGGCTGTGCTCGTTTCCACATGGGGCTACTAGAACAAATCAAAAAGAGAAGTGCGGTTTTTCCAGAACTTTGGGCATAGAACATCGCGGTCGTTGGAAGGAAAATAGCCGATTTGACGTTCAGTGGTGAAACTCCCAGTCACAAGCACTGGCGGTGTCCCAATCACTAAGCACAACATCGGCGTTGTGGAACTACTGCGGTCTGTTCGCGGTTTTTTTCTGTAAGGACATCGTGAAAGAGAACTCCACGCCCAGTACATTTATAGAATATGGGAAGTGATCATCATCGTTATCAGTCCCCGCTTAATCATCTACATGGGCGCCGGGGGTCGGAGCCTATCTCGGCCGACACAGGGCGCAAGGCAAATAAACCCCGTAGAGCTTTAACAGACTGTAGGGTCAAGTGCCGTTAGCGAGCACCTATGAAGGTCAACACGGCACACGAGGAGGTGGGTGACCAGCACCACGGCCGGCCGCCTTCGCCTCCCTAGTGGCGATCTTTACACACCGCACTGGGTACTCATTTGAGGCTGAGTAAACCTAGAGGAGGCCCGTAACCCGTTCAGAAAATCGTCACTGGTGTTCACCGCGAACGGGATTCGAACCCAGTTCGCCTGGTTTGTGGCTCAGCGCGCTGACCACTCAGCTACCCACAATGGGACGCCAGTCCATCGCAAGTCACCGGGGGAGGGGGGGGGGAGAAATTTGGCTAGCGGGCCAATTAACATAGGCAGCAGCAGCAGCAACGGCGTGTCTTTCGACTGTGGGAAGAAACCGGAGTACCCGGCGACAACCCACGTAGACACGCGGAGAGAACATGCAAACCCACACAGAAAGGGCACCCGAACCGCGATTCGAACCCGTGTTCCTTCTTGTCGTGAGGCGGCAGCGCTGCTCCCTTTGATATTCCCACTGTCAATCGAACAAACCACAAACGAGGCATCGACAAGAGCTGGACAAAGCGGGCAACGGAGCTGGCGCATCATCGCCTCGTGAGTCGTGACCAGTCACGGGTGATCGCCGCTACAAACCGCAGCCTTTTTAGCGCCGACACACAGACACGAACCGTGTGAGCTTCCCTCCGGGCACGCCCGGCAGCGGCGTGACAAGCCGCGGGGGTTGCGGGTGTTGCGACACCCGCACTTTCACACAAATATGAGGTAGTCCATCCATCCATTTTAGAAACCGCTTGTCCTGGTGAGGGTCGCGGTTTTCTGAGGTAGTCTCATATCGTATGTTGCGACACCCGCACTTTCGCAGAAACATGATTCCATCCCCCCCACCACTTTTTCCTGCAAAACCCGCGACTGCGACGCGCCTGCCAGGAGCAGGGTAGCCTGTCGTGTTGTGTGTGTGACGCGTTGTGTCGATGGGAAGAGGCGGCGGTGTGGAAATGCTCGAGTTCAGAATCGCCGAGAGAGCGCTCGGTGACGCGGCTGTACCGAAATAACAGCTCTGAAGAGCAAGCGTCGTGAATCGAGCAGTGAAAACCTATATCACTACACTATAGACTGTGTGTATAGACTATAGACTGTATGTAAAGACTAAAGGCTGTGTGTATAGACTGTAGAGCGATCAAGAGGCTCAGTGACACGGCTATCCCGAAAGAACAGCTCTGAAGAGCAAGCGTCGTGAATTGAACCGTGAAAACCAACATCGGTACATTGAGAATCACTCTCAAGAGGGGAGGTTTGCGCTCAGGAGGTGAGCTGTATCGAGCGTTCCTCCTCTCTCTCCTTCGTGATGGGAGAGAGAGGAGAGAGATGGAACGCTCGATACTGATTTCCCGAAAGAGCAGCTCTTGAGTGCAAATTCCCATTCAGTCAGTCGGTTTTTATTGAAGCTGGAAGGAACCGTTAAGCTATGGAACTCTTGTTAATAGTTCTCCAGTGGGGAGGGGTAAGCAAGTTACAACAGCTGAGGGCACCGGGGGAGATTTACTTAGGACAATTAACCTAGGCCCCAGCATGTCCTTGGACTGTGGGAGGAAACCGGAGTGCGCGGCGAAAACCCACGCGGGCACGGGGAGAACGCGCAAACTCCACACAGAATGGCCCCCGAGATGAGATTCGAACCCGGGTCCTTCTTCCTAGGAGGTGACAGCGCTACTCACCGTTCCACCGTTGATTGCGTCCCACGTTGGAGGCGTCATAGCAGGAATCCCGTAAAGAGCTTGCAAGCTCGCTGGGTATTTTTTTCTGCCGTAATAATAAACATCTATCTATCTATCAATCATCTTCCTAATCCGATGTGGAAGGCGAAACGTCGCGAAGGAGAGAGAAGGAATGCTCCAACACAGCTACTGTCGTGAAAGAGCGGCTCGTGAGAACAATCTTCATACATCGAGCCGTGAAAACCTACATCAATGCAATGCTCGGCTTCACAAAACCTTCGTGTTGCATTGAGGTCGTCACGTGCCCTGTCTTGTGGATATTTTGAGAGCGCGGATTGCAGGGTGTCCTTTGTAAGGAGTAGTGTTTTGCGATGTGTGATCGGGTTCCCATCGCTGTGATGCCGCGAGTCACACTCTGCACTGTTGTTCTCGATTAGCAAGCCTGAGATCAGCGATGACAATTCCGCATTGTCATGCTTCGAATTCGATTCCATTCTTCGAAGCGTGATGGTTATATGACAGTTGCCCATTGCAACAAGTTCTTCTTTAGTTGCAGACAGCCCCTCAAAATTTTGTGATATAATAGTCAGTGCTGGCCTTAAAGGCGGCGGGCATTAGCCTCTCTTCTTGCTCCAGACTGAGGGGCTTCTGGCATCTGTTGAGCTTCTGGACATCGTTGTCTTTTCAGCTCCTTGGCTTCTAAGTGTTTGGTAGAATTTGCAGGTAATACAGAGTATTACTTGACAGGCATCGCGACGTGAACGCTTCTACCTTGATCCCCGGTGGCGGGCAGTAAAGCCCGTGCAGGGTACCGTTACTCGTTCACGACTGGCCCCGGCCGGCGCTCTCCCGTCGCCTCCGAGATTTTACAAGCGACGAACGTAAAACGAGCCGCGAGCGGCGGGGCAGCGTGCGTGTCGGGTGTCCCTCTCTCGCCCGCTCGCCCGCTCACTCTTCCCTCGCTCCCCGCTCACCAACTCGCCCAGCTCACCCGCTCACTGACCCACCCGGCTCCCCTCGCTTCACGCTCACCCCGCTTTCCCGCTCACCTGCTCGGCCGCTCACCCACTCGCCCGCTCGCCCGCTCGAAGGCACTGTTTTCCGATATGTTTTCCCCCCCTTTGTGCGTTTTGTTGTGTGTTCAGCCGCTCGTGTTGTTTTGAGATAATTTTTTTTTTTGGAGTCTGTCACGACCCGGTTGCATAAATAAAACGCGCGCGTACAGTGCCGGCCAGCGGTGACGTTTGTCAGACCACAAACACCGGATCGTGGTGGCTTCTTCTTCTTTGCGATTCTTCGAAGCAGCACGATGGTCAGCTTCTGGACATCGTTGTCTTTCAGCTCCTCGGTCTCGAAGTGTTTGGTAGAATTCGCAGGCAACACCAAGTTATTACCTGACAGGGATCGCGACGTGAACGCTTCTATCTTGACCCCCATGATGATCATGATGAATGAGCTGAGTTGTTCGCGGCTGGATTCATGACGGTTGCTCTTCAAAGCTGTTCTTTCGCGATAGCCGTGTCACTGAGCGCTCTCCTTCCTTCTCTCTGCCCCTCGCGACGTTTCGCTTCCCACGTCGGAAGCATCCTCAGGCGTTTGTGCTTTCAGCTTGGGAGGCCAAAACGAATCGGTACTCCGGTCTGCTCCCACACTCCAAAGACACGTCGCCTAAGTAAATACCCTGCTGGGTACATTTCGCCCATCGCTAAACGACGGACTGACCATCCTATCCTGGGTATATGCCTGCCTTGCGCCCTGTCTCTGCCGGGATAGAATCCGACCCCCCCGCGACCCTGTACAGGATTAAAGCAGGTACTGAAAATGATCATGACTATGTAGCACATTAGAATGTGACGATAGTCTATCGCAGGGCACCGGGGGCAATTTAGTCAGTACGCCAATTAATCTGGCAGCATGTCTTTGGACGATGGGAAGAAACCGGAGTGCCCGGCGAAAACCCACTCGGACACGGGGAGAACATCCAAACTCCACACTGAAAGGCCCCCGAACCGTGCCGCCCCTATTACAGTTGGCTTTTTTATTTAAACATTCTTGACACATTTACACTCTCTCCCAACACTCAATTGAAATACCAGGAAACATCAACATAAAATATATAACTTTTTTTCTTCTTCTGCATTTTTGGAAGGTGTGACTCGACTCGTAAAAATGTGATTTGTAGTCGAGCTTGCGGAAAAAAAACACAAAACTCATGAAACTTATAAAACCTCTGATGACTATGACTAAAAGCGGAGAAAAACTATTGTAACAGTAGCTGAAAGTGAGATTTTGATGTAACTGAGACTTCAAATGAAAATACACTTCGTTGAAACTTAGTAAGGACGTAAACTTTAACGTATCAAGCAGCTGGGCATATGATCACGGACGATAGAATTATTTTCATCCATCCATTGTCAGAAACTGCTAAATCCAATACAGGGTCGCGGTGAACCAGAGCCTATCCCGGTAGACACAGGGCACAAGGCAGTGCGATACCCAGGATGAGACGCCAGTCCATCACAGGGCACCGGAGGCAATTTAGTCCGCAGACCAATGAACCTATGCAGCAGCAGCGTGTATTTGGACCGTGGGAGGAAACCAGAATGCTCGGTGGATTTCATCCATCCATCCATTGTCAGAAAACTCTTAATCCTGTACAGCTTCGCGGTGAACTGGAGCCTATCCCGGTAGACACAGGGCGCAAGGCAGGGGTATACCGAGGATGGGACACCAGTCCATCGCAGGGCACTTGGGGCAATTTACTCAGTAGGCCAATTAACCTAGCAGCATGTCTTTGTACGGTGGGAGGAAACCGGAGTGCCCGCGAAAACCCACGCGGACACGGGGAGAACATGCAAACTCCACCCAGAAAGGCACCCGAGCCGAGATTCGAACCCGGGATTCTTGCTGTGAGGCGGCAGCGCTACCCACTACGCCACAGTGCTGCCCGGCTTACTTTCACCCCTGCCTAACACCAAACTCATCGGCCTCTATCAAGGTAGAAGCGTTCACGTCCCGATCCCTGTCAAGTAACACTTGGTATTACCTGCAAATTCTACCAAACACTTCGATGTCCAGAAGCTCAACATATGCCATAAGCCCATCAGTCTGGAGCAAGAAGAGAGGCCAATGCCCGCCTTTAAGACCAGCACTGACTATTATATCTCTAAATGTTGAAGGGCTGTCCTGCAACCAAAGAACAACTTGTTGCAATGGGGGAAACTGTCATATTAACCCATCACGCTTCGAAGAATCGAATCGAATTCGAAACCACTATCTAGAGGGCTTGCCTGGCTGTCTGGGTCCATCCGTCCCCTCCTTCGCTCCCCGTCGGCCTAATCACCAGATCTTCCCACACCAAACCCGCCCCACCGTGAACCCAAAAGGAGGGAGCCGAGCGGCCACATTTCCCGCCCAACCACACCCGCCGTGAATGCAGATTGCCAGGACGCTTCTCTCGTTTAGCGGTCGACGCAGCAGCCTCACGCTGCTGCGGGGAGAGGAAGCAACCAAACCCAGAACGGGAGCGGCTTCACCCCCCCGTCTCTCTACACTCAGACACACGTGGGCGAGCGTGAAGTACAACGCAAAGACAAATATCCCTCGTATAGCATTCACGTACTTGTAGGGGCAAGTGCTGTGAACACGCAGACCGCCGGGTAATACTTGGTGTCGCCTGCGAATTCTACCGAATACTTCGAAGCCGAGCTGAAAGACAGCGATGTCCAGAGGCTGACCATCGCGCTTCGAAGGATCGCAAAGAGGAAGATGCAGACTGTTTCACGCCGAAGGACGCTCCCGTTGATTTGTTAGCCGGGGGCTGTATCGCTCGCGCGAGTATAATTTCGCGGTTGACGTCGGTACTCTGGGGAGAGAGACAGAGAGCTAGTTACTTCGCGTTTGCGGGCAAATCGCCTCCCGTTCGGACCCAAGATGCCGTCGCTTTCGTTGCGGCTACCCAGACTGTGGGGTCGCAAGAGGCGGGCGGCGGAGATCGTGTGCATGTCCTGTGTGCTGCAGGTAAGCGAGCGAGCGCTGTGTGTGGCGTGTACGTGTGTGTTGTCCGTGCCTTGAGCAATCTGGCACGGTGGGGAGCACAGTTGGGTTCCTTGTGCTTTTCGATTCTTCGAAGCGTGATGGTTACATGACAGTTTCCCATTGCTTTACACAATTCTTTGCAGTTTTATTGTGGTTTTGTTGTTGTGGGTGGCTGCGTTATTTCTTTGCTGTTGCGTGTGTCTATGTGTGTGTTTTTGCGCTTCAATGTTGATTGTTTAATTTGGATTGGCGTTGTTTCCCCCCTCGTGTCTGTCTCTCTGTCTTCCCGTCTCGGTGTCCCTATGTCTCTCCCTGTTGCTCACCCTCCCTACCTCTCTCCCCCCGTGTTTGTCTTTGAGGAATTGACGACCATCTTAGGGGACGCTGGCAGATTTTTGCCGCTGTTAAGATTGCCAGTTTCACAACCTTTCAGTATATTCGAAGTAGCCTTAATCATTTATTTTTTGTTGTTTTGGTTTTTATTGGTTGTTTTTTTCTTTCGTTGTTGATATGCCGTTCTCTTCGCGGCCCTTGTGCAGCGCTTTGTGAACATCAAGACAGTTCAATTGCAAGCCACTAGGGACACAAAGGCGGCCGGGCGTGGTGCAGGTCACCCACACCCGTCGTGTGCTGTGCTGGCCTCCAGAGTTGCTACTTGCTAACGGCACTTGACCCTGCAGTCTGTTAAGGCTACACGGGGGTCTCAATCTGTTCGTTGTGTGGATGCCAACTCGTTAATGAATTGGCCGATAACATCATAGTGTAAATAGGCAAGCTGAGTCTGGCGGGTTGGCGCCGGCTGACCGCCTGGTTGACTCCTCGTCTCTCTGCAGGTTTCCTCGCTACGCCTCCCGTATCCGTGTCTCGTCCATGACCAGGCGTGGAATTTGCGCGTTATAAATTATATCATTATCATCATAACAACTGTGGTTATGATGATGTAGGGAGCGTTGGCGTAGCGGTTAGCACGCTGAGTTACAAACCCGACCACACTAGTTCGACTCCCGCTCACGGCCAACACCGGTGACGAGTTTAAGAACCGGTCCTGGGCCTCCCGACGGTCGACTCAGCCCTCAAATGAGCATCTGCTGCGGTGTGTAAACATCTACCCTCGACCCACCCTCGCGTGTGCCGTGCTAACAGCACTTGACCCTACAGTGTGTTAATCCCTTACGGGGGATCTTTGTATTTGGTGTGTAGCAGATGAGTGGTGATAAAAGTGTGAATGTGTAAAACAAAAAAAAACCCCACTTTTATTGCTGTCAGATGCGAGAGTTGTGGTTTTCTCAAAAAAGCCAATCTCATGACTGTGTCGCATCGGCGTGGCTGTTTTAGAACTGTCAGGAGCCACGGAATCGACTCGTTACGGAACCCGTGCAGTGCATCGGCTTCGGCCGGCGGTAGACTCTGGGCGATATAATAATTAGAAATCCGGGACAACCTCGGAGTAGAGTCGCTGCTTCTTCGGATTGAGAGGAGCCAGTTGAGGTGTGGTTCGGGCATCTGATAAGGATGCCCCCCGGAAGGCTCCCTCGGGAGGTATTCCAGGCGCGGCCCACTGGGCGAGACCTAGAGGCCGACCCAGGACACGCTGGAGGGATTATATCCTTCGGCTGGCCTGGGAACGCCTGGGAATCCCCCAGGAAGAGTTGGAATCTGTTGCTGAGGAAAGGGATGTCTGGTCCACTCTCCTTGGATTGCTGCGACCGCGACCCTCACCAGGACAAGCGGTTTAGAAAATGGATGGACGGATGGAATTCATAACGTGTGGCACATATTCATTCAATGTCGAAGGTATTCATTTGAAGAGAGAGCGACTCGGAGGGACGAGGAAACCGCAGAGAAGCGGGGGAGGCGGGAAGGCAGCCAGGCGGTTAGCCGGCGCCAAATTTTGCCACATTCTAGGTCCCATGTATTACGATGTTATCGGCCAATTAATTTATTAGTGTTTTTTTGTTGTGCGAGGAAACCGGAGAACTCGGTGGAAACCCACGCAGAACAGGGGAGAGAACAGAAAAGCGCCCGAATCTCAGGCAGGATTTTCTTTCTGTGAGGCGCAGTTGTTACCGTTACGCCACGATGCAGCAGTGGATAGAGCGCGGGTGCCTTTCTGTGTGGAGTTCGCATGTTCTCCCCGAATCCACGTGGATTTTCGCTGGGCACTCCGGTTTCCTCCCACTGTCCAAAGACATGCTGCGGCATAGGTTAATTGGCCTGCTGACTAAATTAATTAGTACCCAGTTTCACGACCTTTCAGTGTATTCGAAGCAGCCTTAATCATAATTTTTTTGTTTCTTTGTTTTTTTTAGTTCTTTTTTGCTGTCGTTGTGCAGCGCTTTGTGACCCTCGGGGGAAAGACGCTCTATAAAATGATATTATTATTATTATGATTATTAAATTGCCCCCGGTGCCCTGTGGTGGACTGGCGTCCCACACTAGGTATAGCCCTGCTATGGCTTTGAGCGCAATGGGGCCTGACCGGCTGAATTACAGTCACATTCTCACTTCGATCGGAAGAGCTGATCATTGATAACCCCAAGATTGTACGGATATCACTCGCCACTGCTGATGGCCGTGGCTGGGAATCAAACTCAACTCCGACGGAAATGTTAATAATAATAATAGCATTTATATAGCGCCTTTCACCCGAGGGTCACAAAGCGCTGCATAAGGCTGCGGAGAGAACGACATGTCAACAACGACAGAGAACGGAAAATCAGCAACAAAATAATGTTTGGGTTTTTTTTTTAAATAAAATCCGAGCTGTGGAGAGAACGGTATATCAACAACGTTAATGTTGACCGTCTCCCATTTCTCACATTGAACCAGCGGGTGGAAATTCCACCTTGCCTATGGCAGGGGCCAGAATGGTCACGGGATATCAGCTGCGGTGGGATTCTCGTGAAGCTGAACGCTGTCGTATCGACCACGACCATCAACCAGGACTCGAACTTGCAACCGCCGGAGTCTGCGTCGGACATGTTGAAGTTGACCCTTTGCTTCAAAGGTCACTTCGCGTGTGGCTCCGGGTTTTCTATTCAAGCGTATGAGGCGCGGTGCACCTGCGCTGCCGCGAGGCTTGTTTTCCCCATCTCGTTCATTCGTGCGTGCGTCCCTTATCAGCGCCTCACACGCATGGGGCGCGCGTACGTCCCGTGCACGTCACGCGTTATGCAAACCGTACGTGGCGCAGCAGTGAGTAGCGCTGCCGCCTCACAGCAAGAAGCCCCCGGGTTCGAATCTCGGCTCGGGTGCCTTTCTATGCGGAGTTTGCATGTCGCTCTCTCCCCCGTGTCCGCGTGGGTTTTCGCCGGGCACTCCGGTTTTCTCCCCACAGTCCAAAGACATGCTGCTGCACAGGTTAATTGTCCTGCGGACTAACTTGCCCCCGTTGCCCTGTGATGGAGTGGCGTCCTATCCGGGTACAGCGCTGACTTGCGCCCTGTGTCTGCCGGGAGTTTGCATTAACATGCAAACTCCACACAGAAAGGTACCCGAGCCGAGATTCCAACCCGGGACCTTCTTGCTGTGAGGCGAAAGCGATACCCACTGCGCCACCGTGCCGCCCCATGAGCCTGACCCCTCGAGTTTAAGTCCCATCCGTGGCTAATGGCCAACACCTGTTCCCACAGCGGTATCCGAACTGGTCCCGGGTTCTCCTCTAGATCCGCTCAGCCGTGAACGAGTACCTGGAGTGCTGTGTATGGATGAGCACTGGGGAGACAAAGGCGGCTGGGCGTGGTGCTAGCCGTACGAGCTCCTTATTTACCGTGCCGACTAGTCACACCTAGAGGCCGACCCAGGACACGATGGAGAAATTATATCCTTCGGCTGGCCTAGGGACGCCTGAGAATTCTTCAGGAAGAGCTGGAATCTGTTGCTGAGGAAAGGGATGTCTGGTCTTCTCTCCTTGGACCGCTGCCGCCGCGACCCTGACCAGGACAAGCGGTTTAGAAAATGTATGTTTGGACTAGTCACACTTGTCCCAGCAGTGTGTGTAGGCTGTGCGTGGGATATTTGTCTTTGTGGGACATGGAGCGAGTCAGGCAGATGAAACGTGATGAGTTAGTACGCTGGGGAGTGCAGGTGGTGCACGCCAACACGGTGCGTTAACCCGTAACACCTGGCTCTTTCTCCTGATCTGCTGCCAACGAGCGTTTGCCGTGTAACATTGCCAAAAGTTGTACCTCACCTTGCACAAATGTGGTTTTTTTTGTCATGTATAAGTCTCTCGGAACATGATTTTCTGAGACAGGATGAAAGGTTCTTGTTGACGGAAATCTGTATATAACGGAGCAAGTGTTTGTGTACAGTGTGTGTGTGTGTCCGCACGTGGGGAGCGGTGGCTCGGTGGTTAGCGCGCTGGGCTACGAACCCTGTAATCCCGAGTTCGAATCCCGCTCACGGCCGACACCAGTGGCGATTTCCTGAACCGGTCCTGGGCCTCTCGTAGGTCGACTCAGCCCCAAATGAGTACGTCGTGCAGGTGTGTAAACATTGCTGCTAGGGAAACAACGGCGCCCGGGCGTGGTGCTGGTCACCCACCTCCTCGCGTGCCGTGTCGACCTTCATAGGTGCTACTCGCTAACGGCACTTGCTTCAACAGTCCGTTAAGGCTATACGGGGGATAATAATAATAATAGCATTTATAGAGCGCCTTTCACCCGAGGGTCACAAAGCGCTGCACAGGGCTGTGGAGAGAACGGCATGTCAACAACGAAAGAAAAAAACCGAATAAAAACCAAAGCAACAAAAAAATGATTAAGGCTGCTTAGAATATACTGAAAGGTCGTGAAATTGGCAATCTTAAGAGCGGTAAAAATCTGCCAGCGTTCCCTAAAGATGGTCGTCACTTCCTTAAAGAACCAACCAACATCACGGCACGGCACCGCTGACCCGCACCAACAGTCCAAGCCAGAGGAAGGAATAAAATGATCGGCGACGGTGACGAAATTGCTGGTGCAGGATGCGTTGTGCTCTCGCTGACACCTCGCGCTCAGCTCACGGCTCATCATCTAATGGATCGGCAGCAATCGGCCAGCCACGCCTCTGTAAGTCGGGAGTTCAGGTTTCGCCCCAGCGCCGTATTCCATTATGCATCTCTCTCTCTCTGTCTCTTTGTGTGTGTGCGTGCGTGCGCCTGCCCAGCTGTTTTCACTCTTTGTCCGCCCCCGAGTGTTTTGACAAATGAAGACGGATGGTTGCGAGCGGCGCGTTAGTTAGGACGGGATGGAAGTCAGCCGGCCTCGCCCCGCGTGTCTCGTGTGTGCGGCCAGAGGTTCACTAATAATAATGATTTTACATTCATAACGCGCACATATTCATTCACTGTCGAAGGTATTCATTCGACGAGAGAACGACTCAGAGGCGTAGCGAGGAAAGCGCAGAGAGGCACAGGAGGCAGCTAGGCGGTTTGCCAGCGCCATATTATATTATGTTGCCACACACCGCTTCTTATATATTATGATGTTATCGGCCAAATAATTAATGAGCGCTGTGTTGTGTCCGGAGGAATACCACTGAGCACTCAGCCTCCGAGCCATGAGTTTCAGATTCAAGTCTCAGTTGCCCGTGATTTAACCAGGTTCTCAAATGACTGGTCCCAACGCTGTATCTTCTCAAAATTACGTCTTCTCACCGACTTGTGTGTATACAGCAACTAGCAAAAAAAACACTCATTAAATTATGGTTGTTCTTCAGAGCTGTTCTTTCGGGATAGCCGTGTGGAACGCTCTCCCTCGCGACGTTTCGCCTCCCACGTTGGAAGCATCATCAGGCTTTCAAAGTCAGAGAGAGAAAGAGAGAGATCGCTCGGTGACACGGCTATCCCGAAAGAACAGCTCCGAAGAGCAACCACCACGAATCGAGCCGTGAAAAGCTACATCATTTCTCATGAATGAATTGGCTGATAACCATTATAATCTATAGGATGCAATGTCTGGCGGGTTGGCGCCGGGTGACCGCGTGGCTACCTCTCCCCACCACCGCACCGCGGTTTCCTGCAGCACCTTGGGGTCCCCTGGGTGAAAGGCACCACAGAAGTGTAATACATTCTTCTTGCTATTATTGATCGTGGCGTGACTTACACTTATTACAAATGGACTTTAGAATGACTAAATGGACGCCTCGCCTACTGTTGGATGAACTGACGTCTTATTCAGAAGTATCTCGGTGACGTTACGTTGCCGGGACCGATGTTGATAATAATGTAATTATAACACGCCGTGCAAATTCCACGAATGGTCGCGGGCCAAACACGGATATGAAGACGTAGCGAGGAAACCTACAGAGCCAGACACTGCTCTGCCATATATTATGATGTTATCGGCCACTTGGGGATCAAGGTAGAAGCGTTCACGTCGCGATCCCTGTCAAGCAATACTTGGTATTACCTGCGAATTCTACCCAACACTTCGAAGCCGAGGAGCTGAAAGACAACGATGTCCAGAAGCTGACCATCGCGCTTCGAAAAATGGCAAAGAAGAAGATCGGCCAATTAATGAACGAATGTGTTTTTTTAGTTGTGGGAGGAGACCGGAGAACCCGGAGGAAACCCACGCAGAACAGGGGGAGAGAACGCACAAACTCCACGCAGAAAGGCGCCCCAGGAGGGAATCGAACCGCCTTGGGGAGGACTTTCTTTCTGTGAGGCGCAGATGTTTACCGCTGCATAGACACCTTGTCGCCCACAGAGACAGAGAGAGAGGTGCGGAAACATCTCGAGTACCGGGGGGAGCATTTCGAGCCGGGCTGGCACACACGGAAATGTGTACAGTGAAATATCAATACAGTACACGCTTTATTGTTTGTTGTTTAATGTTTACGCTCGCTGTGGGAATTGGGGCGCTTTGTCTTGCGTGAAATTGTACTTTTTTAGACAATACTCAAGTGTACCGATGTACTCAAGTGGGTATGATTTTAAGCACCATTAACCATCACAGAAGGCACTGTGGCGCAGTGAGTAGCGCTGCCGCCTCACAGCAAGAACGACGCGGGTTCGAATCCCCTGCTCGGGCGTCTTTCTGTGTGGAGTTTGCATGTTCTCCCCCTGTCCGCGTGGGTTGTCGCCGGGCACTCCGGTTTCCTCCCACCATCCAAAGACATGCTGCCAGATTAATTGACGTACTGGCTACATTTCCCCAGGCACCCTGCGATGGATTGGCGTCCCATCCTCGGTGTTCCCCTGCCTTGCGACCTGTATCTGCCGGTATAGGCTCCGGCTCACCGCGACCCTGGTAGAGGAGTAAGCAGTTTCTGAAAATGGATGGATGGAATGCGCTACACTCAAAGCATGATGTCTTGTTGGTCTTCAGAGCTGTTCTGTCTCTCTCCCTCGCTTGAGGATGCTTCCAACGTGGGAGGCGAAACGTTGCGAGCGAGAGAGAGCGCTCGATACGGCTTTCCCAAAATAACAGCTCTGAAGAGCAAAACATGCATTTGTGGATTTTTTGCAAACTGGACACTGTGACGTTTCGCCTTCCCACGTTGGAAGCATCCTGAGGAGTTCTGCAATCAGTACATACTCAAAACAGTTGGCTTGTATGACCTTCTTGCTGTGAGGCGGCAGCGCTACCCACTTTTTCTTCTTTGCGATTCTTCGAAGCACTACGGTCAGCTTCTGGACATCGCATATTTACTCACTGTCGTCTCACAACACGTGCGGACGCCGAGCGGCCGTCCCTTAACGAGGTACAACCGGCGGAGCTCGTTGCGAGTCGGATGAAATTACAGAGCCGGGCTGCTGCGCGGGACCCACGCTATCAGATAATGCGGTTAGCGAGCAGATGGCCACTGCGTTCAGCCACACGCCATGTCCCCATTAGCGACGCAGCCCATCCATCCATTTTCAGAAACAGCTTAATCCTGTACGGGGTCGCGGTGAGTCGGAGCCTATCCCGGCAGACACAGGGCGCAAGGCAGGGCTATACCCGGGATCGGACGCCAGTCCGTCGCAGGGTACCTGGGGCAATTTGCTCAGTAGTGGTTAGCGCGCTGCGCTACTAACCCGGCGTCCTGAGTTCGATTCCCGCTCACGGCCACCAACACCAGTGACGATTTTCTGAACCGGTCCTGGGCCTCCCCTACGTCGATTCAGACTCAAGTACCCGTTGCGGTGTGTGGTAAACATCGCCATTAGGAAGATAAAGGCGGCGGGGTGTGGTGCTGGCCACCCACCCGCTCAGGTGCCATGTTGGCCTTCACAGGTGCTCGCTAACCAGCACTTGACCGTACAGTGTGTTTCGCCTATAAGGGGGATCTTTGCATTTTATAGTTGTGTAAAGAACTGCGTGTGATTAGTGTCCATGATTACCAGACGTGTAACGACAGAAATACCACTTGAGAGCTGTGGCGATCGGTCATTGATGCCGATTAATCGACTCACACTGACATTGAGTAATTATGCAGGCTTGTCACGGCTCCATGTCTGTGTTTTTGTACCAGTGTCGGTTTTCACGGCTGCTCTTTCGGGATAGCTGTGGCGAAACAGGAGGAACGCTCGCCACGGCTATCCCGAGAGAGCAGCACTTACGAGCAATTCTCATTGGTGTTTGTGAAGTTTGTCATCAAATTATTAACGTCGCCCAGAAAGCATTGGTGTCTCTGCAGACACCCATTTGTGAAAAGTCGCTGCCCTTTCACGGTTACGTTTCAAAATCTTTGCTCCGTCAATATTTTAAAAGCCGAAATTTACGGTCACGATTGTTTTCCCGTTGAGGAATTCCATCCATCCATCAATTTTCAGAAACCGCATAATCCCGTACAGGGTCGCGGTGAGCCGGAGCCTATCCCGGCAGACACAGGGTGCAAGGCAGGGGAACGCCGAGGACGGGACGCCAGTCCATCGCAGGGCGCCTGGGGAAATTTAATCAGTACGCCAATTAACCTGGCAGCA
Source organism: Geotria australis (assembly GCA_036362915.1). NCBI lineage: Eukaryota > Metazoa > Chordata > Hyperoartia > Petromyzontiformes > Geotriidae > Geotria > Geotria australis. Next base: position 1,679,777 of record JAZEWU010000020.1, on the reverse strand, counting down.
TGTTTTTGGACGGTTGGAGGAAACCGGAGTGCCCGGCGAAAACCCACGCGGTCACGGGGAGAACATGCAAACTCTACACAGAAAGGCACCCCGAGCCGAGATTCGAACCCGGGGCCTTCTTGCTGTGAGGCGGCAGAGCTACCCACTACGCCACCGTGCCGCCCCCGTTGAGGAATTGTAGGTTTAAATCTGGATATTTCTGGGTAATAAACTAGCTGAAACCTTTGTTCTGGAATGCATCGTGAGTTCCAACTTGAATGAACATTCCTTGCTTAACTTATCTCCGCGTTTGTTGCGGCAGTTTTCATCGCGAATTCCACGAGCGATTTCAATTCCCACGTTTGACTAATTTACAATTTCGCACTTCCTCCTGCTGCCGCCGTGGAAAGAGACACGTTGTCGCCGCGACTTTCCCAGGGACGCAGGAAATCCCAGAATCCCCGGAGGATCCTAACGACGTTGGGTGGGGAGAGGGGTGAAGAGAGGAAAAAAAAGACAAAAACAAACAAAACGCAGAAATGTTCTAAAACATTTGCGCCGCACTGCAGCCAAAGAATATAAAGTGCAATCCGTAACCAAGGCCGTTTTTTTATTTGAACAATTTCACTGCCCATAGCGAAGCTCTGTTTATGAGTTTAGGTGATGTGAAACAGTGTGTAAGTTTAGTGCACCCGTCGATATGTTGGAGAAAACGAGCCAGCACACACAGCACTTAGCTTCAAAGATGGCACCGACGTTTCGCTGAGACTTGCACTTCAAGCCCTGATGATGCTGAGTGCAAGTCTCAGCGAAACGTCGGTACCATCTTTGAAGGTAAGTGCTGTGTGTGCTCGCTCGTTAGCTCCAACATATCGACGGGTGCACTACACTTACACACGTTTTCACATGACCTAAACTCACAAACGGAGCTTCACTATGGATAACATTGGTCATGAAAGCCTTCGAGTTCGTTTCACTGCCGTGTTTGTGAGCAGTGGTTGTGGTGGCGGTGGTGGATCACCACGCGTTAGCGGTTAGCGTGCCTCACTGTGAATCCGGCTACCCGAGTTCGATTCCCGCTCGCGGCCAACAACGGTCCTGGGCTTGCCCTAGGCCCTTAAATGAGTATCTGGTGCTGTGTGTCGTAAACGTCGTCACTAAGGGAGACAAGGGCGGCCGGGCGTGGTGCTGGCTACCCACCCTATAATGTAACGTTCCAGCCTTTGTAGGCCTTTGTAGGCCCTGCTCGCTAACAACACTTGACCTGACGGTCGGTTAAGCTTATACGGGGGATCTTTGTCTTTGGTCGATGCTGGCGGGTTGGCACTGGTTGACCGCCTGGCTGACTTCTCGCCTCCTTGCGGTCTCCTCGCTACGCCTCCGTATCTCGCTAACGGCACTTGCCCCTACAGTCTGTTCAGGCTATACGGGGGATCGTTGTCTTTGTCTTGTCCGTGAGCAGGCATAGAATTTGCGGGCGTCATAAATGTTATTATTATTATGAACAACATCGCAGGGTCGTGAGAGGCGGCTTGGGCACAGCTCGGATTATAAAAAAAAACAGAAAAAATTGATGCTGATTTTTCGTGCTCTGTCGTTGTTGACATGTCGTTCTCTCCGCAGCATTGTGCAGCGCTTTGTGACCGTCGGGTGAAAGGCGCTCTATAAATGCTATTATTATTATTATTCATCCAGCACAGGAGCAATAATAATACAATTTATAACGCGCACAAATTCCCCGCCCAACCAGAGCAAGACACAGATACTGAGGCTGATGATCTTCTTCTTTGCGATTCTTCGAAGCACGATGGACGGCTGATGATGGTGATGGAAAAAAACCAACACATCAACGGAGGACTTTTTACGAGCGTTAAGCCATTCCGTGCCACGATGTATTTTTTTTTACTAGTGTCGGGTGTTTCGGGCTCGCAGACTTTACCCAAACATGTGGGTAACGTCTGCAGCTAAACACCGTGATCCTCAAAGGCCGTCGGCCAGCAAGCTCGTTGGCGCCTCGCAGAAAAAAGTGGGGGGGATGGAATCATGTTTCTGCAAAAGTGCGGGTGTCGCAACATACGATATGAGACTACCTCAGGAAAAAGTGGGCGGGATGGAATCATGTTTCTGTGAAAGTGCGGGTGTCGCAACACCCGCGGCTGCGACGCGCCTGCTCCTCGTGACAGGACCCTCAAACCCGCTCGGCTTCCCGAGAAGGCCCCTAGCTGCCAGCTTTATGACGCACTTTGTTAGCATGACCTTTGGCCACTACGCTCTTGCCAGCTGGTTTACGTTTAACAATGCTATGGATATCATCGCTGGTGAAATTCGCTGAATTAAAAAAAAAATTCTCAAGCCCTTTTGAATCCCGGCACGGGTTGCCTTTCTGCATGGAGTTTACATGTTTCTCCCCGTGTCCGCGTGAGCTTTTGCCGGGCACTCCGCTTTCCTCCCACAGTACAAACACATGCTGCTGCATAGGTTAATTGGCCTGCGGACTAAATTGCCCCCGGTGCCCTGTGATGGACTGGCGTCCTATAATAGTATAGCCCTGCCTTGTGCCCTGTGTCTGCCGATATAGGCTCCGGCTCACTGCAACCCTGTACAGGTTTACGCGGTTTCTCACAATGCATGGATGGATGGATGCATTATTATGTGGACGATCAAGAACGCAT